>CM023954.1:1423327-1464542 GCA_013407115.1 Glycine latifolia
AAAATATTATACAAAGGGCTTGGGAAGGTCTTTTACCAAATAACCGCCTTCTGATATATTGCTTGTAAGTGTTAAATGGATATTTCATGTTTTTCAATTTGTACTTGTTAATCCTCTATGTAATTGTATTTACCTTGGACCAGAAATCACAAGATTGATAGTGAACTTGGGACTCCTATAAGAGATCATATAAAATTCCCCAATATGAAAGCTACTGTTCAAAAAATTAGTACAACTATAGAGCAGAAGGAACCTGCAACTGAAAAGAGGGTTATACTGAAGAAGAAAAATGTTGACTTAGATAATTCATCTGGCAAAAGCATTGCTAAAGAATCTAAATTGCCTGGAAAACTGTCTTCTCACAAAGTTGGTAGCAAGAAGTTTAACAAGATGATTTCTGGTTCAAATATCTCAAGAAAGCCAAAATCAAAAGAAACATCAAGGTGTTTGACTGAAAATAAGAGGTCAATCTCAAAGAAATCTGAAATGTCTGACTCTGAGAAAAACTATAACCAGCCTACAATAGGTGAGATATTTCATGCTCCCAAGAAAAAGGGTTCAAAGTGAATCAAGAATGACAATCAGGTCAGTAATGTGATTACTAAGCCCCTGTCTGTCAAGCCTATTAAATCACTGTGTGTTGAATTGCCTTCATTGGATGCTGATTCAGAAAAGAGGTAAATCTGTCTGACTTCTGAATTATTATCTTGCTATTGATCCTTTCTTTTTATGTACTTATTTAATGTTTGACACTGATAGAATTCTCTTAGATTCTTGTTTAAAACTTGAAAGTTGAAGCTGTCATTATGATATTGTAAAGAACTTAACATTAAAGATGTTTTCCTCCCTTGTAGTTTGTTGGTGTTGTTTAAGGAAGCTAGATCATCAATTACATTGGAGAGTGTCTTAGAAAAAACACACATATGCTTCTACTCATACTCACTCATTGAGAAATGTTGTGGAGAAGACCATTACAATGGGGAAGCTGGAAGACTCAGTTAATGTACATAACTTTATTTATTTATTGCTATAGTGTCTCACTCAGGAATGTCTTGTAAGATTATATATTTTATCTCGTGTATATACAGGCTGTTCGAACAGCTTTAAGGAAGTTAGAGAGTGGGTGCAGCATTCAGGATGTAAAAGCTGTTTGTGACCCTGATGTTCTGAAGCAGTTATTTAAGTGGAAGGTGCTTACTGCTTTACTTTTTTAATTATATTCCTAGATTTAAAATTATTATTACTGTAACCAAAATAAAGCAGGTTGGTTTATATGCATAATAATCATCAACGTAATGATGTAAAGTGTACCTACTTATAATAATCATCAACATAATAATCATCATATTGTCGCCATTTTACACGTCTGGAAAAGCTGGAAGGGGTACCTACTTATATTTCTACTCAACTTTATCTCCTATTCTTTTAGAAACTTAATTGGATTTCTATATAATTGATACTCTTAATTGTATTATATCTTTCTACTTTCTATTTTTTACATCCTTGGGTATTGTTGGGTTGGGGATATATGATGTCTAGCTTTTATAGCCTCTTTTCTCGTTAAACCATATTATTGGTTTAGGACTGCTGTTGAGCATGCACCATAGGTTTGTAGGTGAGGCAGATACCATGGATATGAGAAATAGTAAGCCTAAGCTGTTTTGTTAAAGCAAAATAAAAGCTTGGCAGTATGTTGGACACTTGTATGGAGAAAACAACAAACCAAATGCAAGTTGTCGGGTGATGACCCTTGGGATGCTAGGAATGTGGGGGTTTTCTACACTATAGAGTCTACAGTGATGGTGGTGGTGGTGGTTTCAGTGGCAGTGGTGGTGGTTGGAATTTCTATTGATTTGGGGGTGGGCATAATTGGGATGAACCGTCATCTTTGTTGCTGGACCCTACATTGATTGTGTATCAAGTACTATTGTGGATTATGATCGCGAATTGCCTACATTTTGTGTTAAAGAAGATTGTTCTAATTGTAGAGGCTAGGTCAATTGTGGATTCCGATAAGGAAAAGGTTCCTGCCATATTGGCTCCAATTTGCTGATATGTACCTTTTTAATGAGTTCATGGATCAAATCCTGAAAAATGAATGATTGTTGGGTGGTAATTGAGCATATCAGAGAGAGGGGGAGGTTAGGGAAACAGGAGGGCATGTGCAACTTTTTTCTAAAAGCTCATGCTCCCAGTTTTTTTTTTTTTAAAGCTACTTTTTTCCCTTTTTCTTTTATAAATATTAAGCTATTCAACTTTTTAAGAGCTCTTAAGAAAATTTGTTTGGTCCAACTTCTTGTAAAGAAAAGAGAAGCCTTAAAAAAATTGGGTCAAACACTACCTTAGTTTGATCTGATACTGTCAAGTAGTTCTGAGCTGGGGTTTAATGGTCATGGAAGTGTAATCAATAATTAGGCAAATGCAATGTTCTTATGAAGGTGAGAGTTGTTAAGTAAATGCTTCATGCCAAAGCCTAACCAGTGTAGGAGGTGGCCAAGAATTTTCCTTTATAACTATCTCTTAGTATGTAGGTGTATTTGGGTTCCACTGATGGCCACTAATTACTATATGTACTGGTTTCCTCATAAAAGCAAAGGGTACCAAAGAACATGCTTAGATATGACCATACTTTTTTTTATCATGCTCAAGTGAATTTCCATTTCAGCCTACATATTCATTGTTTTTCATACCAATTACATTTAGTTTGCATGATTCCTAGGTATCCATATTAATAATCAGAATTACATCCATCAAGCATTGCTCAAAGAATGATTTTTACATTTGCAGATTGTTGATAAACTTCATTGGTATGTCCAGAACAGTGATATGGTAGGCACTCTTGTACTAGTGCACTTATTTCAAATCTCTTATCTCTGTTAGCATAAATATTGTCACTAGGTGATCTTTTTAGTTATCTGAATCTGAGTGAAGATAATAACAGAATTGGCATTCTACCAATCTTTAGTTTCTAGTTTCTTCTTGGGAAATTTATTGCAAAAGTTTATTTACACATTTTCTAGTCAATGATTCAAGGGAACTGAATGCTGCTGGCATTTGACAGTTCTCTCTCTGATTCAAGGGAACTAAATGCTGATTTTCTTATCTTGAATTTTAAACAATATACTTGAAATTAGTTTTAGATTTCTATTGGCTTTTAACATTAGATTTCTAGAGTCTGCTTGAATTTTCTTTTTATGCCATTTCTATTCAATAAAATATTTGATTTTCCTTGTGAAATTCCGTCTGGTGGAGGACCATTCTTGACATTGTTAATCTATTTCTGATTGATCTTGAATACCTGATTGACATAGTTACTGATGGTCAGATTGTGGACTTCTGCTGTGGTGCTAATGATTTTAGCATCCTTATGAAGAAAAAGCTTGAGGAGAATGGAAGAAATGCTCATACAGAAACTACGATTTACTTCCAACAAAGGTAGATATACTTCACAAGTTCTCATCGATTTAATTGTTGTAATTCAATTTCTGCTTTCTGATGTTGCACCATCCAGTGATTGATTCTAAATTGACTGATTTTTTTCTATCAAATGTTGAATCTTTTATGTATGAGTGTGTTCTTGTTACATCTTTTGTTATTGTTCAGTTTTTGCTGCTGCCCCATTGTATTAAGATGATACCATCTTTAAATATTTCTTGGTTTGTAAGATATAAAACTAAAGGTTTATTGTACTTATGGGTCTTTGTTTTATAGCCATATTTGCTTTTGAAATTTCATCATTCTGTGTATGATCAATAGGTTTTCCATTTTTTTTTTGGGTTCTTCTATCTACATTGATAATGATCATTCTCATTGAACTGATGGATAAAGAAAGAATAATAGACTATTACTTTGAAACTTAGTGAGCAATTTTCCTGGGAAGAATTTTATCTGGTATATATATTCATCAAAAGGACATGCCAATGTGTCTTCTGATTGTTTCCTTAAAGAGTGTGTCCTTTGGTTCTTGGGAGAACTAATGATTTATTATAATTTCACCCAATTTTAGTGAATGAAGATAAATTGGACTATAGTTAGATTTTGCTCTTGATTATCTTATTATTTTTTTATGGGATTTTTCTTTGTCAATAACAGAATGATTTTAGTTTTGAAATGAGGGATTGGATGACTGTCCAACCAACCGAGTTGCCAACAGGATCACGGTTGGTAAGAAATTTTCAATTGCATGGTTAAGATGTAGTGCATGGATATCCACAAAACCAATGAACTAGTTAAAGAATTCTTTTTGCTTCTGGGGCAGATCATGGGGCTCAACCCGCCCTTTGGGCATAAAGCAGCATTGACTAACAAGATTGTAGATAAGGCTCTTGAGTTTAAACCAAAGCTCCTAATTTTTATAGCACCACCAGAGACAGAGAGGCATGGCCTTTTTCTCATTGTCTATAGACTCTATACAAGCCTCCTGATACTACCTTAGAACTGTCACTTCCTGTTATTGAGAATAATTTTTTTCTGCCTTTTCACCATTGTTTTATTGTTGTCACAGGCTTGATAAAAAAACTATCACCATATGATCTTATATGGGAGGATGAGAATTTTCTATCAGGCACAGTTAGTCTCTCTTTCTACGTGCATGCAGCCATGCACTCACACAAGATGGGGATTTACTTATTCAATAGCAACTCTTATTCAATACCTGCATGCATTTGCACCAATGAATTGCTTTTTTTAAAATGCAAATTTAACCAATCTAACCATTGAATCATGTCATAATACTGTGATGGTCATGCATATCAAATTTAAGACCAATTAGGCATTTATAAGTATCTAATATAATAATTGATATTTATTTAACAATCTTAAATTATATGAAATTTATGGGCATGATCTACCTTATGGAAACTTTCAATCCCAATTCAATTTACAAAAATTCGATACTTGGAATAGTGATTCAATGGTGTAATCTATCTTTATCAAGTCTTGACCCCAAGACTAAGTGGATCCCCACTCATGTATGTTGCAGTTTTACTGTGAATTCAAGTTATTCTTTTCATGGATGTATGTTAGTTGGTAACATAACGGCTTTCCTTTTTCCTGTTCGATGCCCTTTTTATGCAGTCATTTTATCTACCTGGATCAGTTGACAGACAAATGGAGCAAAGGAATGCAAGGCCGCCTCTACTCTCCCTTTGGAGCCGTCCTGACTGGACTACTATACACAAGGTCATAGCCCAAGAGCATGGTCATGTATGCATCCAGCATGAAGTATTGGAGACAAAAAGCTTTAATCATATTACGGATGGAAATTATGCTGACAATTTAAAGTCAACTGATAATCAAGAAGATCAGGCATCTACTAGTGAAGGTCAGAAAAAAAGCTTACATTATGATAATATTGACAAAGAAAGTCAAGAGGGACAGGAACATAGGACTGGCAAGTCACTGCAGAAGAGAAAACATGTCAAGGAATATAATAGAACACAAGTTGGTGTGGTCTCACCAGCCAAAAGGCAGGCTGTAAATGAAATGCCTGATGACCATGGTCAACTCAATCCAATCAAAGGGAAATCCTCAGGTGAAGGTCTTAAGCCCAAATTTGTTGAGGTTGGTGATGGTCTCTCTGGTCACGGTCCTTCCTGCGGCCACTGGAGATATTATAATAAGCAAGTAGTTTCAGTGACTGAGTCATCTTGTAAGATGAAGACACCAGCTATTGGACGATGTGAACCTTGCCTTAATAATTTAAACCATGTCATGAGAAGTTCTTTGGGTTCTAAACCTCTTACATTCAGTACAAGTGGCGGCAGTCTTGGACGTAGTGTACCCCAATCTAGATATGGAGGTGGGGGTTTGCTTGGTTTTGCTCCTGGTCCGAACTATGCAGATGCAAGCCAGCATTCGTGTGGTTGGCTCGAGGAGTAGTTACTATAGCTGTTACGTGTTTTTTCCCTTTATTTCTGCACAATGTTGTGCATAAACTGATCGAGGAAACAAGTCTCTGAATTGATTAGGGTAAACAATAGCTTGTGAAGTTTAGTAGTTTCAGACTTTCAGTTGAGGAAGTTACAACAATTAATTTTTAACTGGTAAAAATTGGTTTAAGTATATGTTGGATCTAAGGTTATGTTATTATAATGGAAATGATCAGATGTAATGTGACTTGTTCGGTTTGAACAGTGTTAAATTTGAGTCTTGTTTATGGCAGAAATGCAAGCCGTGCGTTTCTTGCTTCTCCCTCGTGTTTTGCACTTCACAATAAATAAAAAATATAAATCTCAATTATGTAGCAGTGCCTCTCGTTCGATGCTAAAGTATCATATAACAAATAAGTTAGAAGGAAATGAAACATAAAATTCACTACAATCCAGTGTATATCAAATTTGATGCTAAAATATGTTTCAATTCTTTAGTCGTAATGTTACTAGTAAATAATATAAATTTTCTATTTTAAATAAAAGAGTTTTAATTCTATTTTTTTACGTTTCAAAATGTTTAGTAAATAATTTAAATTTTCTACCCGTCACCATCAATGACTTAAACATGTGCACACTAAAAAGAAGAAAAAAATCTCTTGACCAACAGATTTAAGAATAGAAATCTGTACTATGCGCGATGGTCCGAATGGTTGTTGGTCGATAACAATTAATAAAGCTGTTCCATTCCACAAGTGCCACCAAAAACATTGTGATATTAAGAATTCAGGCGAGAAGGGGATCAAGGACAAAGAAGAAGAATAGAAGTATCAAAATGTATAGAAATGGAAGGAGAAATGAGGAGCTTAATGAGGGTATGGATTTCAATCCTAGCTTCCCCTTGTTACTGTTATTTCATATCATCAAGGGTACCCAAAGGCATGTTGAGGATTTTGTCCCTCTCCCCAATGTTGTACCTATTCACCATCCTACCCCTTTAACTCACCACTGTCCTTCCCCATTGTGTGAGTAAGGTTCTTACAATTGGCAACAATTTATATAAGTTAAAAGTTTTAAAATAATTTTTGAAATAATGGTCCAAGCAAGTGTTAAATTTGTGAGACCTTCATATAAACACTGTATTCTAACCAACTTAAGTTAATAGGTCATTTATGTTAAAAACTAATTAATGTTGTTATATATAACATTAAAAATTTAATACATATTTAATACACACAAATTTACATAATAAATTTTATAATAATTAATTTTTATCTAATAATATATTTTTATATATATAAATTTTTAAAGTATATGAACCTATAATTTTATAAAATTAAAATTTTTAATGTATATGAATCTAATATTTTTTATTCAAATATGTGATTTTTAATTAAATCATGATTTTTATTTTAAATTTATTGTTATAAAATATGCATTATGAGATAAAATATATATTATTAGATAAAATCATGGTTCAATTATAAAATATATTTCACCAAAAAGAAGGCCTTGATTGGAAAAATATTTGTAATTGAGCTTTTGTGATTCAACAATCAGTATTTGGATCAATTGTAATTTGCTATATAATATATAAAGGATAATGATAATTGTGAAATATTTGTAAAATGTATTTTTCTCTTCGACATAACCGTATCTTGCCACTTAACAATAGGAGAGGATTCACATTTGATGGAAGCATTAATCAATTGCAAAAGAAAACCTATTCACCTCGTGCTAATTTCGGTTACAGTTTACTAAATAGAAGGCTTCTTTTTAATTTTTTTTACCATCTGTATATATGTTGGCCCTTATGGAAAACATTATAACCGGAAATAAATAAAAAATCCATGTGACGTCTCATAATTCATCACAATTCTTATAATTGGTAATTACCAGAGCTTCTTTCTTGTCTACAGGATCATACATAAGACCATGATTGCATGAAAAAATCCTCTCATCATTTTATTTATTTATAATATAGTAAAACCAAGATATAATTTTCTTGTATCAACTTATTTCACCAAAATACTTATGGAACGAACACGGGTTGAATACAACAATTGTAACATGGGATAATGCCCGCAATGGAAGATGATCCAATTGAAACGTCATTATCCAACAAGAATACATACAGATCCAGCCAGAGAAAATACTGAATTATTTATGAGAGCTGAAATCATCTCCTCTCCAGCGTTTAACTAGTGATTCACATTCTTAAGAGTTGTATCTGTTTATACAGAAAGTTATTCACCCTCACTCAAGATAGGTACTATGAGCGGTTTCATCTGTGCTAGATATACAATCGCCCACCTGATATAGCAAATGAAGAACAAAAGTAAGCAACAAAAGAAAGAAAGCTTAATGGAAAATAAAACAGGACATGGCTATTTACCAGTTAGAATTACTATTGAACCAAAGGAAAATGTAATCACAAATTAATGAACCAAAGTTTGTCAACTCAAGGCAGGCATGTTTAGAACTATGAAAATTACATCACCAGGAGAAATAAAATGAACTTAATTGATAAAGACTATAGAAGATTTTGGTATTCCCCCCTTTTCCAAAAAAAATAAAAATAATGTCATTCAGCAAAGTGTGTGTTCATTCCATCAAAAGGCCATTTTCCGTCCTCCCTTAATTATGCTGGACATACTGTGAGACAGTGAATAAGTAGTTATATCAGAGAAATGATAACATTTCAAGCATTTTACTTCTTGATTCAGAAACTACTCACAACTTTTGATGCATTTCCACTTAACATCGCGCTACAATTATATTACAGTCAATTTATGCATCAAGCACCAGCCAAAGCTTCCCATCATATATCCTTTGGTCTCCTTGTGAAATATGGTGGTGAACAGTCCCATCTTAGGACGAAAGTAAAGCACCAAAGGCATGGGTATGCCCAGGCATGATTGCCTAAACATATTCTGATTTTGAAAAGTTCATTTATTCCTCTTCAATTACTTTTGTTTGGTAATGTTACACAGGACATATAATAATTCAACTAAAAGGTACTCCAAATTCATGTGGCAGTATCATGGTCATGGAGAGTAAAAGGACAGGTACACAAACAGCTTCAACAGAACTGATTATGGACACATTCAGCCAGAGAAGTTATTCATTTAGAAAATAAAATGAAAACTTTGATTTTAGTGTATTCCTTTTCCAATTAATTGAATAACAGCTTGCTGGGGCAGCAAGCTCAGGAATAAAACTTGTACAGTGCAGCAATTCCCTAATCTAACTCCATGAAAATTAAAAGAACTTGCAAATCAAAGGTGTACTTACATCATCCAGCAGCATGTTGTTGCAGTAAGAACCAAAGTTAGGTGAAATCTGCAACAAAGTAATCAGATATTAGTTCATACAGAGAACAATAATTTTGTGAGAGAAACATTATCATGGAAAGAAATGGATGAGACAACAAAATTCAAGGAAGTCATTATTCAAGAATACAAATAAACTAACACAAACTAAAATATAAATACATCAATCACATCACATTGTAAAACTCATCAAGGCATTCATAACAGAATAGCTATTAATTAAATAGGGCAGCATATCCACAAAGATGTTTGGCAATATCAAAATTCCTTCAATAACAAAATTTTCCAGATCTGTGAGTTATGTGAGATTATGAATTTGTTATTTGTAATCTGTGTAAGATTAGCAACAGCAATTATTAAATTAGTTCATAAGTCCCAGAAAGAAATGAAGAAGCAAGCATAGCATACAGATTAGCGGAAGGTCCTCTGTTGAAACAAATTCTGGTACAAAGAGACGCCACAATTCCAATCACTGCGAAAATTAGCGTGGTTACAGAGAACCCCATAACGGATCCTAATTCCTGTGAGACACAAACAAAATTTGAGAACGTGAGCGTTAAAACGAAACGACACAACACAACATTACATATTTTTACATTTTGGTTTGATTTGAATTTGATCACCTCGCATGGCCACTGATTGATTGAACATTATTCATTATAGCTGCACGCATATGGGCCCATCTTATTCCCTCCTATCTATTATTTGGTTTCTTGGGCCACGTTTATCAGCTTTTGCTATTTACACTCCACTATTTACCATTAAATATATTCCCCTTTTCTAAACAAATGTTGCAAACGCGAGGCAAATGAAGTATATGTACATCGATCATACTTTCATACTCACTATTGTATGTACCCAAAAAAAAAATAACGCGCTCATACTAAAATGTCGCCTAAGGTTGTGATTTCCAAGAAGGAAGAATTGAAATTGCACATGCACATGAAGGTCTAATCCAAAACATTTTCCAGTTAAAAATTTTAATTTCTTGATTTAAACTTCTAGATACAAATAAATCTTTAACTTACTATTCCAAATTTTCAAGAATAAAATCTAATGTTTCAAAAAATAGTGTTTACTCTACAAAAAATTGGAAGAATTTTTTATATCTGGCATGAATCAAAAACATCTAACCTAAGTTTTTATAGGTTTTAATTTTTTTTATTCTTAAAAAATATTGACATGTGTTAAGAATTTACAATTCATGAATCCTTAGATTCTTTGATTTTAAATCTCAATTTATTCTTATATATTAAAATACATAATTTTTTTAATCTCAATTTACTCTTATATATTAAAATAGAGATATTTTTTAAAAATGAAAACTTTAAGTGCATTGAATCTCAAACAAGACTATGCTAGTTTGTTTTTTTTTATATAAAAAAACTATATATCATAAAATAATACTCATCCCGATTTATTATACTGGTTAAGACTAACAATAGCATTTGACGAAAAAAAATGATATGTATGATACCAAGAACGTTAATTGACGCATTAAGAGATAATAGATTAATAGAATTTTTTTAATATAAACAATTGGATTCAAATTTTATATGCTAATAAGTTTTCAATAATTTTTTCAAATGCTTTAAATTTGAGAAAAATTTAAAAATAAAATATAAAAATACCATCATTTTAAAACATTTAAATCAAAGAATATTTATAGAAAAAATATTTCAAGACACGTCATAACATCAATTAAATTGATAAAGTGTGTTAATAACTGATTTTATTAGTGATTATAGATTATAGATTTATTTAAAAAATCTCTTAATTTATTATTAATGATTTTTTTACTAGAATTTTTTTATTATTAATGATTAATACTCTTTACTTTCTTTCTTCTTTATTGAAACATGTGAGCCAGCGAGCAAGAGACAAAAGTGGAGTGAAAAACGACGTCGTCGTTTTCCGTAACGATGAACCGTTATTAAGCAACGTCCCTTCATGTGATTCGAATCCAACCAAGTAAACAAAATCCACTCAAAATTGGAGGGTAATCAGCTACAATTTCTTTCCATTTTCATTTTGCCCTAAAACCCTAATTAAAAAAAAAAACCCACCGTGAGTGAGAGAGAGAAAAAAAATACAAAAAATGGCGATGCTTCATCCCCTCACAAACCCCAACCCAAGCGAGCTTCTCTCACTCTCATGCTCTTCTATATTCCACCACAATGCACTCACAACTTCCGTTTCCTTCAACCCCAGAACAACAAAAATTTATCCTCAATGCCTAAGTCGTCGTTTCGGGTCGGTGAGATGCTCCTACGCTTACGTAGATAACGCCAAAATTAAGGTTGTCGGCATCGGTGGTGGCGGCAACAATGCCGTTAATCGCATGATCGGAAGTGGTTTGCAGGTGGGTCAATTGGGTATTGTCTTTGCCACCCAATTTGGAACATCGATAATTGGTTATTATCAATATCATTTTTTTTTTCAATGCTTTCTATTTGTAGTGACTCCAATGCTTTACTTCTTGTGTTTGGAGGTTATACCACTTTAAAATAGCTACTGTTGAAGTAAAATAGTTATTAGAATAACAGTTCTATTTACTCTTCTTCTTTTTTTTTTTTTATCTTGATTGCACATTTTGGATTCACTTATTTAATCCAATGTTAATTTTTAGCCAGTGGCGTTGTTCTCTAAGATACCATTTGTGTTTGGACAAAACTTAGATGTAGTTATTTAGGAGATTTTGTCCAGTTAGAATTAGAGTTTCACCTCGATAGTTTGCATAATAAATGCTTATATTGGATGTCGGCATAGGTTGCCAAGGTGAAACTCCAATTCTGATTGGAGAACAACACAAAAGCACCTAAATAAATGCATCTAGTTTTTCGCCTTTGTGTTTTGCTGCCACCAAGTGAATAATGCTGATGTTATTGTTGAATTCTGCTGCATTTTCTTTTCAATCAGGGTGTAGACTTCTATGCGATAAATACCGATGCTCAGGCACTATTAAATTCTGCTGCTGAGAACCCTATTAAAATTGGAGAAGTTCTGACTCGTGGATTAGGTCAGGCACTCTACTTGCATAGTTTTTACTATGATGTAATTTTTTTTTGTGGCTACATTCTTGTTTCTTTGCTGAATTTGTTGACAAATTGAGGGGTGGCCTTTGATTCAAATTACCTGATAGAGAAGCAGGTACGGGTGGGAATCCACTTTTGGGGGAACAAGCTGCGGAGGAATCCAGAGATGCTATTGCTGATGCTCTTAAAGGATCAGATTTGGTATTTATAACGGCTGGCATGGGTGGGGGAACAGGATCTGGTGCTGCCCCAGTTGTAGCCCAAATATCAAAAGAGGCAGGTTACTTGACAGTAGGTGTTGTTACCTATCCCTTCAGTTTTGAAGGACGTAAGAGATCCTTGCAGGCAGGTGTCCTTTTTCTCGTTATTTGGGAATGTGACTACTGAATTAGTTTTGCTCTTAATTAATACTACCTTCTTTCTTTAATATGTTGAAAAATATCACTTATCTTCTTCCTTTGCAATTTATTTTATCCTGGTTAAAAGTGTGTTTTTGACATTGTGTTGAAATGAATGGATTTTCCAAACACACCATATAGTTTGTTATCCAAGTTATGAGTCATCCAGTATATATAATTCGTTGTCTGAAATTTATTTTATCTAGCAGATAAGAGTCTATGGTTCATCTGAAACTTGTATTTTGTTGTTTGAAATCTAGAAAATAAGTCTCTAGTTTGCATTTGGTTTTCTTCAGGCCTTTGAAGCCATTGAAAGGCTGCAGAAAAATGTTGACACACTTATAGTGATTCCAAATGACCGTCTGCTTGACATAGCTGATGAGCAGATGCCTCTTCAGGATGCTTTCCGTCTTGCTGATGATGTTCTACGGCAAGGAGTACAGGGAATATCAGACATTATAACAGTGAGTTGATTGGCAAACTATGTATTCATAATTTTTTATTCAGACACTAGAACATGACTTAAGTTCCTTGCTGATCCCATAAGATCAGTAACTTGCAAAGAGAAAAGGGAAACATAAAAAGCTTGAACTATTCTCCCCCTACTTGTTCCTTAGTGCTTTTGAGTGGTCACTGGCTCACTTCTCCTTCATAATTGGGCATTGTGGCTTTGCATTTATGTCAAGGGTATGTCCATACATTTTTTTTCTGGACATTATAAACTGGTGTGCCTTCTTGCAGGTACCTGGACTTGTCAATGTGGATTTTGCTGATGTAAAAGCTGTGATGAAAGACTCTGGGACTGCAATGCTTGGAGTAGGTGTTTCATCCGGTAAAAACCGAGCAGAAGAAGCAGCAGAACAGGCTACTTTGGCTCCTTTAATTGGATCATCTATTCAGTCAGCTACTGGGGTAGTGTATAATATTACTGGAGGAAAGGACATAACCCTGCAGGAAGTGAACAGAGTTTCTCAGGTATTTAAAGATTGTCACCACTTGCTTAAGAAACATTTTGTTATTCCTTTGATCTTGTGAATTTGTTGCAAACTAGCCATATAATGTTTCTTGATTTTGTGTTTGTGATTTCAAGTAGAGTGCTGCAGTTTTTTGTTATGTTGATATTTATGCATTCATTTTACCTTAACATGTTAAAAAAATTATTAAGTATTCCTCTGGAATTCATCTAGTCAAGAATTTCATATAGCTACCCAACCTTTAACTGGAAGAGAAAAAAAAAAAGGAAAATATCAATATTTCCCTCAGGGGTCTTTTTTCTTTTCAGTTTGTGCTGTATTCCGCCTTTTGCTGTATGGTGGTTTACGTACTGGGTTCACTCCGACCTTTTCTTCATATTTGCCTTGTCCTTAACACGTGTAATTTTTATAGGTGGTGACTAGTTTGGCTGATCCTTCTGCTAATATTATATTTGGGGCTGTTGTTGATGATCGCTACACTGGGGAGATTCACGTGACTATCATTGCAACTGGCTTCTCACAGTCTTTTCAGAAGAAGTTGCTAACAGATCCAAGGGCTGCAAAGCTGCTTGACAAAGTGGCGGAGGGACAAGAAAGCAAGGCAGTCCCTCCTCCCCTCAAGTCCTCAAACAAGGTTGAGTCTAGACCATCCCCACGAAAGCTCTTTTTTTAGTTTCATGGTTCTTATACCCTTTTCATTTTTCCAATTATTATATTGTAGTCGTTCTGTAGTACAATGATCTTGACGCTTAATTTAGAGATATCATTCTCTTGATGTTCTTTCCCCTCCAATGTGCACTATTCTTTTCAATTTTAAAAGCGCTAGTTTGAGAATATGTTGTGATTTTATTTTCACTTTTAATTACAAAATAATTACCTTATTTTCATTTTATTTTGTAATAAAAAAAATTTATACCATTTTCTAGACATTTTTTAAAGAGTTTAATGTTTATTCACTGAATTACCATTTAAATTATTTTAAAATAATTATTTTAAAAGTAAACAAATTTATCATGTATGATAAATTGTAATTGAATGGATGTGTAATTTTTTTTACATCATTAGTATATAATCATTTTATTCATTTTTAAAACAAGAGAAATCAAAATGGCATTTTTGTAATTACAAATGAAAGGAAAATAACAATAAAATATATCCTTGAATCGTTTTTGTTGGATTAAGATAACATGAATTATAAATTGAATTGAATATGATTATCCTCTTGTTCTCCCTTACTTTAGGATTTTCCCTTCTTCCCATTGAAAAAGACGAGGGCAGGTTATAAATAAGTGATATTGCGTGATCATCGAGCATTGAGAAATTCTTATAGCTAATGTGTGAAGATCTGACAATAGAATACATTTAACTAATCTAGATGTGGTCGAAGGAAAAACGTTATATTGATTCTTTGAATGATCAATGCATTTGAGAAAAATAATCTAGAAACCATTACAAATAAAGTTTTGAATAGCTGAAAGAAAATTGAATAAAATATTAAAAACAAAACAAAAAATTTAAGTTAAATTATAAGATTAAAGGAGTAGAGTAACTTGTAGAATTTATTTATTGAATTTTTCGAAATTACTTCATCAAAGAAAAAATTGCTTAAATTGTGTAAAATGAAAGGGAAAAAAATGAAATGTTATGATGGTATTTAAGAAATTTAACTTAAGTACGTCGTTGTGGTTGCACATTAAAGTTTTTATTTTATTTTTTATAACTGGGTTGCACATTAAATTTGCACGATATTAATGCAAATCACGTACATAATACTTGAGCACAATCTAACAGAAATGTGTGAAAACTCATCCACATTGATACTCCAGCCAGTAGCATTCACTTTCATATTTGTACAAGAGAAAAACACACGATATATAAAACAGCTAAATATGCCAATTACAATACATCGCCTTTCACGACCTCAACAAATTCCATTCTATTGGAAAAGTACAAGAGAAATCAGGAAACCTGGTTATGATTCTTAGTGCACACGGCAGAAACAAAGATGAAAAGCAGACTCTTGCTAAGTTGGGTATTTTATTCATTACAAATATTTGACCAATAGCCAAATGACAACAACCAAAGCCACTATACCAACGACTGATAAAAGCATGCACATGCAGGAGCAACCACCCTTGGTTCGCTTAATTAAAACCGCTAAGTTCTTCTGCACCCGCTGTTTTCACAACAGAAACATAAAAGATAGGCAGCAAGTAAATGTCAATAATATTAACATAATTTAACCTCGATATGACTTAACAAGAGATTTGGTCCCAATAAAGTTTACGATAAGAGTGTTACCCTAAGCCGAGAATCTGTGACATCTACATGTTGGTCTAAGTCATCCTGGCAGACAAAGACAAAAATAAAAGATTCAGTTTTAGAAGGGAGACAACAAAGCCTTGAACCAATAGCTGAGGTTGGCTACATAGATTACACAACATCATTCAGCTCGGACCAAAACCAAAGCTTCAGGAAGAACAAAAATTAATGCGCAAAGGGAACATACAATTAGTCTAGTGTGTAGATCCAGCTCTTCATTCACTGCCAATGCAATATGTTTTGTGCTTGCCACAGTCTCTTCCAATTGCTCAAGGCCATCATCTTGTTCTGCTTGAATAGCAATGCACTATCAGATCCAAAGAACAGGTTAAAAGCAATATATTTTCAAACAATCCAATCAAGTGACCTTTCATAATTTGCCGTTGAAGTCCAACAAGTCCATTGTTGTCCAGGCCAACCGTTCTGGTCATTGCATCTGGTTTTCTTTCTGGCCCAAGCAAACTATCCCTATTTGCAAAGTTTGACATGTTCAACGTGGAAGCCATCTGATTAACTTTTGATCTCAAATTTGAAAGCATGTCCTTGCGACGATTCATCTCCTTCTCAGATCTGCGTCAAGTAAGCAAAATACACTTCATAAACAATAGTGCAAACTTCATACACCTTCACAGCTGAATTGAAAACATTGCCTCTTCTATTTTAAACCACATAGCTTAATAAACAGCATGAACTTTTTCAATCAGCATAATCAACAATTACACACTCACATGGGCTGCTTGCTGGGAAGCTTTGACAAAAGGGACTGCAAGCTATCAAGCCTGGTCCCCAATATTGTAATCTTTCTCCTTATAGCAGATGAATGACGCTGGGTTTCTGGTCCAGATGCAGGAAATGAACTCTGCTCAGAAATCATACCACTGATGTCATCAGCAAGTTTCATTGCTTCATTATATTCCTTCACCCATGAGTCTGAAGAAGATGCCATTGGCCTGAAAGAAAGAAAAAAGTGAGAGAAAAAAATAAAAACAAACAAATATGATGTTTACATGGGAGAAATGAAGCAATAGCACAACAATTAACAGGTGGACAAAACTTGGATGCAGTTTTTTAGGTACTTTTGGTGTTATTTTTCAATCATAATTGAAGTTTTACCTTAGAAATCATAATGCACATGTTACCAAGGTGAAACTCTAATTTTAATAGAACAACACCGGAAGCATCTAAAGAATTGCCCGGTAATAAATAAACTAGAAAGGCCTAGAAATCTTCAAAACGGTATGGGACATGACTATCACAAGATAAATTCTATTTGCTTTGTACAACCCAACCCATACACAAATTTACCAGTACCCCTGTTCAAATTAAACTACTTATCTCAACAAAGTTTTTCTCAATTTAAACCAGAATTGCTGTTAACAGCGAGTACGAAAAAGGAATTGCAGGTATTTATTAATTTACTACAACAATTCAAGTATGAAAGAACAGCATGAAGAACCCTTAAAACTCATGATGGCACAGGGTAATAATAAACCATGGAGTCATCATGAGATGCTGAGATCTTTAACATGAGCTAATTTCACAGACATACACAAAACGCACAATTCAAAAAAAAGAAGAAGCAGAGTGCAGTTCAGAAGGAGAATTGTGTTGATAACCGAAAGTAATTGGAATTAGAGTAAAGAGGGGAAACGATCGGATAAGAAATTACCCTCTTTTTTGGGAAGCTACCACTGCTGTGACTGTGAGGAAGAGAAAAGGGGTGATGGATGCAACGTCGTTTTAGGAAGGTGCCGATGGCGATGGATGGGATGAGGCGTACGGCGCCACCCACCAATCGTCACCGTCGTTTACCTCGCGGGATTGTAGAAGATGAAAGGTTTCGAATAATTCATTCACCACGACGTCGTTTTAAGATGTCATTTTCGCGAGCAATTTCTCTATCTTAGGAACTAGGAACACATAAAAAAAAATTAAAATAAATGTAACTTTTTCTGGACATCATGTTTGAGTGTTTTATTTATTTATTTTGGTACTTTAAATTTTTAGAAAAAATTGATTTTTTAAGTTTAGAAAATAAATATTTAATTAATTTATCACGTTTAAATATATTTTAAACCTATAATCACAATCATGATAACCATTGGTCCACCATCAATATCATCATCGTTATCCCAAGATTTTTATAGCTTCACTTATTTATTCATCTAACTCACTTAATATTTTTTTATTAATTAATATGCATAATCCTTATCTAGCAGCTGTTTTACGCAGAGAGAAATGTAAAAAAAAAAAAAAAAAAAAAAAAAAACAGTTGTAGATTTTTAGGTTTTACAGGGTAGAATACTTTTGGGACTGGGAGGCTTTGTAAGGGTGGGGATCTATATTGATGTTGGACACATATTCTGTGTCAAGTATGTCTTCTAAGTTCTAATAAAATGTTTTGCATTTAAAAGAAAACAATTGTTGGATAATGTATGAATGTATTAAAAGATGTTATGATTTTAATTTGTTGGTTGAATTAATAATCTAACTAAAATAGATTGTGTGCAATTCCTGTCAAATTCAAAGATATCACCAGAAGGAGTCCATATTGCAACAAGTTGATGCATGCACAACAATTGACTCCCCTTCACGGACAGGAAGAAGATTAGTTGGTTTCCGTTCCACTAAGGCTAGGCAAAATTGTCCAAAATTGTCTCACAGGCACATACCATACCCGAAGCCTCCTTGATCATCAAAGAACGTTGCGTTTGTATTGCATTTCAAGATATCCCCCAGAAGGGGCTTTCATCGAGTTGCTTTTGACTAAGGACATATTTAAATACAAGTTATAAATATTATTTTAAAAAAAAAATTATTTTATAAAATCTTTTTTAATAGTAAAACTCGGAAAAAAAAACACTTTTAATCTTATATCCGTTCTAAATTCCTCTACTTTGGTACAGTGTGCTCTCAATTTTCAACTTTCTTCCAATCATGTAACATCTCTCTTCCCCTCTCCACAATCTACCTCGAGGTGTCCATCCTATCTTCACTGTTTTTCATTCCATCCTTGCCAGATGCTCCAAACAATCATCGCAAAATCTTCAACCTGATGCTTTTCTAGCTTCATCATTGTTGAGAACGCAACCTCATATTAACATTAGTACTCTGATTCCTTATATCCACCAAAATTAATCATAACATTAGGTTCAAATTCCACAAAATTAAAATACATGCATCAAGAAGTTCAAATTATAAATTCATCTTAGTACAAGGCAATCAATCTCAGTTTCAAACACATTTACAAGATTTCTCATCATAAACACAACTTTAAATTATTCCACCTATGTCCAATAAGTAAAAAAACTTAAGAAAAAGAAATATCATTCAATCTCATGAATAAAACTTACAAAAAATAAAAATGGTCAATTACAAAGATTCAATGTTCACTAGTCTTCAAAATAAATGCTTTTCAAAATAGATTATAGCATTCACTAGTTTTTTCCCTATCACAATATTGTAAAATATCATTAATTTTATTGATCACTACGTTATATTAATAAATTTGATTTTTCACCTTTAGTAAAGTCTCTTTATTCAATCAAAATTTTATCTACAAGATTCAAATACATTGTTTAAAGGGTACAAGTTCAATTTTACTTGTACCAACCACATTTTAGTTAATCACTATGTTCTTTGATAAACAAGTGCATGGTTTAGACTTTTTCTATAAAAAAGTTCACAAGATGATAATTTTGTCAGATTTTTTCTCTATCTCTTAACTTTAGGCTCAAAGTCAATTTTTTGTCATTTTCATTATTAAAATATCAAGTAATTAATATCGTATTTGATATGATAAATATGTAAAAAAAATGTTTAAGAAATACACAAACATCACAAAGTAATTTTTCTTAGACTTCTTTGGGGTGCTTTTTAGTTATAAGTTTTAATTTTTCTTAAAAAAATGACCAATTTTTATTTTTAGGTTTTTTCCCTCAAAATTTAAGTTTTAAAATAAATTCTTTTTGAAAATTTTATATCCTATTAATATTAATTTAAGAGTGATTTTTGAGTGATAATAATAACAGTAATGATAGTAATAACATTAGCATTGATCATGTGGATCAATGACAAAGATATCGATATTTATGAAAGTAACATTCATGATAATATTGGCACAACAACACTCATGATATTGGAGGTGGCACATCATTAGGGAGTGTATGATTTTTTAAAATTAAAATCAAAATCTACAAATCATTTATTTTGAAAATAAATGTAAAAGTGTTTTAAAGATGATATAAAAATATCAATTTCATTTTTACCAAACATTTTTATTTTAAAAATCATATTTAAAAAACCAAAACTAAAAAAAACACAACCACACCGAAGAGTCTTAATTATTTCTGTGATTTAGCTTCCATACAAGGTACAAACCGTAGAGTTCAAGTAACAAATACATATGGGGAGAAAATGGTAGTAATCTCTTAGGCATTCAGAGAAGAAAATAGAAGAGACGTGAGTAATTAATGTGATGCAATAAAAAAGACAAAAGAAATAAAAAAAATACAAAAGAAATTAGAAATATGTAACAAGTGTAATCGCTGTGTGTGTATTTGATGGTAATTTTAAGTGGTGAGGAAATCGTAACTCAATACACACGTGTGTGTAGTTGATGGTCTTTAATTAAAGAAAAGAAAAATAAGAAAATGGCATGCAAAGACACCAGCATGTAATTTTGAAGAACCTGAGACATAGCATGTCAACTAAAGTTTACAAATATTAAACGTTTAACAGTCTATAATATATATGCGTCAAGGTTTAAGTAGAAGAAAGGAAGAGTTTCTATTTGAAACTATACACACACTTGGGAAGTAGTTATAGTTTTCTTGTGGGTGTTTTTTGATTTTCTCATTGATGTGCATGGTCAAGTTATTAATTAGTTCCGTATGGTTCTTTAGCTAAGCTGCAACTTGAGGGTTTAATCTAATAAAGACTTGGGCAATTTTTTATTAATATATAAGTACGAATGATATAGAAGTTAAGAATGTAGTGCATATTTTATGATCTTTTTTTTATCACTGCAACTTAAACTATTAATCATTATTTATGTTCTTATTCAATTATCAAAAGAAAAATTCAATTATTGTGTCATTATGTATATGCTCGTGTAAAAGTTGCTATAAAGGTTGGATATACATTTGATCGTGTTGTCATTGTCTTTATACTAATGCTTATACAGCGAGAAGGGCATGTCGACAGACAAAATCCCTGTATATAGTTCTATAATTTAATTCGATGATTGAGCTTATTTTATTTCAATTTATTGGTAACTCTGTCTTATTATTTTAGTGTCACTCATCCATAAGAAATTCAGATTTTATTAGACTCAATTTCAATTAATTTGGTATCTTTTTCAAATCATGGATACAAGCTAAGTGCAGGCTATGTAATGAGCTCTGTAATTGATTTCATCTCTCATCTTCTTAATTTGGTGTAAATAATTCCAAACAATTCGTCAGTGATTTTTTTATTATTTACTACTTCGTAGTTGTGATGTTAATATTTTTTACCACATCAATTAATAATTTTTTTCTTATTAATAGAAAAAATTTGAGTTTAACTGTCATGTATTATCAGTATAATTTTTACACTATTATATAATTAAAAAACCAATACATTTTATTTTTACACTATTCTATAATTAAAAATCAATATATCTTTTAACGTAACTATTTAAGGTCAAACTTAGCATATATAATAATACGTAATTGAATGACAATTTTTTTTTACACTTTCAGTGTATTATAATAATTGAATTCTTAATATTATTGAATAATTTGTATAATCTTAATATTGTCCACGAACTTTTTAGACTACCAAAGTAATTCTTTTAGTAATATAATAATAATAATATGATTTTTAAGGGATAATAATAATATGATCAAAAATCTATTTGTATGAGAATTTAAGTCAATTTGTTGTCAAATTAAATAATTTTATTGTGATATATCTACATTTCTTAGTTATTTTTATATTAAAACTTCACATAATTGTTTGATATATCATGTGTTTCAAAGTGTTTGTTTGCGCTTCCTTTACATGGCTTTTTCTTAATTTTACATCAAAATACATTAAAAAAACATGAAAACTACAATGTGGGTTAGAGGTGACTCTGGTATGGATCATAATTGTGATAAAAATTATGCTGATTATGAAACAACATTAAATTACTTCAATTTTTTTACAGTCTCACCACGATAATGGTTGTTCATCGTGGTTTTACTATCAAACCAAACACCATTTATATTAAACATCAGACTTAGGCGTATTTAAGTCCTACTAATGCCTAACCAAACACTCACCTATCAACATTTGATTCTTGGTTGCATTTATAAAAAAAATTGACAGCTGCTTTTTCAATTTCTAGTTGCATGTGTGTAAAAAGAAATTAAGTTTTTTTTATGGTCAATTATTTTGATTAGAAATACAATTTCGAACAATGACTTTAATAACCTAAACATTTATTAATTATTACATCAAATTTGATAAATATTGGCTTACCTTATTTCAAATATTTATGATTTATTTTAAAAAAGATAGTATAAAATTATATTTTTGTTACTGTAATAGAAAGAAAATATTATCAAAATGGTGCGATATGACTAGCGTCATTAGGAATTCAATTTCATGTTACGAAGGAATATTTGTTAAGAAATATAGTAAAGACATTGTCCTAATTCTGGGTCATAAATTGATCTTTTTTAAGTAGAGAGATTAATCTTAATTTTTGCCCGAGAGATATCCAAATTAAAAAAAAAAAGGTAGAGAGGGAATTAAAAAGAGTATAAGATCTGATGCAGAACTCTATTAAAAAAAAAGATGAAAAGTGAGTAATTTGGAAATATATTAGAAAATAAAAGAGGGTGATTGCAAAAAGGGAAAAGATTGAAGCACAAGAGAAGAGAAGAGAGGAGAGGAGAGGAGAGGAGAGGAGAGGAGAGGGGGGAGAAGGGGTTGCAGAGAGAGAGAGAGAGATGTCATCTTCAGACCTGGACAGGCAAATAGAGCAGTTGAAGAGGTGTGAGCCTCTTAAGGAGTCTGAAGTGAAGGCGCTTTGCCTCAAAGCCATGGAAATCCTTGTCGAAGAGAGCAACGTTCAAAGGGTCGACGCCCCTGTCACCGTTCGTCACTCTTTTCCCTTTTTCCTCTTTCTGGGTTTCGATTTACTTTTGATTTCAGCTCACATACTTAACAAAGTTACCTCGTTGGATTTTAGTTCAGTACGATTAGTTAGTTGATAACTACTTTACTTGGGACTTCAATCTATATAGGGCTTGTTATAAATGTCATATATAGTGATGAGAGAAAGGTTAAGTGTCATTCTTTCATGGGGATTTGGTGTTTATTGTGTCTCTTTATTTTGACCTATTTACAAAAATATCGTTGTTTTTGTGCTCTTTTCTGTGTTCAGAGTGTCATGGGGGCACACAAATTTTTTTTTCTATTACTGTGCATTTGGGGTCTACTCTGCTGTGTTCATTCTTCTTTATGATCCTGCTTCTGGTTTTGTTTGTGTTCAACTGATTAGTTTTGTTGGTTGTCTTGGTCTTTGTGTAGATATGTGGTGATATTCACGGTCAGTTTTATGACATGAAGGAGCTTTTCAAAGTAGGAGGGGATTGCCCCAAAACTAACTATTTGTTTCTGGGGGATTTTGTTGATAGAGGTTTTTACTCGGTTGAAACGTTTCTGCTTCTGCTCGCTCTTAAGGTGATAATTTATTCTTCTTCTCTTAACTGCAAGTTAGAAGCATCTTCTGTAGTTTGTGTTTATTTTATGCTTTTTTTCTGTATGTTAGATCTGTTTTGGCTGCCTATTGACAATTTAAATAAAACGTCCCAGTCAGTTTAATCTATGATTATCACAGAAATGTGGTTGGTCTCCGAGCCATGGGCTTGGTGGTTACTGCATTTATTGTCTTTGTGTTAACTTTTTAATTTTTTTTCTTTTTTGGGAACACATTTTGCTACTGTTGGAATGAAATTCTACAAGTTTTTCCTATGGGATAGTGTGAGTAATGTAAGGATGCTTTGTTATTGGTGATGCTTTATTAATATGGTCTGTTACTAAGGTTTTGTCAGTAAAAAGTAGAATAATATTTTGAATTTTGTTCTTTTGGCTGTTGTTTCGTGGATTTGAATAGACTGAAATTTACTCAGCAGTTTTGTCCTTTCAATCTCGTCAGACAGGGTTTTATTTGCTTGCTCTAGGGACTCGGTTGTTTATAATATGAAGGACTACTCTTTGCTTTTGAGCTTATGTTATTTTGTCTATGCTGTTTTCTTTAATCTATTTTCTGAAAAGATGCACTATCCTCATTCTTTCTACTTTGTCTCTTGATGAATTCTTTTTCTTATCCTTTTTCTAAAAGAACTAAAGAAAAAAAACAAAAGATAAAGTTTTTTTTTTTACTTTTGACTACTAGGTTCTGTCAGATGTTGAACTGCTCATTCTTTTTGTGCCCTTAATGATGCTTCTTTCATTTTATTCGTTATTGTTGTAACTAATTAATGATATACAACCAGGTGAGGTATCCGGATCGGATAACACTCATTAGGGGAAACCATGAAAGCCGTCAGATCACCCAGGTTAGTATATCAGCTGAATTAGAAAAAAGAAATAAATCCTTTTTGTAAATATGATGAATAAAAATGGGAAAGACTAAAAATTTTCCTAACATTTTATGACTCCAGATTACTTATTCAATATCCATCACTTGACAGGTATATGGATTCTATGATGAGTGCCTTCGAAAATATGGTTCAGTCAATGTCTGGAGATATTGTACCGATGTATTCGACTACTTAAGGTTTGCTAATATCTGATAGATCACCAGATTTGAGTCTTGCATCGGGAGCTACTTCTCCTTAGGAGTTTCTTGATTTGCAATAAAAATTCTGAAATGGTTTTCTCACTGCAAATTGTGTTTTCCATGCCATGCCATTGCTAATTCCTCTCTCGTTACTTGTAGTGTCTGTTTGTTTTATGGGCACAGGGACTGCTTGTTTTGTTTTTCTTTGGAATTATCGTACTGGAAAGAAAAATTCTGGACTATTTTTCTTTCAAGTGTCTAATTCATGCTTGAAATTACTTGCAGAATGTAAACATTCCCTTTCTATTTTAAGAGGGAAAGGGGTTTGGGTGGACTTGAGCTGGGTTAAAATAAGAAGGATGCTTTATGTCACTTGTCTTTGTTTATTTTGAAAGGGAAAGAAATTTGAGAGGGTGCTTTTAAAATCCATTGATTGGTTATTTTGACAACCTTGTCTAATAAATTTATAGACTGAAAATGCTAGCAAATATTTAATATTCTTTTCTCAACACTCTTTCCGTTATTAAGTAAATTCCGTGTATTATATAATGGGATTCAATTCAATAATAAAGAGAGCAGTGTTGTCAATCTTACCTGTTGGATCATATGATCTACTTGTGTGGCTATTCTGTGCTCTTGATTAGATGTAGAATTGTATGAGAATGGGATTACAGTGCCAGGTCACGAGCTTGTGGAATGATCTATCCTCAACGAGTTGCAGAGTGTGCCGTGAAATTGTGGGTTAGGTTTTATGAACTGATGGGGAAAAGATTATATATTTGCCCTAATCTCTCCCCTTCCAATCAAGTGATCTCCCTCAATTCGAACTTGTCTCTGCCATCTATTCTCTATTTCAAGCTCGTTTTGGTTTGGCTTACCTGAAATTGAGAATTTTCTGTGTTTTCTCTGTTTGTGTTCGACCTTGGTAACCATACTTATCTTCAGTCTCTGTTCTTGTTTGGAACCCATTTTGAGTTGGGTTGGAGTGTTTCTCTGTTCTGATCTTTGTAGTGGCTAGTGATTCAGTGTTGAGTGGTTCTGTTCTCCGCTTCTCATTAGAGCATTTCTGATTCAATCTGATCGTCTTCCCTGTCCTTAATTTTTTGGCTTATAAAAGTAGTGAATTGGGCTTGATTTGGGCCTTCATTTAATGTACGTCTTTTTAATCTTTGGACTGGCTTCTAAGTCCAGTACACTTTCTGCTCCCCCCCCCCCCCCCGGAAATCATTATCAAATATAAAAAGAGATGCATTATTATTAATAAAACAATTACTACAAAATAAATATCCGAATTGTTATCTAAGTCTTGTGGTATTATTATGCATTTTAATAAATTACATTGTCATACTTTTATGTTAAAATATACTTTTATATTTTTGGTAGGATTTTTTAATTCGTATACAATCACATGGTTAATGATATTTCATCGCTTCTCGATCCTAGATGGAATCTCTGTTTTAACAACATTCAGGAGTGTCGAAAAAAGTGTTAAAATGCAAGTGTTTCTTGTGCATAGAAAAAACCAAAAATTAAGACACAACAGGTATAAATGGAAACATTCTTGTGTCAAGTTGCTTGTAAGACAACCTAGCTGCATTAACAGATTTAATTGGTATAGCTTGACTCTTCCACTAATAGTGTCGTATGTCGATATCAACAAACTGCAGCTTGTCCGCCCTAATTGAAAACAAGATTTTCAGTGTTCATGGTGGTCTTTCTCCTGCCATTTCAACACTGGATCAGGTCAGGAAATGTACCCTAATTTGTTTGTTTTTGTTTAGATTGTACACTAGCTATATTTTTTTTATATTATTTATTTCTGATATTTAGATACGAACTATTGATCGGAAGCAAGAAGTACCTCATGATGGTGCCATGTGTGACCTCCTATGGTCAGATCCTGAAGATATTGTGGATGGCTGGGGTCTTAGTCCCCGTGGTGCTGGTTACTTATTTGGTGGCAGTGTTGTTACTTCCTTTAACCACTCCAATAACATTGACTATATATGCCGTGCACATCAGTTGGTAATGGAAGGATATAAATGGATGTTCAATAACCAGATAGTTACTGTCTGGTCAGCTCCTAATTATTGCTACAGGTACCTAATCCACAAATCTATTAAAATGTTTTTTCTTATTTGTGTTCTATGTTTTTAGTAAGACACTTTTCATCTTTGTCATAGATGTGGCAATGTAGCTGCAATTCTGGAGTTGGATGGAAATCTTAATAAGCAGTTCCGGGTGTTTGAAGCTGCTCCACAGGTTTGTAGCCAAAGTCACCTGATATTTATTGCCATTATGAATTCCCTACGCAGAGTGAGCTATACCAATTTTCTCAAATAGTAGCAATACGAGCTTCAATCTCTCTATTGTCAAATTCATTGATTCATGTGGTTAAAAATGTGCTTTTCATGTGACCTTGGGTTCAATACTATAAGAATGTGTTTTATCCTAGTTTGTTTACTTATCAGTTTGTTTTCATTTGGATTGCACTATCTTTGCATGTTTAAGCAAACAATTAGTGTTCCTTGTTCTTCGCTAACATACATATGATCTCGTGGAAATTTAATTGTGAAATTTGTCAATTGATTTTCAATTTTTTTAATTTTAATGGAATGTAGGAATCAAGAGGAACACTTGCTAAGAAACCAGCACCAGATTACTTTTTATGAAATGGATTTCTTTGTTTCTATAATCTACATGCTCAAATTGATGTGGGAGACTTGAATCAAGGAGATGATGATGTCTGACCCGGGAGGAATCAGTGAAGGACAAATCAGTTCTGCATCCCATCCGTCTGCTTCAACCATCTTTAGTATCATAGCAGTATTGTGAATTTGTATGTGATTTGCAATATGTTATTATTACCTTTGTTCATTCAAAAGCTGTGATGGACTGAGGGTTTAGAGGGAAAATGACGTTTGCATATATGAAAACTTGATTAGGAAGGATTGGATTGGATCAGGGAATATTGGGAAATAACTTTCCAAATATATAATCTGTGGAAAAAACCCACTGGTTGAGTTTTGATTATAAAGTTTGGGCCATAAAATTTTGTTATCTTCAATTTATGTAGGACGTGTAAATGTATTATTGCTCAAATTTTACACCTGGTGGTTGGTACTGAAATATTGCCATGCCCGAATTTGAACTTGAATTTGAAGGTTCACTTGTCAAAGAAAAGGGTCCTCTTTCTAATTAAATTTATCGAAATTGTTTCTTTCCATATTTTTTTTTTAAATTTTCATGAGCATTAGTGTTACTAATCCACAAAAAGAATATGGGGAGCACAGGACATAAAATTAATTTAGCCTGTCAAATTAATTTTTTAATTTTTAAAATTATTTTCCCCTTAATTTAAACAATTTGCCCTTGATTTAAACAATTTGTTTTTCTTTTAATTAATTTAGAAAAATTCTTAAAAAATACACAATAGAAACATATTTTTATTGTGTGAAAGGGTAGCAGCAATTTATTGAGCTTTTGCTGAAGTGTAAAATGCTTGAAGCCTGAGCAGGCAAGAATGTGTGAGAAAACCTAGAATGCAAAGCTTATGACTATGAAAGCCAACTTAACTAAATGATGATTTATACCAGTTCAATCATGCAAGAAAGTTTAACTTTCATTAGATTACGTTGGGATTGGAAATCCGAGCTATTGTTTTTTTTTATAGCCAAAATTCTGAGTTATTAAAGTGTGATAAGTTGAGTAATATTTAAAAAATAAATAAAACTTAAAATATGATTTTGGTTTATCTATTTTATTTGATATGCAATTTAGATCATATATTTTAAAATAGAGACATTAGATTTTCCTATTTTAGAAAATTTATAATTTTAGTCAAATTTTAATTTTATTTATTTTATTTTAGTATAATTGAACAATCAACTTAACATCTTTTTTATGGTATTATCAAAAATGATTTAATTAATCAAAATATAAAAAATAAAAGAAATTAATGTAGACAAAATTTACAATTTATCCAAAATTACAAATTTTCTAAAATAGAGAATCAAATATTTATATTTAAAAATAAAAAAATAAAATGCAAATTTAACAAAAGAAGAAATCCAAAAATACATTTAAGCTATAAATAATTCGTGCCCCTCTATATGAGGTGCTATCGGATGCCGTCGGCATGGATAAGACTGAGGTGCATGTGTATTTTCAATTATTGAATGTTATATCCTCTTGTTTTATCTTGTTACGGTAAGTTTTAAATATCTTTTATATATTTTCAAGACATTAAATGTATTTAGTTTTTATTCAATACTTGCCGTATAAAGTAGCATGATGATAGAGTAGAAGGATACAACATTACTCTTTTCAATTACTATCTCACGTTTCAAAATAAAAACTTAAGGCAAAAATATAAAACATTTTTTATTTACTTAGTTGAGTTGTATGTACTTGTACAAGAGTAAAGTTAAACCATGTAGGTTCAAGAATGGGAATATTGTAAAACAATGCATTTTCAAAAGTTAAAAATTAGAACACTTAAACATAATTTTGTTGTTATAAGTTAGTGGTTTTTATTTTTGGTTCTGGTAATTTTTTTTAATTTTATTTTCTGTAAATTAATATTTTTTCAATTCTGATTTATGTAAGATATTTTATTTATTTATAATTTATATAAGCATGAATTTGTAAAAATTATAAATAAAAATTTAAATTTAAAGTAACTAAAATTAAAAAAAAATAAAATTATAAGAACTAAAAATGAACATAAAAATTTATAAAGATTAAAAATATAAAAATGAAAACTTAAAACTAAAATTATAAAAATAACCTCATAAGAAACAAAAATAAAAAAATACAAACTTAGAAAATCAAAATCATATTTGTGAAAATGAAAACTTACAGGTCGCGTGGGTCTCGAGCTCACATGTCATTATATTAATCAATGATCACTACTATGCCATCTCCATGTCAATTTAATAATGATTTTTTTAACAAAAATCCGAAACCAACCACTTCTTGCTATGTCTCCATTCACAGTTGCTATTGGTCGTTGTTTGCACAAACTCAGCTTCAATCCAATACGATATAATTAATTATTCCACAGATAAACATGAAGAATTAATCATGCTCTAGTCAAAACTTGTTTTGCTCAAGATTCAATAACTTGGTCTGCTTAAAGATATTGGCTTGATCCCTCACACCTGCAAAATTGAATGGCACCCTCAGTTTGTTTTCTTCTTCTATCCCTTCTGTTCCTTTCATCCTCCACAAATGGTGATGAAGAGGGTTTCATCTCTGTGGTCATATCTGATAAGGGCCTTGATTTTGCCAAGGATATTCTGATAGATCAAGCTGTTGCTTCTATTGTTCAGTCTCAGCTGCCACAGATTGAGAAGACTGTGCAAGTCCCTCTTGTTGGAAAAGCCAAAGTGGTTCTTTCTGACATCACTATCAATGATATCCAAGTTAATTCTTCATCTGTTAATACTGGAGAGACAGGCATTGCTCTTGTCGTTTCGGGTGCCACTGCTGACTTGAGTTTGAAGTGGAGGTACTCTGTTAGCAGTTGGTTAGTTCCAATTGGAATTTCGGACAGTGGAACTGCTACTGTAAAGGTATGAACCTAGAATGTTACTTTAATTTTATACTGCATACTATAATTTTTATCTTTGAGTAAATAGTTTACATACTAATAGTGTAAAGTGTTTTACATGATGTATAATAAATTTGTTAACTTTTACAATAATTACTTTAAAAATTATATTAACCATGATTTATGATTGGTTGATTGTAAAAATTAAACTCTTTATCTTTTTGTAAAGTTACACCGATTTGCTTGATGGCTTATAATTTGTTTTGTTGCATTGTGTTTTAATTAAGAAAGTTTGACCTTGAACTAAATAATAAATGTTTTCCTGAATTTGGTTATTTTTATAAAAAATTTGTTAGCCTGGTTGTACTACTATGGAAGGGTTATGGTTGAAATTGCATTTTCCGCGTCTTGCAATTGGAGTAAGACCAACTTGTTAAGGCATACCAATTCGTAGAATTGAAACTAGGGAATGGAGATATTAAAAAAGAAAGAAAAAGATGTGGTCTTGAGATGGACAATAAAAGACATGTATTTCAGTATCTGATAGCCAAAACCCTGAGTGAGTAATGTACTTTTGTGCAAATAATTTTTTTTATACCTTTTTAGTCAATTATATTCCTCATTCTATAGTGCTGTGCTATGTTGGAAGGTTAATGATTTGCAAGTGGGACTTACTGTGAATTTAAGGAACCAAGAAGGAACTCTTAAGTTGATTCTCCTGGATTCTGGATGTCATGTTAGAGATTTATCTATAAAGTTGCATGGTGGAGCAGCTTGGCTTTACCAAGTGTAAGGAACCTTCTTAAGCCATGGTTTTTGATAATTAGGAATTCTTACACATGCTCTATCTTAGACAATTATGTTCTTTTATTGCTGGTTAAGGCTTCACAATTCCATGGGGAGGCCTTTGGCCAACATCTATAGTCCCAGAGCTATGTTTCAATTTTACTCTAATACTTCAATCTTTAGTGTGGGGCCTGAAACTGGGAGGCCAGATAAGAGTGTTTCCGTTATTTTCTGCAACAAAAACTATTCTGGGGAATATAAAGCTATATTTCTATTTTTTTGCAGGCTAGTAGATGCTTTTGCAGGAAATATAGCATCTGCAGTTGAAGAGGCAATTTCTAAGAAAATAAATGAGGGGATATCAACTCTTGACCTATTATTGCAATCTCTTCCAAAAACAATCCCATTAGACGAAACTGCTGCTCTAAATGTTTCTTTCGTGGACAATCCAGTGCTGAGTGATTCTGCTATTGAATTAGAAATTAATGGTTTATTCACAGGAAGAAATGCAGTTTTTGTACCTCAAGCTTACCGCAGAGGATCAGACCTTTCTGCTTCCTGTGGTGACAGTTCACCAAAGATGATAACAATTTCATTACACGAAAGTGTTTTCAAATCCGGTTCCTTGGTTTATTTCACTGTAAGTTATGAAGTTTTTACCCTTTCTTTTCATTGCTTAGTCCAATAAATGGAATTTTCTCTTTCCCCCCTTCTGCTTTTCATTTTAAGCTATATCTGTGATGTATAATAGCATGATATTACTTGTTGCATTTCTTCCACCATAATATTTCAAGTGAATTGTAATGCATTAACTTGTTTCTCTAGGCTTTGGCATTATATAGAATCTGCAGAAGAAACAATTTCTTTGTTGTTCCACAGTTTGCATGTTTTCTTGCATCATTTATTCATACATATTAGTGGACTGAGTTCTTTAATCATTAAGGTTGGTCATGGAACCTTTTGTTGGAATTGCTCTGAATTCGGAAAAAAGTATTACTTACTGACATCAAATAGACCTTGTATTGCTGATGCTGATTAGACTTTATGTATTAATTGGGTTGATGCTTTATGAGAAAAAGATTAAAATAGTAGTGCTGATGTTGTTAGGCTTTATGTATTAATTGGGTTGCTCCAGTAAACATTTTGCACTTCAAGCTTTTACGTTGGATACTTTTATGTTATTATAAACTGAAATGTAATTTTGCTAGTTTGTTGTTCTTGTGCTCAGGCGGATAGTATGCAATGGATTGTTGATGAACTCCCTGATCAGGCCCTTTTGAACACTGCTGAATGGAGATTCCTTATTCCACAATTATACAAAAAATATCCAAATGACAACATGAATCTTAATATCTCTGTATCTTCTCCACCAGATATACAAGTTACAAACAAAGATATCGGTGTCAACATTTTCATAGACATAACAATTGATGTTCTGGAAGATGTTGAAGTCATACCTGTTGCATGCATCTCGGTGGTATGCTTTAATAAAGTCAATATTGAAGTAGATAGTTTAAAATTTTATGAAGCTTACACTGTTTAAATAGCCATCCCTCATAATATACTGTGTCTACATTCTGACTAAGCTATATGAAATTCAAGCTTTCCACCATTTTTGTCATCATGTTATCGTGTACGCATACACACACATATAACCTTGTATTGATCTTCTGATTACATTTTCAGAGTTGCTTACTTTTTTTTGTCCATGCCTAAGTTTATACCATTTCTTAAAAGTTATTTATTTTGTAGAGTTTAAAGAGGTAGCCATGACACATGATCATTATCTTGTCTAACAAGTCCATTAATCTTTGTTATTGGTACAGGATTTTAGTGCCTCTTGTACTGTGGAAATTGTAGGAAACAATCTTGCTGGTTGGCTTAAATTGAGAAAGTTTTCCACGTACTTGAAATGGAGTAAAATAGGGAAACTGCACATGAATTTGATTCAGGTATATTGGAATAAATGTATTCAGCTTTGTATTTTGATATGAAATTGAGCAACAAAAGCCTTATCCCACTAGTCAGCTATATGGATTATATGACACCATTCGGCCCAGTTAAAGACCAAAATCTTCAGAGATATCATTCGTCATGAGATCCTTTTGAACAACTTTCTCCAATGTCCTTCTTGGTCTTCTCTCCCCCTTTTTCATAGGAATAAAAACCATGCAATCTATTCTCCTAACCAGTGCTTATTCTAGTGGCCTTATTTGTATGGCCAAACTACCTTAACTACTAAGTGGATGAAATTTAACAATACGAACAAATAATTCCTTCTTTTTTTAGGGACTATTCTAGATCAACCCATGAGTGTTTTCTGTTTTAATTAGAGAGACCACAGTGGTATACAAACTTGATTCATTGTCATGTGAAATGCGAAAGTGACACATTTGCCAACCATTTGTTAAACATATATGATATATTCAAGGTGTTAGGTTTATGTTTTGGTCTATTTCCAAAATATTACAAATGACAACACTGCCATAGTTTGAGGGAAAGACCCCAGGGGAGGGGGTAGACATGCAGTATCTTTTTTTCCTGGCAATAATTTAATAAGCGGATAACGTGTACCAACCATCAAGAGCTTTTCAACCCATTTACAACCTTTAGCCTTTCATATTTCACTTTACTGATTCATTCATAAATCAAAATTCTGCACATGGTTTAGCACATATGTAACTACACCTCATATGCACAACCACTCCATATACATTTTGACATATATGATTGTTAAACCTTAGTGATTGTATATCGAGGCTATTATGATGAATCTTACTCTTTAACTGTGTAAACATTTACAGTCAGTGACATCAAGCGTCCTCAAGACAGTCCTCATACCATACCTAAACTCGCAGTTATTGAGAGGAATTCCACTGCCAATTCTTAATGGTTTTGCCATTAAGAATGCTCGTATATTGTATGCTCCCCCATGGATTACTGTGTGTAGTGATGTTTCTTTCTCAGGAGACTACTATCTCAAACAACTACCAGCTTATGTATCATAAACATGCTCTCAGAGATCTGTCTGCTTTGTGTACTAAGTGGTAATAAGCAACTTGTCAAGATGACTATGAAGAGTGAATGACATGAACATTGGTGTAGCTCTGGATTTTACCTATTGTAAATCATGCTGTCCTGAAGATTACATGGAAAAACTGCCAATAGTCAAACGTTCTTATTGGATTTGGAATGCTCTGCAGGTTCTTAATTTTTTTAATCAGGGATTGGTATTTTTATATGTAAATTTGTGAAAATAATATATTAACTTTTTTTTGGATACATCATACATAGATTAATATTTTTGTTTTCCCAAGTATTAACAAAAACTATTTTTTTAAAAATCAAAACATTTATTTCTTCACTACTATCCAATGTCGAAACAACTATAATAACAGTGTGTTGGAACATAGATACATTTTTCTTTTATAGACCACGTGTATATTTACAGAAAACAATCTTGTTCCAGCTTAATAAGAAATGCTTCTTAGCATACACTTTATATTTACAATTTCATATTTTGTATGGCATCGTAGATTAGATGTCTTAGCATGTGTGATGCCATTGTTTGCTCTGGATTATCTTTGATATCCAAGTGTGTGTTGGCTTAGAACTCCAAAACCTTACTTTTGAGTCATGTTAAATGCAATCTGAAACCAATAAGATTTTTAGGTCTCAAATTCTCAAAAGAATATACGAATAAATTTTAATTTCATCTTTAACCAACTTTTTTAGAAGTGCATTAAGGATATCTCTTTTGCCTACTAATTAAAGATTGATCTTTTTTTAGAAAAATGCTAGATTATATGGAGATATTTGATTAAAAAAAAGAATGAATGAACATTGAGTGCATGAATCATAGTAACATTACCTTGGCCTTCTCTGAAATATCTTTAACTTGGCCTTATCTGAAATATCTTTAACTTGATTTCGATGAAAGTAACTTTAACTTGATTTCGATCAAAGTAACTTCAGCTTGACATTAATCAAAATATCTTCAACTCAATGTTAATCTCAGTAATTTCATTGTCCTTACTTAGAGTATTTTTAACTTGTCATCGGCTAGAGTATTTTACAAGGATGGACAAGAAAAATCACAAGTAAATGAATTCTTTTACCACCTCTAATTTTGACAAATTGAGTTGTCAAGTCAACTCGAACGGATGTCCACCTTTAACTCTCATAATAATTTACATGATTTAGCAAGAAAAAGGCTTATATTTGGTTACATAAAAAAAGTGGAGGTAAATTTTAAAATTTAAGGCAATTAGAGTAGGGGTAGCATTAATCCACAATGCCATGTGGACCTTTTGACCTTATAAGCTTTTGACCTTTTAATCCATTATAATTTGTATGAAAAAAAAGTTTATTTATTTCTATTTTTTTTTCTTTTATTTCAATTTGTCTTCTTTTACCTATATTTATCTGAATTAAATTTTAATAATTTTCAAAATAAATTACTATTGGTAAGCAAAACTTTATATCTCAATTTAAATTATTTGTTACATAAATCTGAATATAATTTATAGATTTAAAAATATTTTATATCTTAACATTTATTCTATACGAAATAAAATGCTAATTAACATTATATTAAATGGTGATCAGGAAAGTGGAAACTCAGTGAGTCGCGTTACGAGTTGGGTGGGAAGGAGTTAAAATAGAGGTTACTATTAATTAGCCAAAAGCCCTTTATTTTTGTATTCTGTGGGCGTCTCTCTCTCTCTCTACTCGCTAGGGATCGCTCTGATCAGCCATCCGAACTCAACTCGTTCTCTTTCTTTCAACACAAACTCACTACTCACTACCTAATTACTTACACGCCTTCTTCCATCTCATTTCTCAAACACGCACACTTACCCGCCAAAATTTTAATTAACCCTTCCAATTCAAACCTCTTTCTTTTCCTTTCCCTCTCTTCCTCTCTCTCTCTCTCTCTCTCTCTCTCTCTCTAGGGTTTCCCCTCCCATGGAGGAGGCCGTCTCCGATCCCCAGCCGGAGCTGGAGCAGCCTCCGTCTCCTCCTCTTCAGAACGGGGACTCCGACGAGCGCTGCGCCAAGAAACCTAAATTCGACCAAGGCGCTGAAATGAAGAGAGTAGCGGAGATTGTGCTGGTTCTCTCCACCATGGCCACGGTGCGTGCTGGGAAGAAGCCCTCCGACGCCGAGGTCGAGCTCATGAGGGAGGCTCGCGCCACGCTCGCCAGCCTCTGCCAGGGTTTGGCTCCGAAGGATATTGTCGCCAGGGAAGCTATTGGCACCGTCATTGAGGATCTCGGATTGAACTCCAAGCTCAAGGACCAGAGATTAGGGTTTCGAACTCCCAAGATGTCCATTGCCGAGAGGTATTCCCATGCTAAGTGGAAGGTAACCAACCCTCTCTCTCTCTCTCTCTCTCTCCTCAATTAACACTCACCATGCTTTTGACTTGCTCATTTTGTTATTCAGTGAACATATATGTAGAATTAAAAGAAATATCATCACATTAAGCGAGCTGCTAAAGTTAAAATGTGTGTTGGTTGTTTTGAATTATGTTATGATAGGTGCTTAAGGAATACTATTTTGTGTATCTTGATTGTTGTGAATGTGTTCGTGTTAGGAAAATGAGGATAGCAGTGTGTTTGGATATGCATCCTGCGCGTGTAATTTAGAAGCAACGACATGTGGCTTCTAGAATTTTTTTCTCAATATTGACCTGAAAACGAGCGTAACGTGTGTAGTGAATGCATTACCAAACATGCACTAAGAATGTAGTGTTCCTAGCACTACGAAATTCACCAGATTCTTATGCAATTATTTTGTATGTTTTTTTATGGAGGAAAAAGGAATCTTTGGCCAGATTATTGTATACTAATGAGCTTTATTTACTTGGCTTGGCTAAGCTAGTATTGGATTATTTTTTGGTTAATTTTGTGTTGCCACTCTTATTGATCTTAAACTACCTTCTTGAGTGGGCTTTTTGTTGAGTTTGTTGGAATGTTGAACTCTGTTAATTAGAGAAGTATATTGTTTTTTCACGCACAAGTAAGAGCGTTAATTTATTTATAATATGCATGTAATGCTAAGAATGATGCTATGCCATTTCTTTTGGTTAGTTTTTTCTCCTTTATTTTCTCTTTATTTACTATCATTTTGGTTCACAGATGGAAGAAGCAAAGAAATTTTCTGCACCTTCTACACCTTCTACAACTCACACCTCTCAGCCCTTGCAAACAAACATTGGTGGACCAGTTGACAATCGTGTGCCATCACATGTTCGAATTTTTCCTTCTGATAAATCAAGCCACCCATCAATCCCTTCTATGGGTAACGTAGTGTCTATTCCTGCCCATGTTTCTGCAGGATCTTCTGCAGCATTGCAGTATCAAGTGATCGGCAATGAAGTAAGACCACCAGTGGTTTCTGGTGTGATGCCTGGCAGTCACTTGGGGAGAAATTCATCTTCCTTAGCATTGCCTAAAGTTGAACACCCGCAGTTCAAAGTTGATGGAGGATCAAATGGGTCTCCTTACATGCTGCAAGGCCAAGGTATTGTCCTCTGAGTCTCCTAACCGGATCCAACTTCCAAGGACTGGTGGAGTTACATTTGCGATTGATGAATGATTGACAGTGCAATATGTTTACATTGAATGATAGAATGTGAATTGAACGCACTGACATGGATTTTATTTTACTGTGAAGCAATAAAACACATAACATTAAATGAATGTTCAGAATAAAGTGCTGTAATTTTATGGATGAATACTCACAGGAGTTTCTTCAATGTTAACCATGGAGTGATGCATGATGAATTTTGAAAGTTGACTGAATTGGTGTATATCTAGGTGAATTGGTCTATTGTGAGGTTATTGAATGGATATAATCTCCTAGCAGATGTTGCTCCCTTTTCCTTGTCTTTAAAGAGTCTGGAATTAAACTACCTTCATTTGTCTTTTTTCTCCTTCAATCTCTGTTATTTGTATGTAACTGTCATGGAAAGCTGACATTAAGGTTTTAAATATCTATTGGCATTTTCTTCTTGTGTTTTTTTTTTCCCAGCTAAAGGTGGTAGTCTATTCTCTATTGTATCTTTATAATGTGTATGAGTGTATCTTATGACATTTTAGTCATGAAATTGGAACTGGCAACTGAATGTTAGAACTTTTTAACTGTAGCAAATTCATCAGCAAACCAACTTTTCGTGAATGCTCCAACATTGTCTATGCAGACTCATCCTGCTTCATTAGCTAGAAGTGCATTAGAAAACAAGGGGCCTGTTCAGAACTCTGTCAAGGTTGAAGGAACACCTGATGTAACTGTATCAAGGGCAGGGCCACAAATAACAGCAGACCCGAGCTTTAGACCATTTATCACTCAAACAGCCCCTGGAACTTTACCTAGTGTGCACCAGCCATTGCAGGCCACAAACATAGTTCAGCCTCCTTTGATTCCTAGTCACACTGACATTGCTAAGATTGTCCAGAAAGTGTTACAACCAAAACTTCCTGTCCATCCCACGTGGACTCCTCCATCAAGGGATTATATGAATAAGGCTTTCACATGTCAGATGTGTGAGCTCAGTGTCAATGAGGTTGATACTGTACTTCTCTGTGATGCTTGTGAAAAGGGATTTCACTTGAAGTGCCTGCAGCCATCAGTCTTGAGAGGAATTCATAATAGAGTTGATTGGCACTGTATGAGGTGCTTGAGTTTAAGTGGTGGAAAGCCTTTGCCTCCAAAATATGGTCGTGTCATGAGATCCTCAAACACACCACCAAAATTGCCTTCTAATACAGGTGGCATTCAACCATGTTCTGAGAAGAAAGTGGAGAACGTAGATCCAAAAGCCATCCCACAGACGTTAGCAACAAATGGGAGCTCTGTTCAAACTGTTTGCGGTGGCAATTACAATATTGAGTTATCATCTGAATCAAAGATACCAGATACCAAAGATATGCAAGGGACTGACATTTCATCCACCATTGAAGCTATTGATAAGAAGCCTGATCCAAACAACTCTATGAAATCTCTTAGTGCAGCTTCTAGTCCTTCCCCTTGTTTGCTAGGTGAAAATTCTATTCAACAAATAAATTCTAAGGTTTTGACTGTTAAAGAGACTTCAGAATCTGAGTCTCTTCCTAAATTATCTGAGCCAGCTAAGTGTGAAAATTTGCAATCAGCACAATATTTTCAAGTTGAACATACAATGTCACAAGACAATGCTGAAGTATCATCAGATAAACATGTCAACAGTAATATTATGAATAATAAACAGAAGGAATTTCATGGAGGAGAAAGTTTAACTTATGATATTAAGCGTGATGACCAAGATGCTGCACTTGCAAATTTTGTTGGAACTTCTGGAACTAATACTGATGGTAGACAGCACTCTGCATTATCTTCAGATAGTTCACATGTGGTAGAATGGATTGGTGATGTAGTACAACTAGTAGATAAGAAAAAGTATTACCAATCTTCTTGTATTGATGGAGTAACATATAGGCTGCAGGGTTATGCTCTTTTCCCCACCAGCCATGGGAAACTAACTCCTTCTAAACTCCAGGCAAGCAAATCATCATGCTTTCCAATATAGTCTAGCAGTTGATTATGTCATACCTGTAGAAATTTATCTGAAAAATTGTGAAGTAGATTTGAATAACAAAAAAGACATTTTTGGTGTATTTTACTGCTTCTGTTTTGTTTTGATTGATTTGAACCCTTGTGTGGAATGTTACTTTTATAAATTTATGGAACTTTAACATAGGGATTTATTCCATTTTTATTTTCAGTCTATGTGGGAAGATTGCAAAACTGGGTTAAAGTGGGTTAAGGTGACAAACTGCTACTTTCCTGATGATTTGCCAGGGAATATTGGTCATCCGTGTATATCTGAAGTCAACGAGGTATTTTTTTTTTTTTATAGATACAGCTTTATATATAAAGTTATAAAAAATAGATGTGTCTTTTTTATTAGATGGATATAAATGCATTCATGCAAGTGTGGAAGTTTGTCATTGGGATGTTAACTATCAGTTTTTATCTAAAGCTAGATTGGCTTACATGCACTCATACTCCATAAACTGTTTATTGGTTTGAACTTGTAACCTATGCAGTTAATTTCTATTTTGTTTGATATTCCAATCAAATGATAATGCTCCACATCTTGGACATGCTCACCATTCAGAACCATATATTGCATATGGATATTTTCTTATAGATGTTTTCTTTGTTGAAGGTTTATGAATCTAATAGTGATAGAACTGAAATGGCTAACTCTATTCAAGGGCCATGTGAAGTCCTCCCATCCGATAAATTTAAACAAGAAAATGAGAGGCGATGTCAGTTAGGAATTGAGGAAACTTCTAAAGTGCAGCCCATTTTCCTTTGCAGGTTTGTTTCTTTATATTCATCCATCATTCTAGAGAGTTTTTATTTTGTTTTTCTTTGTGCCTATTTCATTCAATTTATAGTTTTATACAATTTTCGTATTTGTAATGCAGCCATCAAGTAGAAAATATGATTACAATTAATCGCATGGTATTCTTGGTAGAAAACAGGGAGATGAAACAAATAGCTGAGTATGAAAAGGGAGATAAAATGCTTTTAATTATCGTTTAGGCTTGTCATTGGTGGTGGAAATTGAAACACATTTTAATGCTGCTTGCCAATATGACTGAGCATTAAGAATATGTCATGCTTTTCTATTTGATGAAATTTGATGAAATTTTGGTTCAAAAGGGAAAAATGGAAAAACTCCGTAATTTCTAGATGATTACCTTACCAGGAAAAGAATGAATACAAGAAAGCTTAATTGTCAATTGAACCTGGCAGACGATCACAAACAAGGATTTTCATGTATATGAGGAAGGAAACTCCCTTCATTCTCATGCAAACCCTTGTAATCAATCTAGCGACCAACCCCAGATATGCTATAGTGGGTAGGATAGCGCATTCTGGAAGCCAAAGAATGAAATGGCAAAGAAAGAATAGCAGGCCGAACTGTACTTGCAGTCACCGCAGAAGAGTTGTCCCTGCTGAGTCAGGGTGGGGGGCAAGAGAAAATGACATCTTTAGAGAAGAGGAGGGTGTTGGTGTGATTGCTGTTTAATGTTCTTTTTTTTTTTTGGGGGGGGGGGGGGGGGGGGGG
>CM023954.1:1464664-1477277 GCA_013407115.1 Glycine latifolia
TCGATAGGTGTTCGGTGCATGGGGGGGGTGTTGTGGGGGAGGGTGGGGGGGGGGGGGGGGGGGGGGGGGGGGTTGTGAGTTTATGTATGACCAGGGTAAGTGCCATTTGCACCCTTAACCCTACTCCCCTAAACAACACTACTGCAGGGGAAAAATTGGGTTTTGAAACACATCACATTTGTGCTGTAATTGCACGTGAAAAACTTGCAGTTTGGTTGTGACAGCTTTGACCCCCAAAATGCCACGCAAGGATGTGGCTGTAGTGCTCTGCGGTGCTATGGTGTCATATTAATTACCTTGGAAGCAGGTGGAATGTGGGGAAGAAAGACGAGCAGTCTGCACTGTACTTGCAGTCGCTCGGAGAAGAGGTCATCTCTGGTGTGGGTGGGTGGGAAAGAGAAGAGGATGTCTTTTGACAAGAGAAAGAAAGAGGAGGGTGTTGGTGCGTTGCTGCTGGGGGTAGGGGTGGGCATGGATTGGATTTCTAATAATCCATTCCATATCTACTTAAATGGATTGGATTTTAAATCCATATCCATATTTTTTAAAAACCAATTTGGATTCAAGATCCAATCTGTTTAAGTGGATATGGATTTGGTCATATTCAATTAAAATCCACTTAAATGTTATAATATTTTTTTTATAAATTTTAGTAATTAAACACTAAAAAGTGAAAACTTAACACCTGTATACTTGAATTTGATAAGAATTACTTCAAATACCAAATGTGTTAATTAAAATATCACTAAAAGGAATTAATTATACACTTGAACTTGATCAAGTTCTATCATAATCACACTCAAGTTACTAAAATAAAATGTAATATAACTCTCAAAACAAGAAACAATTAGGAGTCTGAAGGCTGAAGCACAATAACAACTACATATCCTTAAAACACAATTCATCCATCTAATTCTCATTGTTCATAGTATTATTTTATAAAAATACTAAAACTATATTTTTGAAATATCAAAATCCAAGAGTCCATTCATCCATCCAATGGTCCATCAGTTTCACTCAGATGTATCTTACGCAGCTAACAACAAAATGCCTGACTTTCACCAACTTCAATGCTACCTATGCTCAAAACCAAAATCAACAGTTTATACTTAAAAATCTGAAACATATCAGAATTCACATGCAAAATGTAACATTAAAGTACCTTGCAAATTGCAGAGTGTAAGAATTAGTATTAATCTCAAACACTACTCTTCAAGAGAAATAGTAGTTGAACTAACAATATGATACGCTTGCATATTAAATTTCACATTGCAACAAATAGATCCTTGCATATACACTAGATTCGTACCTTGTTTTCATAGTGTGCATGCATGGTCAATTTATACCTACAATTTTACACAAATTAATTACCCAAGTCCCTCGTTATTAGTCCAATTCGTCCTATAATTTTCTTTCCCCTTATTTTTTTTTTTTTTTTTTTTTTGCTCAGCAAAGATAATATATATATATATATATATTTATATATGAGAGTAAACATACAAGTATATCAAAAATCAATATACAACCTATCTAACACAAAACAAAACTGAGGCTAGCTAATACATGCAGTAGGCATGGACTAGATAGCCAAAGATTTTGCTTAAGATAGGCTCAAACCCTCCTACAAACCACTACTACAGCCTCCCAGTAGTGCGGAAACCTTCCTTAATATTACTAGACCAAAAGTGAAAAGGGATATTAAATCCCTTCTCAAGGTTAGACAACCAAGACCAACAAAAAAATAAAGCATACTCCATCAGCTTTTGGCCATCGAAAGTAGCACCGTTGAACACAATCCGATTCCTGTGATACCAAATGCACCAAGACAATGCTATCCACCATATCTGCCATCTGTTAGTAAGGATATCATTAGGACCACAGTACATATGCTGTAAGAAGTGTTCTTTTGGACTTATCGGAAGTACCCCTTGAATGTTAATCCAATTCATCGATTCCCACCACAACGGCATAACCTTGGGGCAACTGAAAAAAACATGTGACACGTCCTCTTCAGCATGCTGACAAAAAGGACACCTGTTATCAACCAGTTGTACATTCCTTCTATATAAATTCTTCTTAGTGGGTTACCTATCTCTCAACAATCTCCAGGCAAAGCACAATGCTTTGCTAGGGATTCTTAGCTTCCACATTTCTTTGAAAACCTCCTGCTGATGCTGTGTACTTGCCTCCATATTTAGCAATCTGTATGCACTTCTCACTAAGTATTTCCCACTTGGATCTCCCTCCCATCTCCAAGAATCTTGCAGCTGATGTTGCAGGTGTGTATCCTGTACCTCTTCAATAAATTTTATAGCTGTTGCAATCTCTCCCTCCATGAAGCACCTCCTCCACCTAAATCTCCATTCCCATCCTGCTTGAGACATAGTTCCCATCTGCTGAACACTGTTTTGCTGTTGCTGAGAGATTAAAAATAGTCTAGGATACTTCATCTTCAAAGTAGTATTAGGTTGAAAATTACTGCATGAATGCTAAATTGCTAATAATCATTAGTAAAAGAATAGAATAAGATGAAAGCGCCAATTGATTTAGCCCAAAGGATAGGACAGCTATTTTATCCACATTAGTCATATAAATTAGCTAACATATATAGCGTGTAATAGATTTAGCCCAAAGGTCTGGAACTAAAAGTCAACCCCATAGATAGCGTGTAATAGACACTAGTGAGAGCCTGAGAGGAATCACATTCACGAGAGTGAGAGAGGAAAAGACGCTTCAGTGGAAAAAAAATGGATTTTGGTTTTTTTATCTAAAATCTGTATAAAAAGAAAATGGATTTTAGATTTATAAATGGGTATAAAATATGGATATGGTAAAAAATCTGATCCATTAAAAATAAATAAAATGAACTGGACCAAATTAGTTATTGGATCACATTTAGATACTAGATTTTTTTGCTCACCCCTAGCTGGGGGTTAGTTTTTTTGTTTTTGTTTTATGCATGACCAGAGTAAATGTCATTTTCACCCTTAACCCACCCTCCTCCTAAACGACACTTCTGCAGGAGCAAAATTGGGTTTTTGAAGCCCATAACAATCGTGCTGTGATTATGCGTGAAAATGTTGTGATTTGGCTGTGACCCCAAAAATGCCATACAACAATTGCGGATTGTGGAAAATGGCAGAAAGCTAATAATCTGCTATATCATTTAGCGGATAACGTCACAGGCAAATTACAAAAGTCACATAGTGGTTGAATTATGATATATGCATAAAAATAAGTTGTATGCTAATAAAAAAATGCCTAAATTTGACATATTATAAATTCAAAAGTTCAATTGGCTGGAGACTCACCGAAGATGACAAGAGCATGCAGGGTTCATGCCTCAACCACAACTCCCATAGCAGCCGCAATAGTGGATGGAGTCATGATTGTGGATCCAAAGAATTCCATAACGCAATAGCACTATAGTGCTGCTTTCGTGGCTATTTAACAACACTGGATGTGGCTGTAATGCCCAGTGGCCATTCTGCTGCAAATTGCACACTATTAATTACCTTGGTAACTCCCTCTTTTGATAACAACATCGGTTAACCTACTCATCTCAGGAAACATTACAGGGCTAACAAGACCAACATAATCCATGAGTCTAATCTGAGTACTTTACTTCAACTGGCCATTAACAAAAAGAGATGCATATGGGCTAACCCATATAGATACTTCGCCATATTTGGCATTCAGTTAGTCCAAGTTTTACCAAATATGTGGCTTTGCTAGTCTATTTATTTATGTTCTGATGAAGTTATTTCATAAGCTTGGAATGCAAATAAATGCTATTCTATTTCATTGCTGTTTCTTTGTTTCTTGCATCATTTTGTGATTTAGATGCTTAACTACTGGTTTTGAAATCAAATATTGAATTCATCGTTTCAAGGTTCATACCTTCACTATCCGACTACCAGTGTAGCTATTATAATCTACTGGTATATCCACACTATTATTAATCAATCTGGACAAAATCTGAATAAAATCAGAGTTGATATTTTGGCCTTTTCAATTTTTCTTCTTTTCTTTTTGTTTTGAGGTGTCTCAAGTGATTTGACTTGTTTTGCAGGTGGTTTTATGATGAATTCAAGAAGTTATTTCAACCTGTAATCAGTTGATTATGTCTTGAACGTATATGTTTTGTGATTCTTACATGGTGCAATTTTTGTGGTGAGTATTTGTGACCCATTACCTGTCCAAATTGTCGGCTGAAACTTTTTTTTACCCCAATGTATCTACTGAATATTTCTATCCCCTTATATCACTTGTCTGCCTTAGTAAAATCGTGGGAACATTGGGTTGGGGCTTATATTCCTGAATTTGGGTTGAATTTATTTCTGAAGCTTAGACTTGTAAACCGAATATTTCTATCCCCTTAGATCACTTGTGTGCCTTAGTAAAATCGTGGGAACATTGGGTTGGGGGTTATATTCCTGAATTTGGGTTGAATTTATTTCTGAAGGGTAGACTTGTAAACCTGCTAGTTTCTACTATTTCAAAAATAATAATAAAATTTATAGAATCCAAACATGATAATGTGATCATCACATTCTTCATCTCCGTGATAAAGCAATTAAATTGGAACAACAAACAAGGGAAAAATAATTGGAAATTTGGGATAACAAATTAACAATCATAACAAACAAAGAGGACTTTCAAGTCATTTCAAACAGAAATTAGCCTACTACTGTCTTAAAGGTTTTGAACTTAACATTGAGGATATTTTTTAAGAGAAGATACCTGAATTGAATAGAAGTGAATTCAAGCTTGGAACCGAGCAAGAACAGATGAATATAGAGGAAGCAACAAACATGAGCCCACTTGACTCATTTATTGTAGGCATTTTAGCTTCATGGACATTAAGTTGTGAATCTACTTTTCATTTATATATTTCCTTCTTTTCTCTTATTTGCATCCACCCCTAATTAATGATAAAGCCTGAAACAATAGTTAACTAGGTAAATTGAAGAATGCATAACATTTTGGTGTTATAGATAAACTTGGACGATGCAGTTTTATAATATCTGGTTACCTTTTTGCCTGAAAATGATGGATCCACACTTAAACCTTAATAATTTTGAAGAGATATATGAAGGGATGTTAAAAGCGGTATTTGGTGGGTCTGGATTCTCTCCGTCCCAGTTCCTGTGCTGATCTTTGATGTGCTTCTGTTTGGATGCAGGTATTTGGTGGGGTTTCGAACAGGATATTTATTGTATGGGTAATTGAGCATGCATTAAGATTCATTTGAGACCCTATCATTTCGGCATAAATTGCTTTTGATGTAAAATATGTAGCTGAATCTGTGGACTGCTTAGTTTAGCTTTCGCTTTGGTAGTTCTTTTTCCGATAGATATTCATTCTGTATAATTCTTTTTTGGGCATTAGGCTCTTTAGGCCCAATAATTACATTATTATCTTTGAATTAGATCAGTTTAGTTCCCTTAGTTTGCTGAATTGTAAGATACTTCATTTGTACAAAAGCCATTTCTTCTAAAATGCATAACCTTGGCAATTTCGTTATCATTTTGGCGACCCGTGATGATTTTTCTAGCTATCGCCAAGGTGTTTCTAGATTCTGCTGCCTGAGCTTTAGTATTGGGTCATGGGTTGTTTACGGCAGGTGTTTTGATAAAATATGTTCAAATCGTCCACTTAATAATAAAATGATATTGATTGAGTCAAGTATATTCACTTCTCTTTTCAAACATGAAACTACTTTCTTAATGCTGAATTTTGGGTTAAGAATTTGAATCCTGCTAACTTGGCGTCCATCATTAGTCATGCAAAAGCTCTCTTGCAGTGGGTCGATCTCGAGATTCATTTCATTTGCACTTTGTATTGTGTATAATGCAACAGGGAGTTTTTGTACGACTTGACGGTACGACTACTAAATACTAATAGTATTAAACATTGTTTTATCAGTCACTTCCATCTTCGTATAGTATAGTAATACTCTTAGACTTTCTCAATAAAAAAAATAATTCTAACTCAGCTTTAGAATTAAAGGATAAGTTCTAACACAACGATAAAATTATGTTAGACTTGTTTAATTCTAGAATCAGTTTTTCTAATGAAAGACATTCTTAAATTCTCCATTTTAGATATTGGACATATTACTTTAGGTACTATTTTTTTCAAATAAACATTATGACAGATTTGTTTATCACATGTTGTTATATTAGAGATATTGTTATTCTATTATTTGTCACACTCTTTGATAATTGTAGATGTCTATTTTTATATTTGGACAAATTATACTGAATGAATAACATGAGTTAAATATTATACTTTAATTTTAACATATATTAGTTTCATTGTGGTTTCAAATATATTATTAGTAAATGTTACTCAATTGTTTATTTTCATTAAATAAAAACAATAACATTTAAGATAAAATTAAGGCATTAGTTGGGAAAAAAAAATTCAAGTAAAAATTTTCATACTTAACAATTATCTAGCCTAATTTCATAATTGGATAAATCACATTGGTGAATAGTTCAGGTTAGATAATACGGTTGATATATTGATCCTGTTATGATTTGCATATTTCAAACGTATTTTTAATAAAAATTGTCCAATAATTCATTGATAAACATGCAAAATAAAGACACTCAAACTTTTTGTATACCTCTTGCATCATACATGTTAAAAAACTAGTTGTGTAATGCGACAGGGTGTTTTTGTACAACTTGACAGTACAACTACTATATACTAATAGTATTAAACATTGTTTTATCAGTCACTTCCTCTTCTTACAGTAATACTTTTAAACTTTCTTGAATAAAATAAAAAATCTAGCTCAGCTCCAGAATTAGTTTTTCGAATGAAAGACTGATGTCATAAATTGTTCATTTTGGATAAGATTGGATGGTTTTAACATTGATCAACTAAAGTCAAGAATTGTTTATTTTGACTAAGATTGGATGTTCTTTAACCTTGATAATTGAGGTGACAGTCGTCATGATAAAACAATGATGAAAAGGTGGGGGGATGCGAAGATCAAACAGGGGTTGTTGGGCCATGCTCTTTGTACTGAGGTTTGATTCACAAGGCCCAACAAAGATCTCTTCATGGGATTCATTTGCCATTACAAATAGTACAGTATAAAATGTGTGTGTGGAGTGGGGTTAATAGGCTGATTCTCTCGTATTAAATTTTCATATATCTGAAAATATTGTGTTTATCTCCCGCTTGATGTTCATGAATTTTAATTGGGTTCCGCCTATTTAATGTTTATCAAGAGAAAAATATGACTCTAATTTTTCATATAAAAATTTTAACTAATTCTTTTTTTATCTACCACTCTAAAAAAGCGTTGTTAGTAGTATATTTGTTTTTATCGATCCCTGTAAGTAGCATCCGTATTTCCATTTATTGATGCGTATTTGGTGACCTAAGATTGTTAGTATAGACAAATAATCAACGCGTTGACTAAAGTCTTACATTGGAAAAGATAAACCATTTGCATGAGCATCGTGTTTGTGACCATTTTTATTTTTTGGGTCTAAAATTAACTACATAGACATAGGAGTATGATTAATCTAGATTGAGTCAAGTGGGACTATCATCGCAGACAAAAAAAATTTCCCCTCGAATTTAACTCGAGACGTACTCCTTGATTAAATTAGAACCGAGATATATGTATGTTTAGCAGAAAAGTTGCAAGTCCTGAATTTCATGTACATCTCCCTCTTTCCCAATATCATTGAATTCGAGGTACCATGCCGGGTCCTATATCATGGATGGTTGATCCAACCATATGAAGAACTTCAAATTAATTAACTTCGTCATAATATGAACTTAATTATACACTGAGTTGTGAATAGCCTATCAATTTTATATAACTGATATATAGGCATGTGGATGCTTACCTCAATTCTGGCAATTCTTCAAAGTTTAGACTCGATCACTTAATTGGAGATGAAATTCTACGTTGTTAGCCAATCAGCATGGCAAGAAGTCTTGCTTGATATAGAAAAATCAATGCAATAAATGTGGATATATACGTAGAGATATACTCCTATGTACCTAATAAATGTCCTTTTGTGAAGAAAAAATATATATTTTACGCTCTTCTTTGTCGAGACAAACCGCACTTAAGGTGTATATTTTGCCTGAAAAGTTTGATACCAATAACTGCTATCCTTGAATAATTCTGGGGCCGTTGTTCCTTTCTAGAGTTACAGATCAATATATTTTAGATTAGTGTTCCTTTAGAATTTGCGTGGCATAAAGCTAGATGCCTATAGGCTAGATAGAGAATATATAGGAAAGACAAGTTTTATTTATAAATAAAAATGATATCGTTAATCAATGTTATTAGAAAATTAATTAAAATTAAAAAATATTTATTGTAAATATTATAAGAGAACATAAAAAAAGTTACATATAACATAATTTTATATATCTTAATAAATAAAAATTTTAAAAAAATTAGTGGATATTGATTAGTATTTGTCAAATCAAAATAATATATATATATATATATATATATAACAATTTATACATAATAATTTTATGTTTTTATCTTTCTTTATCATATCATATATCATGTTTCAAAATTTTCTTTTTGTAAGATTTTTTTTTTACAAATGTATAATTTCTCAATCAAAATTCCACAATTTTTTAGTTTTTTTTCCAGATAAAATTGATGTCAAAAAGGAGAGTCGTGCATGGGATGTAATAAAAAAAGAGAATACTCCACGTATACAAAGTATAACCGCTTCAAAAGACACTACTACAAAAGCATCATTTAACGACGCCAAATCAAAGTCGGTTATCGCGAAACCGTCCTCGTAAGTGGGGCGGTGGCATTTTTGTAAATAGTTTGGCATTTACAAAGACGGTTGTCAAAAGAACCGTCCTGGTTTGTCAATGCTAATTTTGTTTCAAAATAACAAGGACGGGTATGGTATAAAACCGTCCTTGTTTTATAAGCCCAAAACTCAAAACGACGCCGGTCCACTTGAAGCTAATTTCATTTGGCTGTGTTCACCAACTTAGTTCTGCTTGAGCTTAGTTCCCCAAATTTCGTGGAAGCCCTAACAAAGCAAGCCCTCCTCTACTGCGGCGCGGAGACGATGCTGGATCGAGGGGTGGCGACGGTGCAGGGTCGAGGTCCAAGGGCGGCGTCGAGCGGCGACACTGCTGGGAAAGGGTCTCCTCGAGGTCGAGGGACTGAGCAAAGGTGAGGGAGGCTATGCGAGTTTGTCTTCTCTTCGAGAAAGACAAATTAGGTGAGTTTGTCTTCTCTTCTCTTCTCTTCGAGTTTGTCTTCGTTTGCAGAAACTTGTTTTTATGTTGTTACTTGGTTCATTTACTTGCATAATATTTGGTGGTGTGGCACACAACTTGTTTGTTGAAATGTGGCAGTGATGGTGACTGTTTGAATGTGTATACAAGACCAAGCCCACAAAGTCACAAAGTGCATCTATGCATTAAATTATCGAACATGTCATAGTTAAGGAGGAATGTATTCAGTTGGTGGTATTCACTTTCTTCTCCTAATGATTGAACCTTGTGATTGCATGCCATTTTTTTTTGCCAAGATTCAACAGCAAAAAGAAGCTATAAGGTACTGAGTCTTATTCAATGCTCAGCTAAGTTTCTGTGTTAAAAAAGAGCCCTGTTATCTAGGATGGTGCAATTGTTGTTTGAGATCTGTTTTCGTATTTCTAGTTGTAGATGTTTCTTATCTTCCGTTTTCTTTTTTACTTTTTATATTATTTTATTATCTTGTTAGACCATTGTATAGCGATACCAGACTATCACTAAACGAATAAGACATTCCCAAATGTGTAGTTCTGACTTCGGATCATACATTTCTAACAAATTGGTATCAGTTATTAAAAAAAAAAATGATATCTGAGCCCTCACTAGACCTGGAACAACTAATTTATTTGGCAGAGAAAGAAGCTGCTGCTTACTGCTACCGATATCGTTACTGAAAAGCTAAGTGAGAATAGTAAAATTAGCTACAATGTGGCAGTAATTTAAAATTTTTATCTCGCTCTGATTTGTCAAATAAATTTTATTGCAGGAAAGGCAGCGTAAAATGGCTGAAGAACATAGCAATCTAATACAAGACCAAGCCCAGAGACAGGCCTAGGTGTTGCGATATGAAGATGAGTTGGCAAGGAAAAGAATGCAGGTGCAGACTACATATAAAGTATAAAATTGTGGATATACTTTTTGCCAGAGCAAAAAGTCATGATGAGAATTATGGATGTAATTAGGAAATATATATGCAAAAGCAAGCTGAGTTTGAGCTTAAACTTATGGACAGTAAATTCCTTTTTGCTCTTTGGTCCTAGGCACTGGATATACTTTTGCTAACAAACCTATCTTCTTTTAGTTCTTCCAATTTTTTAAAAAGAAATGTATGATCTTAGGTAATGATTTTCTTGAGGCAAAACAAGTTATTCCAGCTCTGCAGCAGCTAATTTAAGGGTATAAAATTGTTAGATTTATTTGGCTACATTTGGTTTCTGAATTCTCAAGACCAAAAATTCCATTTTTAATGGAAATGGTGTTGTTGGATTCTAAGGTGATCCATATTTTTTAATCAAATATCTATTTCGCACTTTTTTTATATAGATTTAATCATATGAATCTGATTATGAATTCCAATATTGATATGTTCCCTGTTGAAATTGTAGGGAGATAGAAACCATGCATCTATCTATTTCGCATAGTTGTGTTCCTACATTTGGTCCAAATGAAATCCTTCAAGTTATTGATTTCTCCTTCAAGCACATAGCACAATTGTGTTCCTACAGATTTGATTGGGTATCTTAACATCTTCATCTTCTCCTTTTGTTGATTTCACATAGCTGTCAAGGAGATTCGAGGTATTGGCTTGCATGTTTCCAGGCTTGAAAGTGCAGAAGCTTCTAAACAAGGTATCTATGTTGTTCACAGCTAAGGTTAACCAGCTGGTATTGTACTGATAACAGTTCAAGGAAAGAAAGAAGCTGATGCTTGTTTTGAGATTAAAAACACACTTGTTCAGAAAAAGTAAGCATAAATTATAGTGAACTATATAGGTCATAGGACATGGTTGATGCTGTAGGCCTATATTTTTTATGTATTCATCTGAGTCCTTATTTATCTTTGTCCAGTTACAACATTCAACAAATATACCAATGCTTATCCTTAATGCTTTGAACTTTGAAGTAGTTTATGCTCTGCTACATTTGCTAATATAGTTATATTTTTTATATTTAATCTATAGTTTCCTTATAGTCATATATAACAACTTTTTATTTTTTGATTCCAGACTTTGATTTCTATGCAGTTTTTAAAGTATAGAGATGGCAGAGACATTCCTATAAAAATCCCCAATTTTATAAATTTTTAATTATATATAAAAAGCAAATAAAATTAAAGAATGTACTACCATTTAAATTATTGTTGAATGATTTGCCTTTAATTACTAAACATGGAAAAGAAGCTATGTTAAAGTACGTTGAAAGTTTGATTTTGAAGGAACAATTATCTTTTATCATACCACTTTTGAGACTCTTTTTCTTCTTCTTGTGATTTGTATTAATGAAAATATGTGTACGTATTTTAAAAAAATAAAAATAAATGCGAAAAATAAACAAAGACGATTTTTTGGGAAAATGTATCTTTATATGTTGTTTTTAAAAAAAAAATATAAGAAACAAGGACGGTTATTGGGAAAAAACCGTCCTTGTATGGTCACATACAAGGACAGTTTTTATCCAAAAACCGTCCTCGAATGTATATTTATTTAATTTTTTTTTAAAAAATAAATAGGATACAAGGACGGTTTTTGGGTAAAAACCGTCTTTGTATGTGATATACAAGGACGGTTTTTACCCAAAAACCGTCCTTGTATCTATATTTAAAAAAAAAAAAAAAAAAAAAACCAGGGACAGTTTTTCGGAACCGTCCTCGAAAGGGGTCATTTACAATGACAGGCGAGACAAGGACGGTTCAACAACCGTCCTCGTATAGGCTTTAGAACCGTCCTCGAATGTGTTTTATGTAGTAGTGAGATGATCATAACTATGTGACATTAAAAGAATAAATTATTAAATTAATATGCCACGTATACATATTTTAAAGGACCAATTTAATGTATTTACATATTAAATTCTCAGAGCTACCAGTACGCAAGATCAAAAGCACACAAGCTATTCTATTGGATTTGAAAATGTATTTATAGTAACCTAAGTCTTAAGACATCTAAAGAGAAATAGAGAGGGAAGTACAAGTATGAATATAATAAGTTATATGATCTGATATAAAAGGAGAGATGATGAGAAAAAATAGATATTAATGAAGTGTTTGATATATTTATATATATATATATATATAAATATAAACATTTATATATATTATATTATTACTCATTGGATTTGGACCTCAAAAAGTTCTCCGACCATGTGCTTTTCTACGTAACATGTTTTCTCCTTATATCTTTCTAGTGGTAGAAGACAAAAATGATGAAATTCATAGTGGACAAAAGAAGTTAGAAGATTTTGTTCATAATTTTAGATCAAGTTGTGGCTCTAGCTAGTTAATAGGTGATTATATACATATATATATATATATATATATATATATATATATATATATA
>CM023954.1:1477377-1536147 GCA_013407115.1 Glycine latifolia
TATATATATATATATATATATATATATATATATATATATATATATAGCTAGATAGATTATATATATGTGTGTGTAAATTTATTTAACGTACCACAGAAACTACTAATCTTCATTTGCAAAACCAAATATATTCCTTTAAAATTATGCAACAACCACACTGTTGGGAGAAAAGATCTTAAGCTGGTAACAAAGCACAAATTAACATCAAAACACGAGTAAGCATTCTCATTAAAACTTTTATTCGACTTTATTATAAGACCTCATGCATCCACCTGTCTCAAAAGTCCAAATCTGATGTTTTGAACCAGAAGGGCCACACACAAGAAAAACTAGGCAAAGAACCGTTGCACAAGCATATATGCAAAAGGGAAATAACTACTAACTTACTTTTGACCATCCCACCGTGTCTTTGACATCTCTCATAGGGCTAAAAGTCTCCCATTCTCTTTGGTTGATTGACCTTATTAAGTTACTAAAGGTAGCCTACACAAACGTAATTATTTTGGTTTCACCAAAAATATGAGTAGTGATAATTCCTAATCCACTAATCTAAATAGATGTTGAATAAAAAGAATGAATGCGAAAAGGATAAATTATAAATCTAGTTCTTGTATTTGACATTATTTGTTTTAATCTCTATATTAAAAAAAATCTATATTTTGATATTCATATGAAAAATTATTTATATACAAAGTAATATCTAATGTTTATTAAAGTTATAATTGTGTTAAAAAAAATTTCTTTCTTTATCTTGATTTGGGACCGACTATGCATACAAGTATATATAGACTAAATTTTTTTCATATAGAAACTAAAACAAAATAAAAGATGTAGAGTCAACAACATCAATATCAACAACATCATTAATCTAAGTTAATTAGAGTCGGTGGTAGATGAATCCAATGATGAATACGAAAAAGTTGAAAAAAAAGATAAATAAAACAAAAGAAAAAAAGATTAAAAAAAAGAAGGATAAAAGAATGAGGTAAAAAGAAGAAGAATTAATCTAAAAATGGATAATATAGAACATTAAAATAAATGATGTAGAGTAGAGACTAAAATATAAATTTTTCATATAGGAATTAAAAATATTTTTTAATGTAGAGACTAAAATGAAAAATAGTATCAAATATAGGGATCAAATCAATACCATTATAACTTTGGCAAATAATATATAGGTATCAATTCATATAAATTAATGTTTTTCTATATAAATATTAAAATGTATAATTTCTTCTATAGGAATTAAATTAAAGTGTTACATGTAAAAAAACTAAAACTTCAATTTATCCAAATGAAAATGAACCAATTGATTTTAAGTTTTAGGGTTTGTTTGAATTGGCGTGAGTTATGTCCAACACTGATCCTTTGTGAGAGAGTATATATCAGTGCTCCCGGTTGAACATGTATCAGAATTCAGGATTAAGGTAAAACAAACCCACAACTAAGAGATATAAGTATGCTAGATTATTATAATGTTCATACAACAACAATTAAAATATGCAGGAGATAACGGCTAATTTTTAAAAATAATACAGGGGCAGTCAAACACGCCCAAATGGGGCGTGTTTCAGTCCGTCTCTAATTCCGTCTCTATTTCGGTCTCTAACACTTTTTAATACAATATTGGGGTTTTTTTAAAAATCCGTCTCTAATTCCGTCTCTATTTCGGTCTCTAACACTTCTTTGCACAATATTGGGGTTTTTAAAATTCTGTCTCTAATTCAGTCGCTAGCACTTTTTTTTACAGAAAATTGTGATTTTTTCCAAATGTGTTGTAACCAAACGTGGCACATGCACAAGTGGATATAAACATAATTTTGAGCGTTTTGACATAAAATATGTCTCCATCGGATATTTCTATCAAAACTTAATCTTAATATTTAAAATGAGTTCGGCAGAATAAGAAGAAGAAAGCAAAGTAGAAAACGACACCGTTATTGATTCTTCTTCATCCGTCTGTACAGTTTAGTCTAGGCATGCACCAGAGCATGACCAGTAGTCAATAACCAATGCAAAACGCTCGAAATTAAGAGAAATAACTAAAAAAATAAAAAACCTAACATTTGCTAAATGCACCCCCATTTTTGATAAGCTTAATCTTAAGGTATGAAATAATAACTTTTGATAGAAATATCTGATGAAGGCGTATTTTATGTCAAAACGCTCGAAATTAAGAGAAGTAACTAAAAACATAAAAAATAGCATGCAATTCAGTAATTAAATAAATAAAAAATTAGAAAATAAGAAACCCTAAATCTTAAATCATAATTTTGAGGCACTTAGAGGTCTCGTTTGAGAAAAAATTTTGGGCAAGTCCCCCCTTCGAGGGGGCAAGGGCTTCTCCTCTCAATTACGAACGCGTGGCCACCGATTTCGCCCCAATCGGACGTCCCAGTCAAAAGTTATGACCTTCCGTAATTTACGAAAACATCGCGAAAACCCTAAGTCCCTGTTTTTGCCTGCCACGTGTCGCCACCACACCAAATACGCCCCATTTGGACGTGTTTAAACACGCCCCAAATGGGCGTATTTGGCTGCCCCATTTTTCTAAATATTGAAAAAATTGCACCCTTTTCCTAATTAAATATTTAAATTGTATTATTTTTAAAAATTAGCCGGAGATAACCAAATATGCTAAAAATAATATAAGATGCATAAAGTGGTCGGCATTGTTTCACGTAAATGGCGACTATCACGGTGGTTCGGATTTGGACTTTGAAGAAGGAGCTCAAAAAGAAGGAGGGGGCCATCCATTAGCTAGCCAGGTGACAAAGATTCCAAGTTTTTGGATTCGAGTGTAAATTAAATTTCAGAGGATAGAATTAATTGTCATATATATGATGCCTTTTTCACAACCTTTTGGGGCGTGTTATGCAAGGCTCTATATGTATGTCTTGTGTGTGTTTTTAGTACGAATTGAAAATATATATCAAACAATTTATAATTGAGTTATATTCTCGATATATATAGACGCACAAAGAAAAATAGATTGAGAGAATCAAAATCACATCATTTATTTGCGCCGTTCAGATTTGAACTGTGGAAGTGTTAATCCTCTCTTTTCTTGTTCTTAAATATAATATAGTTTTGTGTCAAACCCTACGAAACTGTTAACATAGAATAAGTATACATTGTGGGCCAATAACTGATACAGTTAGTTAATTACAATTTTGTAGGTATCATTTAAAATTCAGATTGCGTAATTTTACATGCATTTCTAGGATCATTCAACCTAGATGTGGAATTAAGCCCCAGAGCATACTCCTATATATATAGTCCAATAATTAATGAAATTATAAAAACAAAGTTCTTACGTTTCCTTGCAGTAGATGGAATTGTACACGGAGGCAAAAACTTTTAAAAACCAGTTGATGGCAATGCCTGTATTTTTTTGTTTTAATTTTTATGACGAATTATAATATAGTGGTAGTGAAAAATACAGATAAATTTCTCAAACCTAGCTATAAGACATCTCTGAAGTCCCCACCCCCACTCTCGATCGGTCTCTTTATATATTTCGTAATCAACGATTTTGACCCCTACAATGAAGAATCCGAGGATAGATATGCATGGCCTTTTCAACAGCTTTTTTTTTTTTACTTATTTATTTAATTTCTTATATATGTGGTGAAATTACGTTTCGTAATTACAACTTTAGTTTTAACTTATTATAAAAAAGTGTAACTTTTAAGAAGATTATTATAATTTTTATTTTACTCACGACTTAATAAGATTCTTTTTTTTATATAAAAATGGTTTTTGATAAAGTCATAAACACTAAACACAACTTATATGAAAACATTGATGTGATCTACTCAGCACTTAATGCAAATTTTTTATGACAAATGGAGAAGCCATGGATCAAAGACAAACGTTACCCCTAGCTAATTAATTCATGATTTGACCATGATTTCATTATCACAACTTAATTCGTGGTTAGGCACCATGATTTTCATTTAAATTAATTCGTTGCCTATAGCATGAGTTTCCCTTTACCGCTTGGTATAAAAATGAAATCATGCATGGTAATGGAGTTGTGGCTAAGAACACCGTTAAACCTTAAATTTATATAAAGAAAGTAATGGTTCGATGAATTTATTTTAAAAGAATCGTTTACTAAATTTAGATATATAAGTAATTGCATATTTGTAAAATAAATTTAAAATTCCACCAAATTCTCTAAAAAAAGATAAAAAATTATGGCACAGGTGTGACAACTAAACATAATTATTGGCGTCAATGCAGTCCAAAGTCCAAACACAGCACAATAAAGATCATATTTACCATTAAAAAAAAAAAAAGCTATCCACGTTGAGACCTAGCCTTATCATATCAACTAATCCCTTTTGAACGACATTCAGGATTCTGTACCTGTTCAGATATATATGTGTGCTGTCCAAGCTGAGAAAGAATATTACTGCATCAACCTTCTTGTTGTCTGATCTATCTCTTCCTATTTTTGTCTTATAGTTTTATTCGGTTATTTTCATATTTTTTGAAGTTTGAGATGGTATGTGTACATGCATGTGCTTATATATATAGTAAATATTTCTTTAACTTTATCAATATACAATATCAACAACACTTTTAACCTAAGTTAATTGAAATCAGTAATTGATAATAAATTTATTTATATGATATAAAGTTGATAATATCCTTTTAAATATTTAAATGTAAGGCTATGTATTTGGATATTTTTTTAATCACATTTTTCTTACCCACAAAATTTAAATTTGAGATTTTATTTTTAGAGAATTAAGTTCAATGTTACTCAAACTAATGACATATTGGTATAAGATTGTAATTTAATTTATTGCTTTATATATGTATGACCCAATTATTTTTCTTAACTAATGTTTGAAGTCTAATTTTTTCAAAGATAAAAATTAAAATGAATAATTTGTGTTATTATCATTCGATTACTAATTATTATATATGATAAGTTTATTTTTTAAAAAAAATCTTAATAATCATACTAATAATAATTTATGTTTGGTTGATGTACAATGTAGTGTAAAATTCTCGCTGATATTATATAAAAATTAAATTCTAAAGATTAGCAAACTAATTTTATATCTCTCAATAAAATATTTTTATACTTACTAAAACCAAAAGTGGAAGTATTTTTTTTTAATCCGCAAAAATATCAAAAGTGGAAGTCTGGTCAATATTATATATGTTTAAGGTATTAAATTATATCTGTGAATATTATGTTAGACTTATTAACAATATCATCAATCGATGTTTCTTTATCCTGCTATTTTTTAGGACAAACTAAATAAAACAGTAAGTAATAAAAAAAGAAAGCGATATGATTAATCTTTCTAAAACCAGATCATGAAGCTGAAGAATTTGTCATTTATTTTAACATATATGGAAATCCATTTGCAATTTGGACACTTTTTAACCTTTCTTTTGACCGATAAAACTCTAGAACGATTGCTTCTCTCAACTGTTTTTGAACGTCTTCATTATACGAGAGATGTAAATGAACTTTATTGACCATATGTAAAAAAGAATTAACAATATGACATGCAATGCATGCTATTGCTGAATTAATTTGTAGTTGTGAAGCAACTGAATTTTTGGGGCATCTCCTTTGAAGCTTCTTGTTGCATTTCTTTCCCCTTACCAACTAATTAAAGACCGATTCTGAGGCACATGAACGTGAATCGTGATGTCAGAAAAGTAATATTGGGTCTATTTGGATAAACTTCTTTAGAAGCACTTCTAAAATAAGAAAAAGATAAGATAAATTTTTCTATAAATAAAACTAAGTTATCCATTAGTTAATTTTTAAAAGCTCACCAATATAATTTTCCTAAAAGATAAGATTACATCTACAAATTAGTTAATAAAAAATTTATTTCATTTTTTTTCTTATTTTCTTCTTCTAGAAGTATTTCTAAAAAATCTTACATTCAAATATGCTCATACTCTTATGCTTTTAGCAAAACCTTCAATTTACCTTTTCTTCAAAAAGTTATGTGAAAACCGTCTTTTTTTATCCATAAATTCAGGGTTTAAATTTTCTAAGCCTTTAATTAGAAAAAATAGGAAATGAATGGAATATTAAGAAGAAGAAAAAAATAGCAAACCAAAAAGAGATGAAAGTTATATTATATGAATATAAAATAAAGCCATTACAACCCCCAAAAAAAAAAAGGAAGCAAATTGAGCCTTGGAGTAGTAAATGCTTATGGTAGCTTGAAGTTGATTATAACTTAATTGATTACCATTTATATCCCAGAAAAGAAATACCATTCCGTTTAATGAATTCGTTTTGGTAGGTACTAACTGATGAACCTTGATTTCTGGGGTGATGACTTAATTAATAATGAAATAATTAATCATCATTTAGCTTTTAATGGATTACTTTGACTCTCCTTATATTATAATAAAGCCCTAAACAGCCGACAAAAGTAATCAATCTCCTCACAAGAATAAACTTAATAAACAATTGTAAAAGTTGCTTAGTAAAGAGTAATCAATTTAAGTTGTTATTTACATGGCAAACTTTGGGCAAATGAAAGGAAACTTACGTAGCCTTAGGAACCATTATTATCACCTTCTTTGTTTTTCACCATATAGGTAGCTAGTTAATTGATTCCTTAAAATACGTATCATTACTCAATAATCTAACATTATATTTTAATCTAAACTGCTTAATTAGCTGTATCATTATGCATCGAGCAATTTTTTATTTATTTTTTATATATAGAGCGAAAAAGGCCATGATGGAAAACTTTGCATAGCACTTACTGTCTTATGATTTAGTACTTTTTTTTGCAGATAATATAACCGATATGGCATTCTGATATCAAATATATAGGGAATAATTAATGCAATAAGATATCTGTATCATTTATACACACTATAATAAACTTTAATTCAGAATATAGATCGTCTGCTCACAGTAAACTTCATAGCTCATAAACTTTAGTGTTTGTGTGTGATTAAGATCCTTCTACCTATTTAAAAAAAAAAAAATCCTTCTAACATTAAAAATAGCTATAGATGATCATACTACTACAGGTGAGGCTTACGACGACGGTTGTAAAACCGTCTTTGTTGCGTGTATCATTAAAAAGCAGCACTTTCAACAACAATTCAAAAAACCGTCTTCGTTGATTTTTTTTAAGGGATACAAAGACGATTTTGTCTAACAAAACCGTCTTTGTATGTTTTTTTAATTTTTTTTTTGTAAAAGATAGATATAAAGACGATTCTTAGGTAAAATTGTCTTTATGTATGGACATACAAAGACGATTTTACCTTAGAACCGTCTTTGTACCTTAATTTTTTTTACAACATATTCTCTAATTGGTATAAATAATTAGTAGTTACAACAACCGAATACAATATTATTTCTCTAACAAAATATATACTCTTTTTTTGGTTTTGGTCAGAAACAAAATCGATATTTCTATGTAGCTTATATGAATACAAAGATCCGGCGCCAGTTTGGGCCTTCCGTGTTGCACACGAGGCCCACACTTTAGCTTTTAACCTTTTTTCAAGTTTCTTTTTAGTATTATTAATTTTATTTTCCCATTGTGTAGTATAGTTAACTATTTTTTTAATATAATGATAACAACAACAAAAATAATAATGCCCGGTTGCTTAACATAATACATAGAAAAAAAAAAAAGTAGCTAGCTACTCCCCTCTCTGTCTATATATATCACCTCTCTAGCCTCTTAGTTTTCCAAACTCTCAAACCTCCAAATACTCTTTCTCTTGTCTTTATTTTTCATATACAACAATTTCCCTTTCATTCATTCATTCATCCATCCATCTCACAGCTATTGAGATCATATATATATATGGCTCCGATGGGAGACAATGTTGTTGTATCCAATATGGAACTGGAGAAGTTGCTTAGCATGAAAGGAGGTAAAGGAGAAGCCAGCTATGCTAACAATTCCCAAGCACAGGTACCATATATATCATATGTTTGTTTTATTTTTATTGGCAGAAGGATCGAAGCTGTGATCTTTTTGTTTAATGATCGAATCCACCTTATATATTGCAGGCCATACATGCGAGGTCCATGTTTCATCTTCTGAGAGAGACACTAGACAGAGTTGAGGTTGTTGAGGGACGTGAGGTGGCATTTGTGGTGGCGGACTTGGGGTGTTCGTGTGGGAGCAACACCATAAACGTGGTGGATGTGATAATAAAGCACATGATCAAAAGGTACGAGGCATTGGGGTGGCAGCCACCAGAGTTCTCGGCTTTCTTCTCAGACCTTCCCAGCAATGACTTCAACACGCTCTTCCAGCTCCTTCCTCCGCTCGCCAACTACGCCGTTAGCATGGAGGAATGCCTCGCTGCCAACAACCACCGCTCCTACTTCGCCGCCGGAGTTCCCGGTTCCTTCTACCGGAGGCTTTTTCCGGCAAGGTCCGTTGACGTTTTTCACTCAGCCTTCTCTTTGCACTGGCTGTCTCAGGTAACCAACACTTAATTTATTAGTACATACTATTTTCGGATTTTTTTTTCAAGAAATAAGTTATAATGTATTTTTCATAAAATAAAGTAAAAATAATATCTCTCTTCTTATTAGAATAAATTACACTGATCTTGATATCCCCTCTTATTTCTTCCAAATTCACAAGATACTTCTTTTGTCTTTAATTTTTCCAGGGTGACGTACCATTATTATTTATTTAAAATATATTACACTATGACTTTTGTTATACTAAAGAAAACACATTATACCATGGATATATATATATATATATATATATATATATATATATATCCTGTAACTTGTAAGGGGGTTATGTAAAATTAAAAAGACACGGTTGTATTTCAAAGAATGGTGTAATATACTCTTATATGTGTTTATACTTTTTTTTTTAATTGTTAATATCAACTCTCACTTTTGGTTTGTGATTTTGTTTTTTTATGTTTTCAATAAACAGTTGTCAAATTGTCACTTCATTTAAATTTTCTTTCTTATTTTTAAATATTTTAATTTGTATAGAGAATAGCGAACATAATAAATTGTCTTGTATAAATATTTAAAATTAAAAATAAAGTGATATTTTATGTAATTGTTTCCAAAAAAAAAATTCTCAAGTTAAAGAATTAATTATTTTACGCAGTTTTTTTCTTCTTTTTTGTGTGTGATGGGGAGGGGGAGTAAGTTCAATAGATACCTTCATTTTTACTTCTAAAATTTTCATTAATTGGTTTATTTGTCTTTGCAATTGAAGTGGTTAAATTATTACGAAAAGTCATAATTTATTTCAAATCATTTATGTGTATCTTTCATCATTTGTTTGCCCAAGATCTTTATAAACCTTTCGATTAGAAGTCCAACTTTAAGGTACCACACATTTCTTGGAAACTTTTGGTGGATCACGATTACACTAATTTAATAAATCCCTTAAAGCAATTCTTGTTAACAAGATATTGCCACAGTCGTTTAATTTACTCCCCAACCTACCCATCAATAATCAAAGATTCTCTATTCCTGTAGTTTTTGTCGCCTAATCTGTTATTTCCACGACAAAATGAAAGGAATATTTGCCTCTTCCCGAGGATAAGATAGTAAAGCCATCATTAATTTGAAGCTTAAGTCATAATTTATGGTCAAAAAAGTGAATGCAGAAAACCCATGGTCTATAGGGTTGAAAAAAAGGACCATATTTCAGGGAAACAAGTAACGTGTTTGGACAGTAATTTTCAATGCATGCATTAAGCACCCAATGCTCTTCTACTTTCATGCATCTTAAATTTCAATAATATATGGGGCCAGCACAAAGAATTTGATCACCAAAATAGACACAATTGGAGTTGGGATTCCCCCTGTAAAAGTGTGTACTATTTGGTGCTTATTGGTCACACACAGTCACATAACATGTTCTATATCATACAAAATTCTGATTTCTTGCAGTTAAAGTGTGCAGTGTTTTCTACCCTAAAGGAGAATTACATTAACCAACATGGTGTGACATAGTTAAAAGATAATTTTATCCCTTATACATATATATAGTTAGGACTTGATCACATGCCAATGCATATAAAAAAAATATCTTAGAAAGAGATTGACTCCTTAAACATATATGAATAGTTTGAGAAATTAGTGATGGAATCCCCGACCAAGAGATAGTCTGATACCCCAACTTCATAAAAATAAAGTAGAAATGCATGGACTTGAATTTGCTAAGGTGAATGTTAGTTAATTGGATGTGACCAATTAATAGGTAGCTTATTGTTACATTAATAATGATAACTTTATCATTCATAAAGATCTTACTCGATTCGAGCATAATTAGTATACAGTCTTTAAAAAAAATAGTGCACATTTTACTCTTCGTTTTGTTTCAATAATTTACTTTGGTGCAGGTGCCAGAGAGTGTAGTGGACAAGAGGTCAAGTGCATATAACAAAGGAAGGGTGTTTATCCATGGGGCTGGTGAGAGCACAGCAAATGCCTACAAGAAACAATTCCAAACAGACTTGGCAGGCTTTCTGAGGGCAAGGTCAGTGGAGATGAAGAGAGAGGGGTCCATGTTCTTAGTTTGCTTGGCCAGAACTTCAGTGGACCCCACAGACCAAGGTGGGGCTGGCCTTCTGTTTGGGACCCATTTTCAGGATGCTTGGGATGATCTTGTCCAAGAGGTAATTATCATAATCACAAACATTTTTATGCATGCTTGCTTGTGTCAACAGTGGCACATAGCCTCTATATCCCATTGGCTGACCAAAAAGAAGTTTGAGACACTGTAGAGATTAAAAGACAAATATGCTCAAGTGTTGTAGGCATCACCACAACTTATCATGAGTTTTCTCTGGCCACGTTTAAAATAAATTGGTCCCAGCCGTTGATTAGCCACCCCTATATTGATCTAGCCGTCCATTTCTTGATCATCATGTCGGCATAAATGATAATTAATTGCCGGCTGGCAGTGTCTTGTGGTCCATATTGTTGACCAACAATTAGGCTTTGGATATCTTAAGAGCTTAGAACAAACACTGAATCACATCGATCATCATCATGTCTTGAAGCTATAGACAAAATGGATATGCATTCATCTGATCAATTTTCATACAAAGATAATTGCCAATGGGACCCAACAATGTCTTTGAACAGAGTCAAAGGCATGTACTTATAAGAATCATCCTCTACCATGTTACACATCCAAAGTCCAAAACTGTAATCAATGTACAGAATATAACGACACCTACATAGTAGGATGTGTTGAGTACTTTAGAACATTTTCAGTTACTCAAACATATGTCATGGTAAATCTCACTTACCAACTTAACACTATAGATATAAGGATAATTTCACATTATAGTTGAGTATACCTACATTATTAATAGAATGGTAGATCTAAATTGTCATATATTACTGATGTGAGAATTTATTTTTTTATTTTACCTTTTCAAAAGCAGACGTCTTGATTTAGTTTAAAGACCAATTCACTATCTATCCTTTTATGCATTGATATGAACATGTTATTTTATAGTAAATCATATTCTTGATTTCAGGGATTGATTAGCCAAGACAAACGAGACAATTTTAACATTCCAGTCTATGCGGCAAGCCTGCAAGACTTCAAGGAGGTGGTTGAGGCCAATGGTTCATTTGCCATAGACAAGCTTGAGGTATTCAAAGGAGGAAGTCCACTTGTCGTGAACCAACCAGATGATGCAAGTGAAGTAGGAAGGGCTCTAGCCAACAGCTGCAGGACTGTGTCTGGAGTCCTTGTTGATGCCCACATTGGTGACAAACTAAGTGAGGAACTTTTTCTAAGAGTGGAACGTCGAGCCACTAGTCATGCCAAAGAACTATTAGAGCAACTACAGTTCTTTCACATAGTTGCATCCCTTTCTTTTGCTCAAATGATTAGAGACTGAGAGAAAAAGGGTCACTTGAAGATAACTAGACGACAAAGACTTTTTCTCCACACCCCCCCCCCCCCCCCCCCCTCCACCTTTTTTTTCTTTGTGTGTTGTGTTACTGCATAGGAGGAGTCAGAAAGAATACACAAAAGAAAGAGAGAAGAGAGGTTCAAAACACTTCCAACCTACTTTTTTTTTCTCCCTCTTTTGCGTGTTATTTGTGTGTCATATTGCTGACTCTAGTTGCTGCGCATTATGCGCTTTCTGACTTGTGTTCCCTTGGATCTGAACTAATTTTGCTCTCTACATAGCATACATATTATAGTGTCCATATCTTGTGAGAGTTGTATGAATGGAACTTGTACCTAACAAGCTGGGTTGTTGGATAGGCCACTTGATTTAGTCACGTTTTTCTTTCTTCCTTGTCCTCATCAATCTAACACCTTTTTTTTTTTAATATTTCATTAGCAAATCTAATTGGTAGATAAATGATTAATTCTGTTCTGTTATAATTTAAAGGTTGAAAGATGACTTGTTCTGGCTTGTCCTATAACATTTTTAATAGTAGTTGGCTGCTACCATTATATTGAGCCATGCCAACCATGTATTGCTAAATCTGCTGACCAAGAACCAAACCTGATATACATATTTAGTTAGTAGGAACAAAGGGAAAACTTCTCCAAAGAAATGAGTAATGCAGAGAAGAAGGAAAAGGAATCCTATTAAAACAAACAGAAAACAGCAGGGAAGGAAAAAAAAAAACAGAATATGATATTATCAGCGGATGAAAAGTGTTCTAAGCATCTCCTAAGCATCTGATATTGAAACCACCTTAAAATGAAACCAACATGGAAGCAAGAAATTCTCAAACACCTATATACATATTATTTGACAGTTTAGAACCTTACAAATAGTCACAATCACATTGTAGGTGGAACACTAATTCGGATTCTTAGCTATGTCTGAGATTTTGATCCATTATTCTTGCACTCCAAATCTATAGCACATACTTTCCAAAAACGATAGGAGATACACACATCATTCTAGTAAACTCACAATTCACATTAAACAGATTGAGGATAGAAACTAATTAATGCCCTAACACTCATTAAAATCCATCTCTAATGGATACAAAATGATAGTCTCCGACACTTCTGGCAGTCAAAAGCTCACCCTTTTCTTCACCTTACTACTTTTGCTTCTAGTCAATGGATTAAACCCCATTTCTTTTACACCAAACTTTTCATCTTTCAAATTTGAATAATCATCACCATTTGAGAGTTGCTCCAAAGACAAACTATATTCCTCTCAGTTAGAAAAATAGGCACTTTCTCTTGCTACTGAGGGATAACCACAGTTAGAGCCATGCTTTAAATCACAATGATCACCGTTGCAGTTACCATGCTTTTCCATAATTGGTGATTTTAGAAGCCACTCCTCTAATGTGAGCTCCTTCCCCATTTTCTGATGCTGCTCCTCTTTATTCTTCTTCTTTTGCATCCCCTTCTTACTAAGAAAGTAAGTTTGCTTGATATTTTTGACAATCCATACTACCGAACTGGCCTTTACAAAACATGAGTCCTCCTTAGGTAATCTTTGACGCCTAAAATAAGCCTCAGAACAACAGAATGAAAAGTTATTTCCCATTCCGTTTGTTTAATTGCAAATGGGAGGGGTAATAAGGATCGTGGTATAGACTGCTAAGTCTATTATATAGGACACCTAAGACGTATTCTCCAAGAGTTAAGAATATTACACTCCATGCCTTTGTTAATATCAAGAAGAAACTAAGGAACATAATTGATGAATGGATAACCTTAATTTCTTTTTACAGGTTAAATAAGCATGAATAAAACCTTTTGCAGTTTGTTTCTTCTTTTCACTTTTGATAAATAAAATATCGCGACCACAACTAGTAAGTCTGAATATCTCAGTCACTTATTTATAATTATATGCATATATATTAGAGAGTACTAGTGGTCGTTCAATGTTTATATATGTTGAAGTAAAGTGTCAGGCCAAATCTTAAGTAGTTAGAAATTGAAAGATTGCCATATAAGTGATACAAAAATTCATAAATCCGGAGGGTTGAGTTGAAATGTGGTGTAAGTTCACGTATGGGGTGTGCTCAAGGCCTATTGGTGTAAATTTTTTCGACGTTTGTCCCCTCTATTGCACAACAATTACTATCAGACCGATGAAAATGAAGACAAAATTCTTAGCTTATTTGTCAGGATAAGTCTTAGGCAGTGACATTTAGTTTGGCGGTGAAGACGAGGCTTCCCAATCAAACACATAAAGACATTGTTAACTTGAAGAAACACAGTTAACGTTGCTGCTGAGAACTATTTGCCTTGGTTGCATCTACCAAACTACCAAATTGCTCCTGTAAAACGTAGCCCTAAAATCAAGCTAGCAGTACCATTGGAGCAGGAATTTATAAAACGATATTCATGAGTGAATATCCAAGTTGAAGACAGCATCCTAAACTAAACTATGTTGGAGTGAAGACAAAATTGCAAGACTGACAAACAGCGAAGCAAAAGCCTGAGACTCCAATTATATGACAGCTTTGTGTTCAACTGTTCCTCTATCATCACACCGAGCAGATAAAGTTGTTCTTATGCCATATCACATGAATCGACCAAGAAAGTACCTTTTAACTAAAATTCATTTATTGAAGGACATGCAACATATTACTTTATTGCTAATGTAGTTCAAATTAACTATGAATTGGATGGTTTGAACAGGTAACAGATTCAACACAAAGGGTGTGTCTCTCAATTTTTTCCCCCTAATAAACATTGAATCAGCTATACACATTTTGATAATACTTAAAATTAAGATAACTCGTTCTTGGAGCTTTGGATTTATCTCTTTTAAAGTAAACAACTCATCTTAGAAGATAAAGTAATATCGGTCGTTGATTAAAAAAAATCAATTGTTGATATTATGTGTGCACGCATAACAAATTAAACGCGTTGAAATATCAACTGCGAAATTTCTTATTAACAAATGAAATTACTTGCTTTCCATTTCTATTCCGTTGGACCACTCCTTTTTCCACTTGTATTGAAGACCAATACTAAATGTTACGAATTCTGCCTAATTTTCCTTTATATTTTTAAAATTATTTTAAGGAAAATACTATTTGTGCGAATTCGTACCGCACGGATTATCTATACAATAACTATCTCCTCCTGAATTGAGTCAAAAGCCTAGTTTTTATTTTTTTTAAAATTCAATGTCTATCCAATTATATTTAAACTAGTAGATTCGTAGTAAAAAAAAAAATTGCACTATATAGCATTGCTGTTATTTTAATCAAAATTTATTTTTTAAAAAAACTGAAACATAGATCTTATGCTTCGTGCGCCTATTTTCTCGTACAAGCAGCAGCATAGCTGTCCGATAACTGGATGGACTTCCCAGAGGCAAAAATCTTTTCATTCCAGTATGGCAAAAAAACAAAAGATCCTCATGTAATGCAAGGCAACTACGCTTTAAGGACCATAAAAAGGGTTACTTGTTTCTCTATTAGGTTTGCTGCAGCTTTCTTTTGCAGGTCCAGACACAGAAACAATTTCTAAGCAATGTTCCGCAACAGAAATGTCAAAGGTAAAAAAGTTATGTAATAGCGTAGATTCAAGTTAAGGTGTGGAATCATTCTACGGATCTGTTTGTTTAAATGGTTCAATAAGATGATCAAGCGTTGAAGGCTCACTGTGACTGATATCGGAGTTCGAAGGATAAGATGGATTTTTGGTTACTTGTCAAGTCTCTGTCAATGTCCCAGTGATGACACAATCAAGGTAGGTTAAAAGTTAAAACAGATCAGAATAACATTTCTTGGCATAGCCATAAGAAAATTCAGCTGTTGGATCTTTTCAAACGATAACCCAAATACCCTAACTTAATCCACACTCACGCTCCTTGCTTGAAAGGAAACGGGAGTTAAAGTATAATATGGTTAAACCTACCAAACTTATTCCTATTTAGTTTTCATCTGACAATTTCCGTCAATATAATGTGGCCCGGCTATACAGCTGCCAAACTCATCACTATCTTCTAAAAAAATCATAAAAATGTAATAGATTTTTATGCCAAACCAAATTGTACTAATATCTGAAATGGAACTTAAGAAACAAGTAATTATGATGTACTAAGGAATTTCACAACTGAGATTCAAATCCTCAGAGTCAATGGGTGAATGAACGCGAACCTGAATTTGAGTGCAAGACCCAAACAAAAAAAGAAAAAGAGATTTGTCCCAGACAGAACTGAAATTCATCAAGCAGACATCTCTTATATGTATCACAATTCCTTGACAAACAAGCCAATCTCAATAACTACCAGATAAACAAGAAAGATTGCAGTCCCAGCAGATTTTATGATTTCCATTCATCTTCCCCAAATTTCTTCACACTTTAAATGCATGATGTGTGTAATATACAAAACAAGGCATGCAAATAATAGGTAGAGAAACCATTGAAATCCACATTTCGATTTACGTAACATCTTACTGGCCAGCAGATGGATTTGTCAACAACTCAAGGGATTTCTTCAAGTAGTCTACTGCAATTGAGACATCATCAAATGCCAGTGCCCCAACAGCAAATCTTGCAGCCTTGTGTGCTTCTGCTATTTTTTCAGGTGCTGGCTGGTAGTTACTGTCATACTGGTATGTCTGAGCAGTTGACTTAGGTTCCACAACAGTTCCATTTCTGCTGCTGGAACTGTGTTGAGCACTTGATGAATGGTTTGTAGTTAGCGGAGCCGACTGGGAAGAATATGAAGCATCTGACCCTTGATAATAAGTATAATTTGATGGGACAGAGGGAAGGCTGCTTTCTGTAAAACTTGGATAAGACTGAAAATGGGGATAAGAAAAAGAGGAAGTTTCATTAGAAGGGTAATTAGGACCTAAGTGCTGTGAATTCTCTGGTGAGTATTGCTGATGGTTGTAGGGCTCAGGATAAGAACTTTCTGATCTGGCAGGTGGAGGATGGTAATCTTGGGAAGGTGGAGGAGGATGATAGTCTTGGGAAGGTGGAGGAGGATGATAGTCTTGGGAAGGTGGTGGAGGATGATAGTCTTGGGAAGGTGGTGGAGAATGATAGTCTTGGGAAGGTGGAGGAGAATGATAATCTTGGGAAGGTGGGGGAAGATGGTAGTCTTGGGAAGGATAAACTCCAGGTGTGTAAGAGTGAGATGATGGAGAAACAATGGAAGAATGCTTGTTATTATCTACTCTGTCATAAAAAGGCATAGATGATGGAATATTTGCAGAATGTTGGTCGTTAACAGTATCATGAAATTTAGGAGCAGGATGAATGCTTGGCAGATTCTGGTAGTTGACAGGGCTATGATAACTACGTGATGAATCAGATTCTGGTCCAGGACTGGAAACAGTAGTTTCGGTAGTCCCAAGGTCCTGCAAGAATAAACAGCTCAATGTTAATTGTTTATATTTATTAATGAATTTATTTATATGTTTTTCTAACTGATCAAACCCAGAAGACACCAGGTGAAGTTTTGAATCATACATATCTATCACTTGAAGAACTCAAAGGAACTGAGAGGTCCTCATCACCATCAGGGGGGGCCAGCAGTGGGCTTCCTTCCTTCTTTCAAAGCTTTTCTTATTTCAGCTGCTTTCCACACTGCATATTTCTGTTTCTGCTCCAGCTGTAAAAGAAACTCAAAAAAGCATTAAACATACAGTTACAGGAAGTTGTATTCTTGCTGCAAATTGTTTCCAAATAAGAAAGGCTTTGTGGAAAACATGCAAATGCAACGAGACATGCATAAAAAAGGAAGGTTCAATTCAATGCATGAAATACAAACATCAGGCTGAACTGCTCCAAATTGATTAAGAATCTCAAAAAAGATGCTGGCAGCATAAAATGTTTTCGCTGTATTCCTGCAAAGTGTCAAAGAATATAATAAGTTAAAAACTTATCACAGATGAAAAATTCTTACAAGCAAGATAGTTATGCAAAGGGAATATTGCAAATGTTTGGCAAAAGACAGATACTTGGTATGTAAAGAGAGTGAGCTACTATCTTGTTCAAGAAAAAGGAACAAGAAGATACAAAAATCCCATGTAAACTTTACTGAGACCATAGGGATCACAGATGATGCAACAGAACCAACATACAAGCTTAAAGGCTTATTTATTTATTTCAAGCTAGCATTAAAAATAAAAGAGTGATTTTATTATACAAATCTGCTCTTCCGGCACGATCTTGCTTATCTGCTTTTCCAAACACATTCAAAGCAAATCCCTCGAGATATAAATTGTCTTCAGGCCCCAACTGGATTGACTTTTTATCCTGTAAGAACAACATATTTCGGATACATCAATTGAGTAAATAAAAATTCCATAATCATACCCAATCAAACATGTCAACCACTAACATCTTTCAAAGGAAAGAAAACTGCAGATTGCCACTGAAACATGTCATACTATCATTAATTCATTATTATTCAGACACTTCCATTTAACATGAGTAGATTCCCTTCTTATTTTCAAAAACAACACAAAGTTAGAGATCCACGAGATTAATTAAAAATCACTTTTATATTTATTTATTTGCTGATCACCTTTGAGTTTCGGTTAATTGTGATTACAATCAGCACAAAAAAACAACAAGGTTTACTTTAGAACCTTTTCAAGCTGCTTCATGAGCGAAACCAGAAGAGCATTAGTGGTCTTCGTGCGCTCACTTTGCGGAATCTTCAGCCCCCGTTCCATAGCATATAATCGACCTAATTTAACCAAAAAAAATATTTCATCATGATAATTTATAACAACGATTAGAGTATTTCAGATCAGTGAAACAACAAAATTTGCAATAATGAAAAATAGGTATCGATCTAAAATCAAAATAAAAGAGAGAATTACAGTAATAAGCGACGAGTGGTTCGTGCTTTTGCAATTCATCGGCGCGTTGAAGGTATGGTAACAGCAGCTTCGCGGGTTCGTTCTCGTTCGCCATCTCAATTCTCGCAAAAATTCAAAACGCAGAAGGTATTGGAAACCACACGACGTCGGTTGTTGGCTTTATTCCAAACTTATGCCTTCGACGGTCTTTCCCTGCCAAAGCAACTATCAAGAAGAAAAAATAAAACCACCTCCGCTAACAAAAAAAAGTGGCAAAAAACGCAATATAATATTTTTTTAATAAAAAAATTATCAATTTAAGACTGTTTTTAAACTATTTACCAATCTAGGACAGTAAGACACGCCCATTTTGGACGTGATTGGTCATGCCTCATCTGGGGGTGACTCCCCCCATTGCGCCATGTGTCTGTTGCGATACGTGTCACGCATTCGTGCATCGGTGGTAATATTTTACGTAAACAGTTATAACTTTTGATAGAAATGTCTGATGGAGGCGTACGATATGTCAAAGCTCGAAATTAAGGGGGAAGCCCTAGGCAAATTCCAAGGGGATTTGTTCCACCATTTTATCCAAAAAATTCCTCTAAGTACCTCAAAATTAGGATTTAATCTTTAGTCATCCAAAAATTTCCTTCTTTTCTACTTTTTTAATTATTTAATTAGTTAATTTGATGCTATTTTTTTTATTTTTTTAATTACTTCTCTTAATTTTGAGCGTTTTGACATATCGTACACCTCGATCGGACATTTCTATCAAAAATTAGACCATTTGAAGGACATATTGTACGTCTTTGTAATTTTTTTCGATATTCTAAATTTTTATATGGTTTTGTCTAATATTTTTCGATATTAAAAAAGTATTATTTGGGTTCTTTTGCCAAATAGTGGGTGCATATTTCCATTTGCACCCTCCCACTCCTTCCCCTCTATCACACATCCTCTTATTTTCTTACTCGTTGTACACTGCCATTTAACGCCATTTCTTTTTCTTTATTTTCCCCCCGTCAAATATGTATTTATTTAACTTAATTGTTTATCCTTTTAATCTTTTTTGCATTCTCTATATATTTAATTACTCCTACATAGAAAGACATAATCCTAATAAATATTTTCAATAGTTTACTACAAATGTGACTGAATATAAGATTATACAATAAGTGAACTTTGTAAATTATGATACTGCTCATGGTCTTGACCTTTTTTTATATTTACATTAGTATGTTTATGTTTTTTAACTTGCATTTTTCAATAATAATTTAAGAGTTTAATAGAGTATGGTTAATGTAAAAGTTTGTATACTAATGATTATAAATATTTTAAAATAAGTTTTATTAAAATCAATAAACTAACTTATTATATTTGATATATATTTTTTGTAAAGATGGTATCTATATTTTTATGAATAGTAATTTTTTTGGTATTAACACAAAAATTCAAAATTACTAGTTAAAAAGTTAAAATATTTTGGTATATTATAGTTTATAGTTGAATGAAAGTATAAGGGATTAAAGCAAATAAATTATTTTGTACAAGACCTTGATAATTAAACTCAGTATAAAATAATAATTGTCATTTTGTAAGTTTTGTTAATAAATAATCAAGAGACATTCATTCACCAAAAAATTATGACTGTTTGATAATTTATATTAAAAATTATATATATAAAAAAATCCAAAAAATATTAAACAAAATCATGTAAAAATTTAGAATATCGAAAAAATTACAAAGGCGTACGATATGTCCTTTAAATGGTCCAACTTTTGATAGAAATGTCTGATCGAGATGTACGATATGTCAAAACGCTCGAAATTAAGAGAAGTAATTAAAAAAATAAAAAATAGCATTAAATTAACTAATTACATAATTAAAAAAGTAGAAAAGAAGGAAATTTTTGGATGACTAAAGATTAAATCCTAATTTTGAGGCACTTAGAGGCATTTTTTGGATAAAATGGTGGAACAAATCCCCTTGGAATTTTCCTAGTTCTTCCTCTCTCAATTTCGAGCATTTTGACATATCGTACGCCTCCACCAGACATTTCTATCAAAAGTATTTACGTAAAATATCACCACCAATGCACAGATGCGTGACACGTGTCGCAACGGACACGTGGCGCAATGGGGGGAGTCACGCCCAGATGAGGCATGACCAGTCACGCCCAAAATTGATAAATAGTTTGAAAACAGTCCCAAATTGATAATTTTTTATTAAAAAAGTATTATTTGGATTCTTTTGCAAAAAAAAATTGCTGTGATAATTTAAAACTGAATAAGATATTATAAATTAATATACTATGTTATATTTAAAAATAATCAATTCATATGTTCGTGCTATTTTTTTTAAAATTATCAATTTAGTCATTTGCAAGATCATTGATGAAGATGACGTTTAGAAGCATACAATTTAATTTCATGAATTCATATAAGAGGGAATGCACACATTTTTTTAATATTTTTCATCAAAGACTCTCCATACGATTTAGAATTTATTAAAAATTATTATTTTTAATAAATTTTATTTCTCATTGAATATAAATTATGAGAAAAAATAATTAAATGATAAATAAAACTTATCAAAAATAGTAATTTCTAATACATTTTAACAAATTCTAGAGAATCTTAAAAAAAAGTGTCAGAGAGAGTGAGTGTTGTTAGCATTATTTTTCAAGTAATTAGATCTTCATATACTATATGCTTCAGCTACTAGAATATGAGAAAAATAGATGAAAAATTGAAATTTTCTCTTCAAATACAAATGAATGGAACTCAATAAATAAATTTAGGGGGCTAGAGAGGACAATAACATTTTACGATTAAAGTTTTAATTGGATTATTTAGGAGTTAGTTTTAAGAGGAAATATTAAAATAATTTATGCATTAACAATATAAAAATTATATTATTATTTAATCATTGACATGTGTGAAAAGGTTTTTTACTTTTTCAATAATAATAAAAATGAGAAACGTATATTTTAATCACCGTACTCTTAGTTAAACTTTGTTTTAATCTCTATACTTTTAAATTGATGAATTTAAACTTTAAAAAAATAAAAATTTAACTCCTCTTCCTGTTTAAATTTAACATTTAGTATTAATTTATATATTTTCTAAAGTTGAAGGGCTATCAATTTGAATGTACAAGGACCAAAACTAAGTTTAACCGGTACGAAGATAATAAAAAAATCCTAAAAAAAATAAACATACCATTCATACAAACTAAACTGTTATGTTTTAGAGGTTTTTAAGTATAAGTAAAATAAGTTCAAATACCACTAATATGTTGATCATTCCCAATAGGTACTACAAAAATTACTCTTGATTGATAAGTAATTACCGACTTAACGAGAATGGTATTTAGGATTTAGATACAAGCAATGGGAACAAATTTTGACGGGTAAGAATGCAGATATAAGTATCTTAGTATCTTTCAATGCATTAAGCAGATAAGCAAAAATAATTATTGTTATAAAGATTATTTTGTATCGTCAATTGAACTTTGCACATCATTCAAAACTCTAAATAACCAAGTCTCACCACCAACGACATGGTTTAACTAGTTCAAAATAGTCTCATATTAACAACCGGTCATATTAACAACGGATCTTGAGTTTGAATCATTACTCAATTAAAGAATTTTATTCTTCATAGTAATTCTATCAATCTCGAGCCAAATTGTCACATGTCACATATGAAAGATAAATGGAATTTCTAAAAGAAAAAACCCTTTACACCCTTTTCATTTTTGTAGTCAATTAATTTTATACAACTTGAATAATAAGCAACATTTTATTAATAATACACCCCATGCTTGAAAAATATTACGTGATTTGGACCATTTTATTGCTTGCACAGTGACTTAAATATTTATGAAAACCCAATTGCCATGGACATGATGCTGAAAACTGAAACATCTCACAAGGAGAAAATGTGTTCGGAAATTTGCATTTGACAGCATAAAGCCGAACAGCGGGAGGCAACTATTTGTTGCTTCTGCATTTTTTCCATTCTTCAACGTGAAATTGCAGGGTAGACGTGCATATGTAACATCATTTTTAAGAGTATGTAACAACATTTCAAACATAAGGAAAGTGAAACAAACCAATGAATAGAAGCTAGGGTATGGAAAAAGGCAAGACTAGCACTGAAGACTGTATATTTTCATATTATAGGGCATATCTATTGAGAAAACCTCCAAATGGCAAATTGAACATACACAGCTCAGAACAGTTACTCTCTAATTACTTGTCACTCTCATATTATAATTCCTAAAGCAGTAACTAGTAATTTGATAATGCTACAAAGATGAAATTATAGGGTTGAAAATGAAGATCTCGTTATTAGGGTGATGCCGGGATGGGTTCAGTACCAGAAACATGGGAAGCAGCATCTTCTTTTGATATGGCCACATAATTCACGGGAGCAGATAGTCTGTTTTCCCTTTTTCCATCTTTTGATGTGGACCTGTTTCCATTTTGATGAGTATTAAGCGATAGCCGTCGGTTAGGAGTACCATTGGCTCCTCCGTTAGCACGAGGACCTCCGGACTTACTGGAACTAACTGGCCTAGCAGGGCTGGGTCTTGAACCAAAGATGGTTTCTTGTTCCGTGTTTCGCTGCTCATGATGCTTTTTCTGATCCTAAAAAGTGCAAAGTCCATATGTTATGACCTCTCAGTACCAAAGTATGTATAACAAATATAGAATAGTAGTGAACAGAACAGAAATAGGCCAGGCTGATAGTTTTAATTTCCTCGCAGAGTTGTGGTCTTATTATTATTAGCAAGTGCTCAAATCAAGCTGAAAATGAGTAATCCTAATCCTCTTATTAGTGAAAATTACCCTCATCCTCCGTTTTTCCTCTTCCCGTTCATGTCTGAGCATGGCATATTCATCTAACATGGCAAGAAGAGGAACGCCATCATATGTAAATGACATGTCATGATCTTCTTCCCATGCTCGTGTTTTAGCAACCAATGTATCAACCAAAGCTGCATTTTATCCAACAGAAACGAAATTATTCCAATAATATGGCATCATCTTGTTTTGCTTACACTGACAGCAGATTGAATTAATAACAACAGTATCTGATGGTGATTGTAATCTCATATAACAAATACCTGGAATTTTGTTGACCAATATCCGAGCTTTCTCTGCACGTTTGAGGTTTATGTGAGCACCTCTGCTTGCATTATACCTGTTCTCATCCTGTTTTACAAGGTTGTGTCAGAGTGTAACATTATAATCCAAATGAGGAGGATTAGGCAACCATTTAAAGATCATAACTTGCAGCAAAGCTAATGCTAAAAATCTAAATATTTCCAGAAACAGGGCAAGAAACATTTCAATTATCTTGTCAAATAACAAATCACTTAAACTGAAAACTAGCAGACTATATAATAATGACGGATACAGATTAACTCTGGTTAAAGGATTTACAATTTTTGTTAACATGATAGTAAATGTTCTGATCATAATACTACTACTTCACCTCTCTATCCACAGCTGTGCACAACCAATCATTCAAACTCAGAAAGAGAAATAAAGCAGAAGCAAGATTTTAAGTACCCGGTTATAGTCTTCAAGCCAACTCTCTTCTTCACATGCTGACATCCATTTCTCAACCTTGTCCAATATATCTTTTCGGCTTAAAGCTTCTTCTTTTGCTTTTGCAATCTGATTGTCCATGTCAGCCAGTAATTCAGTTGGTTCAATGTTTCCTGAATCAATCATTGCCATAATCTTCTCCCGGGCAGCATCTGGATCTACTTCTATATGAGCACGGGCAAATATCTCTTCGAGCTCTGCTTGCCTCTTGAAAGCAATTTCCTTCATCCTGCTGGCTTTCAGCTGATCAAGTCTCTCAACTTCCACTTCAGCCTTTATTATTAAAAAAAAAGGAAGTTAATATCATACTTGGAGCTCAAATCTGTAAACTTCATAAGTTCTTTAGTACCTGCTCAATCAGATCCAGAGCAAGGGCACCAGGAACAGTGACTTCATCAACAGAAGCTGACATATTACAGGTAACATGGTCAAATAGTCTCCTTTCCTCGGGATGAGTATCCATTAGATTCCAAAGATCAATCAACTGAGAAGCTAATTCTTGGAGCTGCATGAAGTATCCAGGTCAAAGTAAAGAAAATGGTATTAGATTAAAAAGTCAAGCAAGTAATGAATGCAAAACATTTGGTAGGTAATATCACTTTGGGGTGTCAAAATCAGAATTGATGGTGATTTCTTGAAAACATACACATGATTAGCAAGACAAAAACCACAGTATATCAAAATTCCTAACATTTGAGAGCTCATACAGTTAACAGCTATTGCATAAATAAAAATTAAGGAGAATAAATGTTCTAAAATGCATTACCTTGTGCAGCCTCTGTTTTTTATCTTCTTTCAGCGTTAAGACAGTCTTAGCCAGCCTTGCTAGGGTGTCATTACTTATGCTCTTCGATTGAACACCAGTAGAGTCATTTAGACTTGGATGAACCTCAGTTACAGTACTGAAGAAGTCCATACCAAGGACAGCACATAGATCATGCACAGTACTAACAAATTCAAGAACCTTGTGCAACCTCTCGCTCTGCCAAACAAGGCAACGCAACAAAACTCTCAATGAGCTGTTTAGTGAATGAAATCAAATGGAATTTTTCCAAATTAGTGACAAACTGAACTGACACATTATTGAACATTATAAAAGAATTACCTTTTCCTTTTGAAGTTCTTGAAGCTCAGATTGATATTCATCTAACTTCTTCAGGGACAGGTCAGACTCATCAACTGCAGGTGAAACATCATTAAGGTTCAAGTTTCCGGCTATCTCTCCACATATTTGTTGTATCTGTGACTGTACATCCGAGAACTCTTTAATTCTTTCTTCCTTTTGTTGCCATAACTGTTCAAGTACTGGTGCTATAGCTGCAAGCTGTTCTTTGATAGTTCCAGAAGTATTCTCAGGCTGTGAAAGAATAAAAAATATGCATAGGAAATTAGTTTGCCACTTTACTAACAATATAAGACATAGTCAAGTAGTTACTAACAATTCCAGCAAAGCTCTTTTCTCCAAGTGCTGATAGAAGAGTGGAAAGCTCAAGCTTAGCATCAGACAGAGCTTGAAGTAGCTGCGCCCTTGACTTGGCAGCCTGCTCAACCTTTCTCTTGTATACATCCAAGCACTCCTGCTCTAACTGAAGAAGCATCTTGTCTCGTTGTTCGTCGCTCTCACCAACCTCATCCCATATTTCCTACAGCGAATAAAGAAAATGTAATTACTTTATCCCATTATTCTGTAGAGCATTCGCATCTTAAGTGACACAGATGAACAGTTGAATGAAGTTAGTTACCTGAAGCTTTTTTAACAAGGAACCACATGTGTTTTCTCCAAGAAGAGGATTTTGAGCTTCGGTCACTGCCATTGAAGTCCCAGCGACACCTAGCCTGCACCTCAAAATATAAAAATGGCATGAAAAAATTTTCTGCTTCCACCAAACGCAAAGATAAACATTTCTTCTCTTCCATGAAGATCAAGAAAGTAGAAGACATCTGCTATAAGACAATGCAAATGCAATTAAAGCATAATTAAATGCAAAGCCGTAATCCATCGTGGGTAAATGTTGAATTCCGGTAACCCAAAATTACCCATCCCAACAACTAAACTAACGAATTCAAACAAGGGTCTTTGAAGAGATAAGCCAAAAAAAAAAATCTTAATATTAATAACAATAATAATTAATTAATTATTGTTAAAAAGTAAAAAGTTTTTTAATTGCATATGAAAAGAAGTCGGATTTTGTTCATTACATATGACATGATCATAATCCAATGCAGGGTAAGCTAATTAAGCTAACGATCACAACAGAATGAAATGAGTCGACGAAAAGGAAGCTATAATGACCCAATGATCAGCAACAAGTAGCAAGAAAATGCGATGATCGAGAAAAAAAAAGGGAGGTGTTCACCCTCAAGCTAAAGAAAAGAACGAAGCTTGAAAAGAATGGACGAAAGAAAGAAAGAAACGCAGCGTAGAACAAGAAGTTGAGACGGAGCTCACTTGCATTCACAGAGCAATGAGGAAGAAGCAGATCTTGGGGGATGCGGAGATCAGACGAAGAAGAAAAAAAGATCGCTGGAGAGAAGAATGCATACCGTTTGAAGGTTAGGGTTATGTGGCTTCAGATCTGAAACAGAGCGTGAGCGAGTGAGTTCGTGAAAGAGAGAGAAAGAGAGAGTGAGGTTGTGTTGTATTGTGCAGTGTGTGCATATAATAATGGGGTCATAAGAATAAGATTAGATAATGAGATTTATTAGAACGAACTTAGATGATGCAAAAGACAGAGTACAGTGTTGGTGTAGGAAAACAAAATGGACCCACAATGACTATCTATGATCTATCTCTTCCCTTGTCTAGTTCCAAGTCAATTCGTTTCTTGCCCCAACTCTTCCCCCTTATTTACGATCATGACACTGTGTCTGGTCTCCCTCAGTCTCCATTTTTTTCAAATGTTACCATAAATGCTACCATCAAATTACTTCTACTTAAAAACTTTGACTTTGACTCTCGGTCTGTCTCATGAATTTTATTTAAATTTACTTTCAATTAAAAAAGTTGTGCATTCATGGAAAATTCTTAGATAATTGTTAGAATTTAACTTTTATATGTTGACGGTATAAATATTTTTATACAGTCTATCAATTCAAAAATTATATGTTTTTAAGGATAGTTATTATAAAAATTAATAAATCCTTCATACACACAGAAATAAATCCTAGAAAAAGAAACTCTCATAACATCAGCTAACAAGAAAGCTGTCTATGGATGAGGAGAAGAATCTAAAACAGTGATGTATCTGATGATGATGATCCCGTATGAACTAATCAATCTACGCATTGCTCCTCTTCTCGATAGACATGGTTAAAACTTAGGACCCAAAGTCTATTCTTGAAAGATTGAATAGTTTATCAAAGCAGCATACGAATGCCATTGTGCCAAGGAGGTTGATCATGATTAACAAGATCCAAAGCCACAAGTGAGTATGATTCGCATTCAACAATTCTGAAGCCTTTACTCTAAGCGAGCTCCACTCCTCTACAGTAGTTCTGAAGATCAAAGCAGCATAATAATACGTGATTGAAAGATATTGTTTAAAAACTTACACTATCAATGCATTTTAATTTAATTTTAATTACTATTATTGTTGTTTATAATTATTAGCTTATTATAATTTATTAGGGTCTTATTAATCAATATTTTTAGGACATTGTTTAAAAAATTAAAAGAAGAGAATATTTTTTTTGTAAAAATCATTGAAAAATATTTAAAAAAATCATAAACAATACATTTTTGTGTATTTTAATTTTAATAAAAAATATTTTTTAAATTTTTTAACCAATACATCAAGTAAATAACCTTTCTCAATTTATTACTACTATCTTTTAATACTTTTCAAATTAATAAGATGCTACCTTCTTATAACTGCCAAAATCTAAGTGTGTATTTGCATATATCGGCTGAAGTCAAAAAGTGCGGCCTCTCATATTCTGTTTTGTGAGAAGAAAGTATTTCTAAAGTTAGGAAAACGTCTGTTTGGGATATCCCCAACAGAAAAACAAACACAGGCTTAAACAAGAGAGAAATCGTTTATCTCCATCCACCTAAACACATTACTAAAAGAATCCATCATTCACTTCTAAGTACAGGGTAAGTTGTTTACGGAAAAGCAATCAATGAGCACCTCAAATTGCCATTTTATCACATTACAAGGCAACTAAGTATTGCACCATGCTCATGTCACAGCACCAGTTGTGGGGTAAGCATTGAGCTACTATTCAATTTACGTGGGTCTCATTAAAAAAGAAAGAAAATAATATGAAATGCTTGTAAAAATTACTATCAAAAGCAAGCAAATAGTTAGAAAACCATAGAAAACATAATGGAATTGATAAAAAAAAATTGCAAACAATTAAATTAGTAACCGTGAAAGTGTAGATAATTAATTCTGTAAGAGATATAATCAGATATTAATTATAAACATTTTTAAAAAGAAATTCAAACATTGATTAATCATTTTATGAAAGATTATCTCCCTCACTAGACTCAATCTTCTATGATACTCTACCGGCAATAATGATTTCTTATTTTGTTTTGAAACCATATGATTTTCTTTTTAGGGATTTTGAAACTATATGTAGGATTTTTGAGAATGGGTAGTCAAAGCATAAGAACGTGGAATTGCAGGCTAGGATATGTCCATGGAGTGCAATAAAGGCAAATACCGTTATAAAACTTAAGGGCAGGGGCAATTGCTAGCAACAAATGGGGGAATGTTACCCTTTTTCTCAAAAAAAATTGTGAATAATTATTTAACCTGAAAAAAAGTAAGAAAAAAAACAGAGGATAGGAAAACTCCATACATGGGCAAAGGCAAAGGTCGCGGTCAGGGATAGGGTTGTCATCACGAATCCAACACGTCTCTGTCCAAATGAGTAATGACAGCATCAATGTGAAGCTACCTATATTTCTGTTTAGTGTATATATAATATATAACCCTTCTGCAACGTGACAACATTTTCATTTCATCACTTTCCTTGGACCATAACTTGCATTCTCATTCTACGTAAGCCATCCATTATTAGAATAATTATAATTTTATCATCAATTGATCATGCGCGGGATAGCCTCTATATCCCTACATATAAATATAATTGCTGCCTTTTAATTTATCCAGTAATATATTATGTATCTATCATTGCATGAAGTGCATATGATATGGCCCCAAAACTACTACCCCTGGTGTAAAATTCGAATTTACCAATTAATTGGATGGTTTAAAACATGAATCGCTGTATTATTAACTGGTTTGATAATAAGCTTATTTAATGATATTAATAAATCATTGGTTAAAGTGGCATTGAATTTAATTTTATTAAGTAAGATCTTATGTTTAAATTTTATGAATGAAAATAACATAAATAAAAGAAAAGATTTCACATGATCAATCAAATTATTTAATAAAAAATAATTTTATCAATGAATACTTCGTAGATCTAACGCTAGTTCATAAATGTATGTGATCAAACTAACTTAATTAAAGTTATAAAAAAAACTAACTAAATGAAAAGCTAAAAATAAAAACCAGGCAATGATTCATTATGCATGCATCATGGTAGAGACGTCACACTTCGTCCATCATTTTTTCCACTTGTATATTTTCTTTTATTTTCTTCCTTTTAATTTAAGACAAAATGAAAGGGCAGAGACAGAGTGGCTTTCAAATCAAATTTCATTTATAGAGTAGAAAAACAAATTATTGCTTGTATATCAATAATAATACTATCCTTTTTGGATGTGGCAATAATGAAATTAAAAATTGGTTACGTGATCATCAAGTACATAACAGAGGTAAGCCGTAAGCTTTTTAATTTGACCAACTGTGTGAATAAGTAGATGAGAGAGTACAGCTTTAGTTAGAAAAAAGTACGACTAATAAATTATTAGCTCTTTTATCATCCAACCTCCCACCCTCACCAATGTCTGTCGAATCAGTTAACTAATTAATTTGAATATGAACTAAAAAGACACAAAAGTTGTGTCACTCTTTAAGGTCTCACGGGGATCGCTCCATAGTTTAGGATTTATTTGATAAAGTAATCCTCAACTTCCTCATTTATGTTTTTAGTTTTAATTTAGTTTTTTAAAAAGTTTTATTTTAGTTTTATAAAGTATTTTGGTTATTCTTCTTTATTCTAGATAATGTTATTTAAGGATTCTTAAATTTAAGAATTAATTATTGTGTAGCGTCAGCATTAGAATAGTTTATATTGCAATTCTTACACAAGAATTCTTATTTTTATAAACAACTCATTCTTAACAGGTCTTAAGAATTGTGAGACAAATGTAGAGCTAATTTTAAATTTTTAAAAATTGTACAAGTGAAATTGTTGAAATTCTTCAATCTCATGTAATCTTCTAAAACCCACTAAGGAGGTGTTTTGTACATATTCGTATATATATAAATAAAATTTGTTTGGTTGATTATAAATATTTATGAGTTTTTTTTAAGAAAAATATTATATTTTTATTGTAAATTTTAATTATTTATCACATCAAATTATTTAATAAGAATAATATAATATTTTATGACATTAATTTTTTTTAACAGTAAGTTAGATTTCTAATTTCCCGTGGAAACAACTTTATGAAAAACTTGGCAAAATTTATTCAAAGAAAACATTTTTTTCTTTCTAGAAATGTTACCAAAGGTTCAAAAACTAAAAATTTCTTCTTTATCAAGCGTCTCCTCCTAAAAAATAAGATTTAGCTCAACTAACGTACAGTCTCTAACTTTAGAGAAACCAAACCTTAAAAAACAAGTTAAAGAGTAAATTACAACAATACTCATTGATCTTTTATTAAATTACATATAATCTTAACCTTTTTTATTTTCCTGCATTAATCTCTTTATATTTAAAAATATTATACTAATATCATCTTATATATGTTGGATAATATTATTCTGATACTCCCTAACATTTCCTTAAATCTTAAACCAACACTTTCTATTAGAAATATGAATGTAATAGTTAAAAATATAAAAAATATTTATATAATTACATGAAATATTGTGAGGTATTATTTTAATTTGTTCCAAGTTAGACAACTCTATCGTAATTGCAATATTTTAGAAGGTGTTACAAACATATTTCCATACATGATTTATACAAATCTATCATTATTTATTTTTCTCTTTTTCACAATTTCTCTTTTTTCTCTGCACAATACCCGGTTTAAATTTTCTGAGGTCTACGATAATTGTCTAGTTAAGAATCATTACCATTTTATTCTGATATGTTATGAATTAGGGTGTGGTATTTTATTTACCTGCCGCCAAAAGTTTCTATTTAGACAATGTATTTTACTTTATTTATTTTAAGATGTTTATGAGCTAATAGTTCTAATGGCGCTGTACAATTAGAAAAGCAAAAAAAAACCTAAGTGGGAAAAGTCGTCTTCCATTTCCCAAATAGACGACTTACACTACCTGGGTTATCAATTATTAGCACGAATTTTACCAACAATGGTCATCTAAATATAATAAAGCAAAATTGCATTTTTCTAGTAGTGTTACCATGGTTATAATTTATAAACAGCTAATTAAATTAATGGTTAAACTCATTCTCTTTAATGAAATCAAACTCCATCGCTTAACTTCATTAATTTCAAACAATTATAAAATATCATCACTCAAAGCAAAACCAAAATTAAAACCAGCTATATATAACTTTGTTATGAAACAACTACTGATCTTTACTATTCTATTAACGGCCGGCAAAGACATTATATTACTCAATAAAAATACCAACAAAGATAAAAGTAAATATGAAATCCAAATTTGTTTGGTATGAAAAGTTTCCTTCCTTTTTGTAAACTTGTAAGAATTGATTATGAATATTAATTTTTCTAATTTTATGTTTATTTTTTTTAAGTATTAAATATTTTATACTTTAGTAATTGGTAAAGTTGTGCTTTATCTAGAATAAAATATGAATAAATATATTTTATAATTAAGAGAAGAGACTAAATGTAAATTTTATATAATTCTTTTGTGGAAGTTAAGTATATACTAGTAACAACAAAGTAATTCCAAAGAGAATTAAAAGCTTGAGGGGACCATGACACTCTAAGTTCGTCCCCCTCCCTCCACCTAACAACTCTGTGTTTTTTGTACTTATCTACTACTATTCTTTAGATAGCACAATTTCATGCTTGTTGCTCAATACATGGTGGGTTTAGATTTTTTCCAACACACGTTATGTCCTGTTCGAAAATCAATAATCAAGATGCCAACAATGGAAGACACATGTGGGTTGGGGCCATGCAACATGTGACCTACGTACGCAGGGAATTAATATAATAAGATATGGAACTTGAGAATTTGCATAGTTGCATTTGACCAGCCGAAAGCACAATTTCTAACGCAGTCACATGCATTTGTATTTTCAATTATTTGCTAATCATCGACCAAAGTGACCATCTTAGCTAAAATTAAACAGTGTGGTTTAATTATAATGGCATCATCTCTCATGTGATTGTATTTTATTATAGGCACAAATCTTTGTAAACCCTGTTCTGTTCTCTCTCGTATCATACCTACTTTCTTTCTTATCAAATTATACCTAGTTCCTTGATGATTAAATATTTTGTCATCGTGGACCCAATTCTTGGGTTTGCCACAATTGTTGTTACGCCAACGGAATGGAATTAATGTTCGTTCTAATTATAGTTTAATTTGCTGAGAGGCTGAAGAACTTTTGATTAGTTAGGGCTTTTTTATTTTATTACTTATTTTTAATTTTAGGTTTTCATCCTTTAATTTTTTTAAATGATTCAATTAGATCTTTTTTTTTAAATTATTTAGGTCCTTTATTTTTTAAAATAAATTCAATTTGATCCTAATTTTCTTTTGCCTACTCCAATTTTTTTAAAAAATAAGATCAAATTTGATTTTAAATAGGATCAAATTAAATCCATTTTTAAAAAATAAGAGACTTAACTTCTAAAAACAAAATGAACTAATTGAAATATTTTAAAAAATTAGAGAACTTAATTAAAAATTTTAATACTAAGAGAATCAAATTAAATTTTAAAAATAAATTAGAGGACCAAAATAATAATTAACCCTTAATTTTACGTTGCTGACAATTAATTGTAGTATCTCTGCATTTTAGAAGAGGGATTCGAATAAGTTATTTCCAACCATTTAAAAAAAACAAAACTGTAATAATTAGGAAAAGCGTGTGTTTAGACACACGTTACAAACAGAGAAAAATTGATAAATTTACCAAAAAAATAAATAGAATTTACATGCAATTGGTAATTTGTCTACAAATTTTTAAAAATCATGTCATAGACGTGTAAACGAACACTCTAAAGAAATAGAGAGAGAGAAAAAATAAAGTGTCATATAGTGGTAGATCTTAAATTCAATATTTGATTTTTAATTATATATTTTTAAATTAAAATCTAAATTAAATATATGCATGTTATGTATGAAATATATTGAGGACAATACTATAAAATATATTAAATTTTTAAGTTAAAAATTTGTGAAATTTTAAATTAGAAATTATGAACTAAAAATAATAAAAATTTTGTGCTGAATCATGTATCATAAAGTTTAGTAATATTTATGTCATTAATTGTAGTATGATTAATACTATTACTTATTTTATTTTAAATAAAACACAAAAAAATATTAAATTATGATTAATATTTCATTTGTGTAATATATTATAATGTTAGATTTTATTTCTTATAATTAGGGATGACAATCAATAAATAGGCTTTGAGTATGATACTATAATATTCACCCTAAACTTGTCTTTTAAAAAAATTCTTATACTTATAGTGAATAATAACTTTAATATCATGCCGTTTTCTTTTTGGATGCCTAAATGTTCATAATCATAGCCATTATCCACATTTTAAAAATAATTTATTTTAAACCACAATTTAAAATATTTATTACAAATTGTAATCATATAAAAATATTTAGGCTAAAATATAATTTCCATCATCCACTTTAAAAAAAATTATGATTTTAGTTCTCTTATTTTTTAATTTAGACATTTCATTCCCTTTTAAAAAAAATTGTGCTTTATCCTCGCATGGCTAATTTCAAACATTGAAATTACATATCAAAAGGATATAACGTAATTTACAATTATTATAAATTACGTGTGAAAATGAGAATTTTTAGATATGAATGAAAATTATATTACTTATTTCTAAAAAATGGTATTTTTTATATATATTTTAAGTTTAGATTTCTTCATTATTATTTTAAAATATATTAATGTTAATGATGATTAAACTATATATTATGAAAAAATATATTATAGATTGTATTTTTTGTTAGTGTAGTTTGATTTAATATTAAAATTCATATTAATTAATTTTTGGCTTATGTCAATTGATTTATATAATAATAACATGAATTATGTTAAAAAGTATTTCAATAGAATCAATTAAAGTTACACGTAGGTTCTCATAGTTATTAGAAACAATTTAATTTTTTAAAAATAATATAATTTGTAGAAATTACGAAGATATCATGTGTAAATTTCATTTTCAAAAACATTTTCCGTTGTATATAGTATAGATTAAAAATAATAGTAATAATACTATATATTATAGTATAATTTTATTAAAATTTGAAGTCTAAATTCATTAAATTATGTTAGTTATATTATTGTTTTAATATTAATTATTGATCCACTTACTCAATTACTGACTCAATGTCTTCAGACTTATTTTCACGACATTGCTCATTATATTGGCATCGAGAAGGGAGGGTATTATTGTACAGGACAACTATAGAATTGACTAGTTTTTTTGTTTTAAATTCCATGAAGGTAATTAATTATTGTTCATCTGTTACACATGTCGTGTTACTTTTATCTTTTATAGTACATTTTATGATATTAGTAATAGATTTATATCATAAAGTTTTTATATTTATTAGTGTTTTCAGTAACCTTATGAGGTCTGGACCCGTCACTTAGTATAATAAAGCAACCCACGATTAATTACTGGTCAATGTGGACCATTACATATCTCTCGTAGTTTGTTCTCTCCCCTACTATCTCTTGTGCTGTTAATTCTCGTTTCCCTGAAACATAGCAAAGCCACATCTAACATCATAAAAAAATTTCTCAATTCGTATTGATCCTTTTGTCATTTTTTACCTCTTAAATCCAAGTATGTACTCTTAAATTTCAATCTGCTTCTCCATTCTCCATTGTTATTTCTTTTTCTTGTATATATAGTTTCCATTATTTCGTTGTTAGAATCATTATCCCATTTCTGTTTTGAGCACATGAAACTTGTGCCTTACATGAAAAAAGGGTTTCGATTTTGTGAGTGTGTGACAATCAATGATATATTTTTATGTAACTTTAATAACTATATGTTGGGCACATGCTTATTGTTTCAAAAAATCTTGAATCAACCATCGAGGCTCAAACTAATAATAGGTCACATTGTTAAATTTTTTGTTGACGGACGCATGCATACATACATCATCAATATCATATTGTACCTAGTGTCCACTAATTTCATTGCTTATTATACTATATTGTTGTGTATTGAACTTTCCCAATTATGAAAGTGATTATGATATTTAGTATGAGTGCTGAATTTTGAGAAGTCCTCCATACAACCATTTTGATACATTAATATGAATCCTATTAGGGATGTGTCGTTTGTTTTTATATAACTTTTGCCTTCTAATGTCTCAGGGGAGGTCTGAGTCCGTGCATGTATATCACTCCAAAAATATTTGAACTATCACTTCAACAATGAGGGATATACATACGGATACTAACTGTAGTTCACCAAGAACGCCAAATGTTCGACAAAGAAGACGCTCAAATGAGGTTGATACTAACTGTAGTTCACCAAGAACGCCAAATGTTCGACAAAGAAGACGCTCAAATGAGGTTGGTGTAGTAAATTAACATGTATGCTTGTTTGTGATCGGGGATACATTTATTTCAAATATCAAGTTTTAGTGTGAATTTATGCTGCTGCATGACCAGTTATCTATAGATTCTGTCAATTCAGAAATCATTTGATTATGACAATATGCACAAAATTATTATTCACTCCTCTACACATTATTTCTTATCTATATCATATCCAAGCTATACAAGACATGTCAACATCAACATCAATAGCACATTTAACCCAAGTTAATTGGGGTCGGTGGTAAATGAACCTAATGATCAATCAGACATGAGATAAAGAAAGAGAAAGGGATAGGGGAAGAAAAAAGTGGAAATAAGACAAAAGAGAGAAAAAATAAACTAAAATAAAAGAAGGGTTAAAGGAAGAAGGGAGAAAAGAAGAGGTAAAGAAGATAATTACTAGTGTCAGTAGTGTGAGAACTCCAAGAAATGAAACCAAGCACTTTCCTATTGGGGTAGAATTATATCATGGCTCAGCTATAAGTTCTTGTTTAACATAGTTTTGGATGTGCTTATCAAGGACATACAAAAGATTATCCCTAATTGCGTACTTTTTGTGGATGATATAATCTTGATTGCAGAATCAAGGGAAACAGTTAATAGTAAGCTTGATATCTGGAGGTAGACTTTGGAAACAAAGGATTTTCACTTAGTAGGAGGAAGACAAAGTATATGCATTACAATTTTAGCAAGAGACGAGAGGATTTTGTCTCAGAAGTAAAATTGGGAGAGGATATCATACCATAGGTTTCTAATTTTAAATATTTGGGATCAATCATACAAAATGATGGTGAAATTAATGAAGATGTTACACATAAGACATTGTGCGATGGCTTAAATGGAGAAATGTTTGAGGTTGTTTGTGATTGCAAAGTACCTACCAAACTCAAAGGCAAGTTTTGTCGTATAGTTAGATGTCCAACTACTATATGATAGTAAATGTTGGGTATTAAAGAGACATGAGAAAAAGAAGAATGTTAAGATGGATGTGTGGTCATGTAAAAAAAGATAGAATATGGAATGATGTTATACGAGAGAAGATTGATTTAGTATCCATTGGGGAAAAATGATAGAAAATCGGTTAAGGTGGTTTGGCATGTACAAAGAAGGCCACAAGAGGTGTTAGTTAAAAGAATGGATTTTTCATGATTTTTAGTCTGAGAAAAAGAAGAAGAGGGAGACTGAAAAGAATGTTTGAGAAAATCATCAAAGGAGATCTTAGACTTAATAATATTTATAAAATTTTGGTTTTTAACCGTGTCGAATAACATCATGTGATCTATGTAACCGATCTTATTTAATGAGATAAGACTTTATTGTTGTGGTATGCTAATGTATTCCAGCTTTATATGTTTCCAAAGCCTACTTATTATTATTGATCCATTTGGTTGGCATTTCAAATGCTATTTTTTTTTCTTATAAGATACATTACATGCAGTTGATGAAGTCATTATTGAATATGAACTTCCCATTAACTTATGTATACATTATTTATCATTAATCAAATACTGTAGAAAATGGGCGGGGAAATAGAAGAAGAAAAAAATTTCATTTTAAAGAATTTGAAACTGATGCTAGCTTTTTTGTGTCAGATTCCTGCAGAGATAAGCAAATCAAATGGAAACAATTTACTTGTCAATGATAAATCCAAATACAAATCGATGTGGATCCGTGCATACTCATCTCTGTGGATGCTAGCGAGTGTCTCACTAATCATATACTTGGGTCATCTTTACATCTGGGCCATGGTTGTGGTTATCCAAATATTTATGGCCAGTGAGCTCTTCAATCTACTTAGAAGAGCAACTCAAGATAAACGTCTCCCTAAGTTTAAGCTCTTGAACTGGTAAGCATTCATGTACGGTAATTTCTAAATGATTATGTGCATATGAGAAATGTTTCGTTTAATATGTAGTGTTTCACAAAGATATGATTCTGAATGCAATGTCCAGGCATTATTTCTTCACAGCAATTCTATTCGTATATGGCCGTATTCTCAGTCAACAACTTGTGAATACAGTGACTTCAGACAAATTCTTGTATAGATTAGTGAGCTACCTGATCAAGTATCAGATGGTTATATGCTACTTCTTATATATTGCAGGTTAGTACTTCCAAATGTTTCATTCATGATTGTCACCAAATTTGGTAAGAGAGAAAACATGAATAATTGTAATCCAGATACCTTTAGGTCCTGTCTTTGTAGGGCATATTCCTCATAAATCTGAATCAATCCTGTTACGTAACTTAATTTTTTCTAATATCCTGTTAACCTAGTCTTCTGCAGGTTCAAGTGTTTGCTGCCTGTAATTTTTTTTATTTAAAATCTTTCATTCTTGAATAAGTCATGTCATCTGTGATTTCAGGTTTTGTATGGTTTATTCTTTCATTGAAGAAGAGATATTACAAGTATCAGTTTGGCCAGTATGCATGGACACATATGATACTTATTGTTGTCTTTACCCAGTCTGCGTTCACTGTAGCCAACATATTTGCAGGGATATTCTGGTAGCATGACTTCTGTTATATTACTTGATGATGAAATCTCCATTTTCTAATTCCTTCTTTTGGTTTATTCTTTCCTATTTTATGTGATTTTAGCTTACTTAAACATCTTTCCAAATATGATTCTAAGCAATCTAGCTTCATTTACATTTGATCAGAAAATTGTAGAACATAGTTACTTACATAAAAGGATACATTAAATCAATAAACAAGAAATAGTCTCTTAACAATTTCTTTTTAATAATTTTCATCTTTTTTTTCTTCCTGTTAGCTTTCTGCCTTTCTCTAATTCTTGTTTTCATTCCAACTTACTGAATGGTTGTGGAAAAATTATATTTTGCATACATTTAATGTATTGAAAAAAATATGTTCAATTTTCTATATGTTGACTTTGTTATTGTTACGAACATGAGTAAAAGGATAATCAGATATAATAATTGGAATTTTAGTGGTCTTTGAAATAACTAGGTTTCCATTAAATTTGGGGTTTGATTGACTTGTAAAAAGATTTCTCATTATTAAAGAAGAGGAAGAAAATAACACAAATAACGGGACTCTTTATAAACATGGCATCATGATTCATGAAATTTACATTATGTCTATTGTTTTTGCTCCCAAAGAGTTTCACTTTCCTGCAAAACCACCATCTGTGTTTTTCCTCACTCAATGGAAATTCTCTAGGGGTTCTAATATGAGTAACTGCTTTGGTATTGCCAACCACTATGTTTTTCATGCTTTAATTGATTTTATTTTTTATAGTTACAACCTAACATGCTAATATTGACATGAAAGGTTTCTTTTCCCTGCAATCCTCATTGCTATGAATGATGTTGGTGCATATTTCTTCGGTTTCTATTTTGGGAGAACACCTCTGATCAAGCTTTCTCCAAAGAAAACATGGGAAGGTTTCATTGGAGCGTCTGTTGCCACTATGATTGCTGCATTTACGGTAAGCATCAGTTAGTGACATCAACTACCATCCCAAAAAGCTTTCAAAATTCACACCTTGTTTATAGCTCTACTAGATCTTTTGCCTTTAACTCACAACCTCCACTTTAAGTTGATTTAATGATATTTTTCAGTATTTTTGCTTTGCATGATGATGTCACTTATGTTTGTGCAGTTTGCAAACTTCTTGGGTCGCTTCCAGTGGCTAACATGTCCAAGGAAGGTAACAATCTTGATTGGGTGCAGTCATCTATGAGGAAATATTTATGCTGTTCCTAATGATGGTGAAATAAATTCAGGATTTATCAACTGGTTGGCTTCAGTGTGACCCTGACCCAATTTTTAAGCCAGATTACATTCCATTGCCAGGATTGATTTCTCATTGGGTAAGTACCAAAAAAATAAACCTATCCTAATAATTACAAAGAGATAGCAGTTTTGCCACTAAGCTTAAGATTAAGAATTTAAGACTACTGTTGTTCATTTTGCAACATTTTGTAGCTTCCTTGGAAAGAGATAGCAGTTTTGCCAGTACAGTGGCATGCCTTGTGGATGGGATTATTTGCGTCAATCATAGCACCATTTGGAGGTTTTTTTGCTAGTGGCTTCAAAAGAGCTTTTAAAATCAAAGTATGTTCTTGCTCTTTATACTAGACATTTATTTTGCATCCATCACCCTTTTTCCATTCACTTTGAAACTCCCAAACATAGCAATAGCATTGATCTCTTTGAATGATTACAGGACTTTGGTGATAGTATACCTGGACATGGTGGATTTACAGACAGAATGGACTGCCAGGTTTGCTCATAGATAGATATTCATGTACTAGAATTATCCTTGGTTTATATCTGAATAGGCTATTACTTAATTCAGGATACACTTTTCAAATTTTTTATTGCATTATAGTTAGTCAATAATCAGTAACTGCTATGATTGATCTTGCTTTAAGTATTTGGGGGTATTTTCTTTGTTTTATATCTACCGTTTTGTTATCGATGAGCTAAGATATCCCATTGTCTTGACATGTTAAAGTGAAATTGATTCATTACTAATAAAATTTATATGCCCTCGCTATATGCACCTTGTTTCAATGCCATGCTATAAAGTCAAGTACACAAATAACTCTGCAGCTATTGTGAGTCTGTGACTGTTGTGTTTTATACTGTGATGCATCCTCTGCAGATGGTAATGGCTGTTTTCGTCTACATTTACCATCAATCATTTGTTGTAGGCCAAGACTATTCAGTTGAGATGTTATTGGACCAGGTGAGTCTTTAGTTTAAGCAATTTATTGGCTAACTTTCATTCATGTGAAGATTAGAGGATTCTGTTTTTTTTCAGTTCTAATATTACACACATAAATCAAACTGGATACATTTCATTATGGTCATTACCCATAGGTGTAACGCTCAAGTGTTTTATTTATGTAGATAATGAGGAACCTTGGTTCAGAGGAGCAGCTATCTCTCTACACAAAACTCGGGAAGATATTGCAATAAAGGCGTTTATGATAAGTTCACTATACAATTAATAGAGAATGCCTCGGTGTTTTATTTGTAGATGAAGACCCTGTTGGAACAAGTGGTGGAGATTAGTAAACAATCTTTTTAGACCTCTTTTTTAGCTGCTGAACTATGTTACGCACAGTGTAGCGATCCATGCAAGTGACATTCCTTCTTTTCCTTTAGGGCTTAACATTGACACTTTAAAGCAGATTTGTAATGAGAAATATATTGGTGTTTTTCAATACTGTTTTTTTTAGTGTTATCGACTATTAATTTATCATCAAAGTCTCAATATACAAACTTGTAATGCATTATTCTATTCTTAATATTCTTTCTTCAAAATTCAATCAAGAAATTTTCTCACAACTTACATCCGCTGAAACAAAACACATTCAAATGAACATGCAATTTCATTTTCCTGATTTGATTTGGCTAGTGCTCATCCCTCACTTAGTTATATACTGAACCTCTGCATTTTCTCTCAACCATTCAAGCACTTTAGCTCCTTCTAGTATTTCTTGAACCTTCACGAAAGTAAAAAAAGATCAGATCAATTAATCCGCAAAATTAGGAAAGAGAGTTTGGCCCAAACCACAAATTTCCCTCCTTGAAAATGCAACCTAAACTACAATTGTCTAGAATCAACATGTTATGCTTTAGAAGTGCTTATAATTTCATGGACCATTTTGAAGATGGTTCAAGATAAATGTGGTTTTGTATATGCATATATGAAACAATGAAGCAGCCAAAACAATAAACAACAGTCAACAAACTCAGAAGTATGGCACAAACCTGTCCCTTCACCCGTTCCTCATCATATTCTTGATTTTGACGTTTGAATTCAGCAATGGAATTCTCAACCTCTTTGACAAGGTCCTCAGTAGCAAACTACAAAACATACATCCACAAATCATTCCAATAAGAAAAAACACTCACCAATTAGACATTTTAATTATAATTTATAAAGCAAGTGATATGTGCAAAGCAAGTATTATTTCTCAATCACAGAATTGTGGTGGCCCTAATACCCTTGTAATATTTTGACAAGGGGAAAGATTTTGTTGTCAGTGTGACCTGAGCAAATATTTAGAATGGAAACGTATCTTAATCAAACATGCTACCTGCAGATTTTCACGCCTATATATATCACCAACTGCCAGACTCTGTTTTATCAAATTTGTTATATTTTCCTTCTGATGCTCAAGAAATTCGTTCACAGCCTTCGAACTTGACAGAGTCGCCAGCTGCTGCTCATTTAGTTTCATTTTTGCCTGAGAGAGGAGAGTTATTATTAATTTTACTTTTTTTGCATTAAATCACGAGTAAATGTAAAATTTTTGGAATCTAAGTTGCCTGATTGGCCTGAAAATGATGCAACTTGCAACCAATACCTGTATTTCTAATAGGTTGGCTCCGTAAAGCTGCCTTCCTTGTTCCTCAAACAAGGATTGAGGTATATCAATTTCTACCATCTGAAAATGACAAGATGCACAGATATTTGGTGATAAAATTTACATACTCCAATGTTTTCTTGCAGCATAAAATTCATTAAAAGAATTATTGGTAGGAAAGGGCTAAAGAGAGGGAATCCAAATTTAAAGGTAACTTGTTTCATAAATGTCAGAATCAGATATTCTCAAAGGATATACTTACCACCATACTTGATATGACATAGATGATTTACAAGATACGTTACGATTCAAAATCAACCATGAGGTTCATAAGGAAAGGTAGGTCTTGTCATCTTATTACAGAAAATTGAAGTCCTTGATAATCATTATATGCCTACCAGAAAATCATAATAACAACTCTAGTGTATCCATGTCAGATGCACATCATTATGCACAATGTATAAGCATGCATACTGAAAACATGTGGCAAGGTATGTTCTAATCTAGAAGACGAGACAAAATCAATCTAATACATCTACTTAATCTAATGTTACCTTAGAAATCTGATCTAAGATAGCATTATCAGTTGCTTGTTCTCTAGCTGTTTGCTCCACCTCTTGACATTTCTGTAACAACAAGTCTTTGACCTGGAAATTCATGCTAGAGAATTTTACTCCAAATTCAACTCAATAATAATTCCTTAATTTACTTGACAATCGTACTTAAGGGTAAAAAAGTCACCTGCTCCACTGTGGTGCATCCAGGGAGAAGCTTATCAGCAATAGAATCATCCAGCTCTGGTAAATCTCTGTAAAAAAGTTCTTTGCATTCAACCTGTTATGCATAAAAGGTATTTACAATAATCAATATCAGTTATATATGCAACCAAAGGTGTGTTTAAGCAAGCTACAAGGAAATGATGAGATCCAAACATGCACCTAATGTTGTATTCATGAAAATGAGTTGAGCACTGTGTACACTATTTTGAAAATCCAGAGTTTGAATCCCATTCCCATTGAGAGCAAATATAGTTTAATTTTGGCAGAGGGATAAACTATCCCCTCCAATGGAAAGCAAGAAGGCAGTTTAGACAACATTGCCTGAAAGTTCAAAAACTTTCCTTCTGAGATGTCGGTTCTCAAGTTTGAGGGAAAGGGTGCTAGGCTAGGGAGGAGTCACGTCCTTCTTTCACACCAAGAACTTTTCACGACTTCTCTATCTAATGAATCACTGATTTTGGAGTCATTTGCGTAGGGGCAGCTATTCTGCCTACAGACTTCTAAAAATCATATAGGATAGGTGAAAACTTCAGTTCCTTTCCTCAACCGACCTATAGTCGCTGAGATATGCACAATCTGGTTTATGAACTGAAAGGGATTACTAGCTTGACTAGCAAACTGGATGAAACTCCCAAGATCATCTAGATTATTAGAAAAATAGATATTCAAACAAAGATTTATAACTTTATTATTATTTTTATATTACCAAGCAAAAGCATCATCACAAGAAATAGAACTTTTGATAATAAAATACAGAAGCTACTCGAATCATTGCACAATCATTTTATATTTATCTGTAGGGATTTGATTTTTGATTTTAGGATCATGTATGGAAAACACTAGAAGACTTCTAGCTAGATCACGGTTACTGTATGATGGGACTACGACTACACAAGCTGAACAAGACAGGTAAAGCTTCATTTCTTGTTTTCATCCTCTTTCTTGGAGGTAAATGCAAAGATAAAAGCTGGTATTAAAATCTGATGGAGCAACAAAGCTAAGACCATAAACATACTAATGTAAGAAAAGAAAGTGTTACCCCCTCTTTTATAAATCGAAGACAATAACTGTATCATAAGGAGATGAAAAAGCACCATAAATTGCATGAGCCATATGGCCAAAAAGTATTTATTATGAAGAATTTGGTATCCAAAGGACCAAAAGAAAAAAAACTATCATGTCCCTAAAACAATTAAACTTCTTTGATTCAGCATTAGAAACTTACAGTAAACTGAGCATGAACACCTCGAAGATTTTCTTGCTTCCATGTTTCAGGAAATACAAGAGGAAAAGACTTTGATTCACCTTGTTGAATTCCAATTATAGAATCAAGGAAACCTGGTAATACTTTTTCACCATATTCTGTATCAAAATTAAAGCCTGCATATCCAATATAGGTTTAGAGGAAATATGTTCAGGATGTACTACAAAAAGAAAAAGACTTCTATTGCTTATCAGTTTATTATCAGCCTTCAAGCACATCACCCAACCTTTACTTTCAGCAGAAGGAATACTTTTAACATTTGATTCATCTTGATCAATGGTTGTTGCTGAGATGTCAAGGACAACAACATCTCCAACCTGTGAACAGCAAAAAAATTGTAGCAGCTGGCTAATTTTGGGTAGACTAGTCGAAATTATTAATACAGATATTAATTATCAAGATAATAAACACATACCAAAGGAAATAGTGTCTGTTTGACAGTTATTTATTAGTATGAGATAGTAAAGAAAACATAAAAAATAATCAGTAAATATCCTTCATTGTATCAGTCACAACTAAATATAAAACAGACATGATGAAATCTATATAGTTTGTGCTTGCTTTATAGAACTTGGAAGTTTTATGACTAAAATGATTCATGAAAGTTTCAAATGAATATCATTTCTAGTAAATAATCATATTAAAAAAATAAAAATAAAAAAGTAAATGGTTGTATGCCAGCAGACTGGTATAAATTAAATTTAGTCACCTGTAGCCCTCTGTCAGTAACCACTTTCAGTGCACCAATGGATTTATAACGTCTTCTAAATTCTTGTTCAGATGCTCTGTGAGCATCTATATCACTATCTATCTCAACAACAATCTTTAAATTTTTGTATGCATTATTATCGGGAATCCATTTGATTTCTGGTGCAATATCAACAAGGACATCATATCTGGAGATTGGAGAAGTTAAATAAGTGAGAATAGTTAATATAATCTGCCTGTAGAAGTCATTGGCTTTGGCTGACATTCTGACAATATTAGCATTCTTAATGATAGTCTTCCTTTTCTCTATATTATGTCAGAATATAGTTTTAGTATTACAGATGCAGCAAAGGAAGAGAAAAATAACGACTCTAATGGAAAATATATTTCAAAAAGCTTAACCTATAGATTACCTAAGAGACCCAAGAGAAGAATATGTCTCCTCCATCTCAGAAAACTTAGTCACTATTCGTACTGAGTCCTGCAAAGCCCTTCCAGTAACCTATAAACAAAGTTAATTAAGAAATGCTCAAGTGTAAGATCAGAATAATACTTGATCTAATAATCCACTTTATTCAGTAATAACCTTGGACAAATGATCAGGAAATTATAAAGGTTTTTTTTAATCTGTTGATCAGTATCAAGTCCTCAGATCAAAGGCATTTCAGTGGCACAGATTTTAAAAAAATGCACTATTAGATAGCACTGTTAAATAGACTTAGGTAATGAGGAAAGGTCATGAACGAATAAGCTTGTCTTTCAATAATGAAGTAAGATTTCAAGATCAGGGAATTATTAACAGATATAATTGCAAGTAAACACAATGAATCCAAAAGTGTAAAAAGAACTTTAACATCAAGAGAAAAAAATAAGGACATAAAAAATAAGAAAATAGAAACTATATTGTAACATACCGATGCCATAGCATGTGAGAGTGTCCTCCTCAATATAGATTCAATAGTAGCCTTCTGAACATTTTGACTCCCAACATAACTAATAAGAATGCTTTCTGGAACTTTCTTTCCAGGGCGAAATCCAGGGATCTGTTGACTTAAAACAATCGTAAATTAGCTCAAAAAGATAACATGCAGCCCTTGGATGCTGAAACCTGGGATCCATGACAATCTCAAGTAAATTCATATATGGTAGGATAGAGCACATCGCTTAAGATTGTGAGGTTTAGTAACCCGAAATTTTCAATGAGAGGTTATAGTTATAGTTTCAAATTTAGAAACTGGGAATCCTTGTGACAGACATAATAAAGTGCACCGTATTCACAGACAACAATAATTTGATGCATATATTTTCTTTGAGCCAGAATATGAGAAGACATATTACATTATATAATTATATAAAGCATAAGTGTAACCCCATAGCACCTTTGCTTGCTTCATAAACTCTGCTATGACCCTCTTGTAACAATCCTCACATACCAATGATGGCACCTCCACATGCAATCTAACCTGCAAAGGGAAAGAGATGCAAAAGTACATATTCAGTGATATGAATTCTGGTCCAGAATATATGCTCAATTGCTTACCATTATCTTATTTTTAAGGCTTTCTTTTGCAATTGATTAATAATGCTTGCATGGAATTTGAATCCTCTCCTATTGTTTAGGTAACAAGATATGGTCATGTTGAAGAGAAAAATACACCTTGCATATATTTCACAATTATCATTACCCTTTATAAATTATATAGCAAACTACATACGATTCACATATGATTGTTGAGTTGAACCAAACTGAGAAATAAGGATAAAGGAAAAAAAAGAAAAGAAAAAGAACATACTCTGGAATTGGGTTCCGCTGTTTCAGTGACCTTTAATTCTGCTGGAAGACGGTCCTGTTCTGTGCCAACTGAAACTGAAGAAGAAGAAGAAGAAGCAGCAGCTGAGAGTGTGAAGGGAGAAGAAGTGTGAGGAGAGAGAAAGGGTTGGAAGAGGTGAATATGAGGCGAAAAAGATGAGAGTTTAAGGGAATTGAATTTGAAGGGTGTTTTAGTGTTGGCATTAGCACGAAGAATAGAGTTTGAAGAGGAAGAAGGGTTGAAAAGAAGAAAATTTGTGAAGGTTTGAGTGCACAGCTCCATTGTCTCTCAGCACTCACAGCAGACAGACACAACACAGAGCCTGTTGCTCGGATAAAAGATAGATATTGTCTTTTTAAGTGTTTATTTTAAAATCAAAATGTAACAATTTCAGTAATTTTCTGGTGGTCCCAAGTTTCAGAGTTTACACTTTACAGTTATAGAATGTGTCAACTGTCGGATAACCATGCGAGGAAGTTTTTTTAGAAGACAAAAAGTAATAAGCACATTAAAAACTGTGTACATTTTCTAATGTATAATATAATAAAAGATACAGTATATTTGAGGTTACGATAAAATATGATATTAATTTTGTTTTTAAAATTTTTATGTTAATTTGATCTTGATAAAAATAAAATATATTTTTATTGGTAAATTTCATTAGACACTAATAATATGTGATTAACATATTTATATTTATACGTGTAACAGATTTTTAGCAAGAGCGTTAACTAAATATTTGACTTTGATAATAAGAAAGGAATACATTACTCTCTTCCATTCCAAAATAATTATAGTCTTATATTTTAAATAGATCAATAAAAAATAAAAATAATTAAAAGAGAATAATAATTTTATAAAATTAACTTTATATTATTATTAATTCATTTATAATTTTTATTGTCCATTATTAATATTATAAAGGACATAAATAAAAATAAAAATAATTAATATTGCATTAAAAAAATTAAAATAAAATTTATTTTGTAACAAATTTTTATTCCAAATTGGTGTTCTACCTTCTACGTTTCTCCTAAATTGAGCATAAAGACCTTTTAACATGGGCTATCAAAACTAATGGTTTCTTCTACTCGTACGGAACAATCAACAAAAGAAGCATGCATCTTTTTCTTTCTTTCTTGTTTTCTTTTTTCCACTCTTTCTATTTTTATTCATTCAACAAAAAAAAAACTCTTTCTATTTTTATTCTTACCAAACATAGAATAAAAAGTAATGAGAATACGCACAAAAGTAATCTTATATTATTGTATTATACTATTTGTTTATCTTTCTGAATTAGTTAAGTGGCAAGACATTAATTTTGAATACATTAAATTAATTTTCCAAGCACACTGTTCAATTTTTTTTTTCGCCTAGGCCTAGCTCTTTTTATTTCCCTTATAAAGTCTAATGTACTTTTTGAACAAAACAAGATTAAGAAATATTGTGTTCTTTAAATTTTTAGGATATTATATGCCTTTATATTGAGTTTTTTTTCTTTAAAAAATTCACTTTGAGTTTAGATTTATCCGAACATGGAATTGATTTAATCAACTTTTGTTGGATATATAGATGAAAAAGTGTTTTCTTTTTATATACTCTACAACACGAAGAGTTCCTTAAAACAAGTATTTCGATTAGATTAATATTTTAAAATCCTCCTTTAAAAGTAACATTCTCTAAGTAATTGTCCGAATTATTAAATAAAATGTTTTTTTATAAGCGAAAATTATTATTAGAAGAAAGGCACCAGTGTACCGAATATGAGCTACACGAGCATCATTACAACAAAATCCTATACCCCGATAAGTATTCCACCAGCACAGAAGAAGTACTAGTAATAATTAAAGATAGAGTGATTATAAATTATTAAATAAAATGGTGTTAAGTGCTTATATAATTACGTTTATTTTTCATTTAATAGTTTTTTAAAATATTAGAAGAATTATGATGAAAAGATCATAGAAAAAGATATATCACTGTTGTCTCAAGTAACATTGAACTCAGTATCTAACATAAACCAGTGAAATATAATTATAAACCATTAAAAAGAAAAATAGTAACGCAATGACGCATGCTACATGCAGGCCATGTTGGACTTATTTAGTGAGTTAGGGATCCCAAGGGAAGTTGTATGCATACGTCTTCCATGTTGTCGTTCACTCCGGACGAGGAGGAGCAGGAGCAGGAGGAAAAGTGTAACCTGAAAAGCACGGCTTCATAGTATGAGTCCTCTCAATACCAAAAAGAACAAAAATTCAGGAAATAAGCTTCCATACACCAAATCATTGAAAGTTCAATCAGGAGAAGTACTAATGTGTTTTGGATGATTCACATCTTAGGATTGTGTCGGTAAGCACATTAAACTATCTATCCATGTGCCTGGGTGCATTCCGTTGAAGAATATTGTTCAAAAGACTTCTCGAATATTATTAAGAATATATTAATTAATTATTTTAACGCATGCACCTTTTCTAAGTTAATAGTATTTTATATATTACTAATTAAGAAAGCAGAGTAAGGAGTGAGGATGATAGAAAACTTACTTCCGCAGGGGGTTCCGGGTGGAACTGGGATTCCACAGTTATTGAGCACATAGACACCTTTTTCAATGCTGAAGAGAAGAGCATAAAGAGTAAAATATTGGCATAGGCAGGGAATGTCAGCACCTTCTAGGGCTTGGCAGCAGGCTTGTGATGGCGGTTCCTTTGGCCCAATGCGTGACACATACCTGCCACAATTGAATCCAATTGCCATATTATCACCGCATTCAAATGGAGTCGGTGTTCCTAATATGCGTTCAGTTTCTGTTTCAGCTGAGATGCCACCAAGCACCAACATTGCAAACACTAAGCTCCCTCTAATTCCCATCCTCACACTTAATTTCAATTTCTTTCTAATCCAAAATCAACTTTGCTCACAACTTGGATTGATGACAGATTATTATGCTAACAACCCTACAATTGACATCACGTATTTATACAAGAAACAAAAGGAAGCCATTTTTTAATAAAATAAAATAACTTGTGGCGTTAACCAACTCCAAGTTTATTTCCTTATGGTTATTAAAATGTGATTAATTAAAAAGCTGACTTTCTTTTTAACCATACCTGAACCGATACGTTTCAATTTGGGATTCTTTTTACTCCCTTTCTTTCTCACCTTTTCGACGGCCAATTTTTTGAAGATAATAAAATATGTTATTTTAGTATTGTAAATTTGGATGAGTTTCTACAGCTCTAATGAAAATAATATTTTATATCGGGTTTCTTATTGTTTCTATGACAAATCACCAATTATTTTGATATGGTATAATTTTAAATTCATGATTTTAGTTTTTTTATTTTTAAATCAAGATATTTAATTTTTTATTCTTTAGAATAAGTAATTTTGGTTCTTCCACCAAATTGATCATTAATTAACCATCTAAAGTCAAACATTAATTTTGATATGTCATATTGATGTTTAGGTAATATTTATGTAAATAATTGACATAATACTAATGAGATAAGAAATTAAATAAAATGAAAAATAAAAAAGATTTTGACAGAAATTAAACTTATAACCTTTTATTTTAAATATAAGATATTAAATCATTAAAATATTTATTTTATTTAGTTTAATTTTTTAAACACTATTTTCCCATTATTAGTTAAGAGATATTAATTTTTTGAATTAAAAAAATTTAATATATAAATATTTTTAATTATATTTTAAATCGTTTTATATATTTTAATTTTAATTTTACCAATTTATAACTAAATTTCATAAATTAATGTATAAATTATTTTTCAAATTTATTTTTACTCTAATTATATAAATTGATATAATTACATCAATTAATATCTAAATCATACAAATCACATAAATTTATTTTAATATGTAAATTATTTTTATTTTAATTATATAAATTAGTAAAATTTTAATTTTTAATTTTTTAGGAAACTTACATGTTAATATTTTTATTTTAACTATATAAATTATTTAGTTAATAATTTTTTAATACCAATTATATAAATTATAAAATTACATAAATTAATAAGTGAATTATTTATAAAAATTATTTTATATAATTTAGAAAATTTATTTTATATATAAATAATACAAATTTTTGTTTTAATTATAAAATTAATAAATTTTTAATTATTTAAATAATATTTTAAGTTTACATAAATTTTATAAATTACATAAAATAATTTTTTTGAATAATCCATACATTAATTTGTGTAATTTTTTTAAAATTATAATTAATAAGAACAAATTTTTATATATTATAATTTATTATTTTATATTAAAATAAATTTTATTTTAAAAATAAAGACATATGAAATTAAATGCATAATGTATTTAAATATTTTATTGTAGTTTAAAAAATTATAATTCAAAATTAATAGCTCTTTATTAATTATACATGTAAAATTTATAAAATTAATTAAATAAAACAAATTATTTTTAAATTTTATTGCTTGATCTTTAAATAAGCAACAAAAAATAAAAAAATAAAAATCACAGATTTCAAATTTCAAATTATAAAGATACCAAAATTATATATTAACCTTTATTTTATTAAACTCACATTTTAATTAAGACACCCATGTTTGAATTTTAGTTCCTTGCACGGGCACGGCATTTGGTTTAAACTTCTTTAATTGAGCTTCGGGTTCAAAATATTTCTATATTATTTTATAATTTATATAAAAAATGCTAGTTGACGTCTATTTAAAGAATTATCAAAATATATATATACGATCATGAATGTTGATATATATTCAAATAATTATATATTTACAAATATATATCTTATATAGCTTACTTTATTTAAATGTGTGTATGCAAGAAATATTAGTTTTTGTCAATATAGTTATGCATTCAAAATGTGTAATATATATATATATAAGTTTTTAAAAGTAATTTAAAAGTTCTTATAGCTTTTATTAAACCTTTACGGTCATCGCTCGCATCAATGAATCTCTTTCGATATCTTTTGACAAATGACTCCATAAGTAACCTTACTTATATAACAGCACAAAAATCTACCCATTATTTCCCTTGGGTATACAAACTAATTAATTTCATAACAAACAAAAATAAAGAACTTATCTTTCTTTACATACTAGTTGGTGTACTTGGGATAATCCTTCTTCATATGTTAACCTTTTCACTGGTGCAGCAAATAAATTCCTCATCTTACTCTTTATATATATATATATATATATATATATTACACATGTAACTATATTTTTTGAATGCATAACTATATTGATAAAAACTAATATTTCTTGCATACACACATTTAAATAAAGTAAGCTATATAAGATATATATTTGTAAATATATAATTATTTGAATATATATCAACATTCATGATCGTATATATATATTTTGATAATTCTTTAAATAGACGTCAACTAGCATTTTTTATATAAATTATAAAATAATATAGAAATATTTAGAACCCAAATTTATATTTTATTTAATGAGAACAATCTTTTAAAATATTCTCAAGTGTCTTGTTTCTTTTTATTTTTTGAATGACCTAGTTTGATTATAGTGTCATAAGAAAGAATGATCTAATTTGATCTACCATTACAAAAAAATGACATGATTTGATATAGCATCAATAAAAATATAAAGTTCTGTTTGAGTTTTTTTTAGTTAGAATGAGTTAATTTGTCTAATTCTATGTAACTGGGAATCAATTGATTCCTTTCAAACATTATAATTTATACATGACTTCACAAGTAACCTTACATACACTGTAGCATAAGAATGTACCTATTATTGTCCTTGGATATACAAACTAATTAATTTCATAACAAACAAAAGTAAAGAGTTGACCCTTCTTCACACGTTAGTTACTGTACTTGGGGCAACCCTTCACATGTCAACCTTTTACATGTGCACAAATAAATTTATCATCTTGCTCTTTTATATTTTTTTCGAATGAGAACAACCTTTCACAATATCCTCAAGTGTCTTGCTACTTTTATTTTTTGAATGATCTTATTTGATTCAGAGTGTCATAAGAAAAAATGACCTAACTTGATCTAGCATTACAAATGATATGATTTGATATAGCACCATGAAAAATGAAGTTCTATTTGAGTTTTTCATAGTTAGAATGAGTCGATTTGTCTAATTTCATGCAATTGAGAACAATCTCAATTGATTCCTTCCAAACTTTACAGTTTGTACATGCAATATTGAGATTTAAGTCTTGCTTCTTTTATTTTGTGAATGACTTAGTTTGATTCAAAGTCATAAAAAGAGTGGTATAGTTGGTTCTAGCATCACAAAATGTCGACTTAGTTTGGTCCAACTTGTGTCATAAAAACTCAAGCCTTATTAGATATATATTTTTTGAAGTTTAAATGGGTTGATTCGTCCAATTTCATTTCATGCAATTGAGAACAATCTCAAAAGACTCCTTCGTTCCAAACATTAAAATTTGTACATGCAATTTTTGAATTTTATTAATTTGAGTAGTGAAATTAGGAGCATTAGCAACAACAACTAAAAAGACAATAATAAACATAGAATGCACATTTAATCTTTAATTATGGTAAATTCAAAAACTCAAATAAAATACTTAGTGCATAATTAATTTCCAATCTTCGGATTTAAAGCAACTGCAAGTAATTTTTTTAATCGATAAATATTAAAAATTAATGTCATATTAGTGAAATAATTTGAAACCATGAAACTATGACCTCCTTATTACTCTAATCCCTATGCCCCTCTTTCCAATCCCTATGCATGTCTTGTCGAACATTGGTTATAAATTGAACACTCTATTATTCACATAAAAAATTAGTCCCAATAATTATCACACAATTACTATTACATTGCATGAAATTATTTGATTAAATTTTATTTATCATTGAACAGAGTATAATTTGTATGAATAATAATTTTAAGTTAAATATATATAAATTCGATCAAATTCACGTGCATTACAAAGTTTACTTTGATATTACATATTTTTTCAATTATTCCAAAAAAATACTAAATAATTTAATTAAACCAGGAGGTCTTAATACACAAGTTTATCGTTTATGTGAAAACCCATAAAAATTATGTGTTTTATGGGTTAACTATATTGATAAAAACTAATATTTCTTGCATACACACATTTAAATAAAGTAAACTATATAAGATATATATTTGTAATATAATTATTGGAATGTATATCAACATTCATGATCTTTTATATATATATATATATATATATATATATATATATATATATAGATAATTCTTTAAATAGACGTCAACTAACATTTTTTTTATATAAATTACAAAATAATATAGAAATATTTTGAACTCAAATTTATATTTTTTTAATGAGAACAACTTTCAAAATATCCTCAAGTGTCTTGCTTCTTTTATTTTTTCTGAATAACTTGGTTTGATTCAGAATGTCATAAGAAAAAATTAAATGACTTAATTTGATCTAGCATTACAAAAAAAAATGACATGATTTGATAGAGCATCATGAAAAATAAAGTTCTATTTGAGCTTTTCATAGTTAGAATGGGTCAATTTGTCTAATTTCATGTAATTGAGAACAATCTCAACTGATTTCTTCCAAACTTTATCTTTTATACATGACTTTACAAGTAACCTTATATACACATTAGCACAAGAATCTACCCATTATTGTCCTTGGGTATATAAACTAATTAATTTCATAACAAACAAAAATAAAGAGTTGACCCTTCTTCACACGCTAGTTGGTGTACTTGGGGAAATTTTCATGTCAACCTTTTTACATGTGCACAAATAAATTCCTCATCTTACTCTTTTATATTTTTTCGAACGAGAACAACCTTTCACAATATCCTTAAATGTCTTGCTTCTTTTATTTTTTGAATGACTTGATTTAATTCAGAGTGTCATAAGAAAAAATAATGACTTAATTTGATCTATCATTACAAATGACATGATTTGATTTAACATCATGAAAAATAAAGTTCTATTTGAGTTTTTCATAATTAGAATGGGTTAATTTGTCTAATTTCATGCAATTGAAAATAATCTCAACTGATCCCTTCTAAACTTTACAATTTGTACATGCAATTTTGCAATTGAAGTCTTACTTTTTTATATTTTGTAAACGACTTAGTTTGATTAAGAGTCATAATAAAGAATGGTTTAGTTAGTTTCAGCATCACAAAATATTGACTTAATTTGATCTAGCTAGTGTCATAAAAAAAAAGTCTTATTAGATATACTTTTTATAGTTAAAATGGGTTTATTCATCCAATTTCATGCAATTGAGAACAATCTCAACAGACTCCTTCCAAACATTACAATTTGTACATGAAATTTTGAGATTTTATTAATTTGAGTAGTGAAATTAGGAACAGGAGCAACAACAACTAAAAAAGAATAATAAACATAGAACAACGCACATTTAATTTTTAATTACGGTAAATTCAAAAACTCAAATAAGATACTTAGCGCATAATTAATTTCCAATCTTTGGATTTAAAGCAACTGCGCGCAGGCAATTTTTTAATCGATAAATGATAATAATTAATATGTTTATATTAGTAGAATGATTTGAAACCATGAAACTATAACCTCCTTATTACTCTAATCCCTATGCCCCTCTATTATTCACATAAAAAAATTAGTCCCAATAATTATCACACAATTACTATTACATGCATGAAATTATTTGATTAAATTATGTCTATCTTTGAATTGAGTATAATTTGTATGAATAATAATTTTAAGTTAAATCTATATAAATTCGATCAAATTAACGTGCATTACAAAGTTTACTTTGATATACATATTTTTTCAATTATTCCAAAAAAATACTAGATAATTTAATTAAACTAGGAGGTCTTAGTACACAAGTTTCTAGTTTATGTGCAAACCCAAAAAATTTATGTCTATATCATCACTTAACTTACATGACCGCCTATCTGTCCTTGGATGAGAGAAATATGTTAGAAATTGTTGCTAACTTCAACCCTCAAATCTTTACGTACATACAGGTTGATTAAAAATAAAATTTCAATCGAAAAGACTTTGACGCGCCGTATATTAGCCCCAATAAAAAAACGTTAAACGTGTACTGCATGTTTTGAAAATTATCGACGATTGTGCGATCGACCATTGTCTGAATCATAAATCCCTGAAAACAACTTTCATTTCTAAAAAATGCTAATAGTAATATATAAATTTCTCACTACGCCATTGCAACGATGGCCACCATTTACATTTCATAGACAAATTAATAATCTACGTATACTACCATTTAATCTTTAGATAGTGGATTCCAATTAGGCATAAAGCCTTCACTGTTCCTTATAACATATATATAGCCTATATTAGCCGGCCAATACTCCATAGCTATGGTGAATATTATGAATATAAATGTAATAAAGGTATTAATACAAAAATAAGATGAAGAAGAAGGTTACAGAAGAAAAATATCAAGAGAAAATTGTGGGTTTCATTTATTTATTTATTGAAAATATTAGTGTTTTCTTATTTTACAGGTTGAAATTATTTTTCTATTTTATTAATTGTAAGTTTATAATTGGTTGTGTGTAAGGATATGAGATGTAATTGGGTTTGTGTCCAAGAATACATGAGGTGAATATGATCAATTTAACAGTAAAAAATCCTACCTTTTATAATTATTTCCTGTGGATGAAAAAGAAAATGGGAGAAAAAATGAAACAAAGACTACGGCAAGTTAACCTTAACAAAAATAAAGGCAATGAATATATTTCCTCCATTACTAATTATAATAAGATGATTTCAACTAAATTATATTCATTAGAAAAAAGTAATTAATCATAATAAATGTGTCAATTATACTTTTATTATTATTTTAATTTTTTTTTCATTTACTTAATTATTTCTTATTAATGCTTGGAAAGAGAATAATTAAATAAAAATTATGTAAAGAAAAAATAATAAATATATCTTGAAATTAGAAAAGGATCTTACGAAAATGGATAAATAAATTTTTAAAAAGTATCTTAAAATTAAAGACGAAAGGAGTAATTTTAAGAATCTTGAATAAAGTGATAAGAAAAAAGAATCTTGGATAAACAATTAACCTCTTTGGTTGTTATTTAATTTATTTTCGGTTTTATATATTTAATATCTATTGGTGCTGATATAAATTAGGGTGAAGGGTTGCATGAGCTTAGTCTCGGTATGCAAATTGAAAAGTACCGGAGATGTTGGATTTATACATGAGAGAAAAAAAGTTCTTTTAATAAATAACTTTAAAAACATTTAGTATATAACATGAATAGCTCCTTGAAACAAATATTTCGATAAGATCAATATTTTAAAATTCTCCATACATTAACATTCTCCTAGCAATTATTTTGAATGAATTAATGGAGTGAAATATAAATTGATGAACTGTATGTTTCAGGATGAAATTGAGAAAAATTATAAATTTGATGAATGGTTAAATTCATTACTATTTTCATGTTATACTCGTCTCCTTTTTTTAGTTCTTTTTTTCATATTCAGTTCTCTTATTTTTCTTTCATTTTTATTTTATTTTAATTTTTTTCTTTTGTCTTATTTTCATTTTTTCTTCCTATTTTCCTTTCTCTTTTTTTATTTTATTTTCGATCTATCATTATATTTATCTACTATCGATCTTAATTAACTTAAGTGAAAAATGTTGTTAATGTTGTTAATGTTGATACTGATGTTGATTAAATAGAATTGTATTAAATATTTAATTTATTTTTTTATATAATAATTTCAAAGAAAATTAAATATCATGGGATGATATATCACTGCACTGCTATCTGAATTAACATTGAACTCGGTGTCATACATAAACCAGTGAAATATATTTATTTATTATAAACCGAAAAAGAAAAACATAATATATAGAACGCAATTACGCATGCAGGCCATGTTTGGCTTATTTAGTTATTTTTGGATCCCGAGGTAAGGGAAGTTGTATGCATACGTCTTCAACGTTGAGTTCACACCAGACTAGGAAGCAGGGGGAGCAGAGTAATCTGAAAAACATGGCTTAATAGTATTAGTCGTCTCAATAATAATAAAAAAACAAGAAATTAGCTTGCATACAGCAAAGCTTTGAAAATAAGCCGAGAATATTGTTGTTTATGATCTGGGTATATATTATAAGAAGTAAAAAAAATTATATTATCATCCGATTAACATAAATTGTCGAATATGATTAAATTATTAATATTTATAATGATTACTTTAAAAATTAAATATAATTATGATGGAATACTCAATTTCTTTTTGTGGAGCCAGTTAAAATTTAGATTTAAATACATTTTTATCTCAAATATCGTAATTGTGTAATTTGATTTTTCAATTTTTGACTTGATATTTGATAACATGATGATGTGATGTGAGAAATATAAAAAAATTGACTAAATGAAAAAGATAAAGATTAGAACTCCCAATCAAAATTTCAAAAAAAAAAAATACTTACCACAATAAACTAATAGATTTTTTTCATATATAAATGAAAGTTATATGAATACATATATACCTTCAATAAAAATAAAATTGCACATGATATTTACTA
>CM023954.1:1541747-1566237 GCA_013407115.1 Glycine latifolia
GATTTGAATTTCATGTAACATTTTTAGAGTTAAATCATCCTCATTTGGATCCCACCAATCTTATAAAAATCTTAATAATTTAATGATAAAAATATATAATTAATAATATAATGCATTAAGTGTGGAATGTTAGCAGCAAGACTATAAAAGAAGACAACACTTAGCAACCAAGTGCCTTTTGATTAAAACTCCCTACCACAGAATGAATTCTTTAGCACTGTGTTCCCTGTTGCTCACCCTTTGCTTGTTTCTCATTGCTCAGTCTCCTACGCTAACAAATGCTAGAGTGCTTGATGATGGTTCCGACCTAATTGCCCAAATTTGCAATGAAAACCCACAGAATTGAACAAGATTGAATGCACGAATATTCTAAGAGCAGATCCTAAAGTCCTGGGTGCAAAAAAATTTCTTGAACTTGCAGAGGCAATCTTGGAGTTGGGCTTGAAGAAGGGAATAGACGGTGAAAACTTTCTTAAGGGATTGGTGAAGACAAAAGATGTTCCTGCCATTGCAAGATGTGCAATTTACTATGAAAGTACGGTTGATTCGTTTAGAAATTCTTTGATTAAGTTGAAAGACGATCCTCTAATTGCTAACTATTTGGCCAAAATTGCTGGTGATGGACCTTTGTCATGTGAGGAAGACTTGGGTGCTGCACATATTGTTAACCCTGCAATTTTTGCTCTTGACCACCAAACAAATTTGCTTAGCTATATTGCATTTCTAGCCACAGACTTAGTTAGGCATACTTGCACCTTCAATCTAAGGTCTCTTAGAGCATCTTGAGTTTAAGATTTTAAATAAAGATCTTGAGTTTAAGATCTTAAATAAAGATCTTGAGTTTAAGATCTGATCTTCACTAGATCTCTCAATAAAGGAGTTGAAGAGATCTCAAACATGGAGAATGAGTTCTTGTAGAAGATCTCTTAAGATCTGCATATTGTTCAAAAAAGAATAAATTTTCTTCTTTTTTCTCTCTCCTTAAGATCTTAAAATGAGATCTACCATTAAAAAAAAAATGTAAGAGATCTTTAATCTTATTTAACATTATAGAGTCTACTAAAAAGTAGTCTAAGATCCAAACTTAAAATCTACTACTAAAGATGTCATGTTCTTTGTTGGAGAGTAATTAATAAAAATCAAATTCAAGTTTTCTACTATTTGTTTTTGGGGTACGGACGTGTTTACCACCGTTATCTTTTCTTGTCTATGTACAACATTTTGTTTATTGAGATGTATAGGTTTAGTAGTGTTTTTTATAATATCCAATTTTATCTGGTTAATAAAAAATAAACATAAAAAAATGAAATAAAAGAAGTTAAAAAGAGGAATATGTCATAAAGGTTTAAACAGGCATGACCAGGTCTTGGATTCGAATTTAAACCTATTAATGGTTATTAGTCGTGTTTTCCAAGGTGGTTATCAATGATTAAAAAAATGATTAGTCACGTGTTTTTTTTATAGTCTATAGTAAATTTTGCACAGGTCTAAATTAATTGCACAAGTCTAATTTTGACCTGAAATGTATAAGAAACATAGTCTATCCCTATAATATGGACTTATTGTGAACCTTTCAAGTTAACAACTAGAAGAAGAAATGTGCTTTATGGAAATGAACATAAGATTCCCCCCAGTAATTTCTTATTATGTGATATAAATTACAGACTAATAATGTTGAGATAAAATTTACTTGCTGATTACCATTTATATTAACTTGCTGTATTTCCATTTTTATCAGATTCGATTTATTTCCAATCACTTCAATCCAGGGGTGCTACAATAAATGTTGATTGTATTTGTCATCTATTTATTTGTTCTATTTAATCCTTTACCGCTAATAAGTGGAGGTATGAAATTCTACAAATCTTACTATATAGTAAATCTTAGAATGCTAATAAGTGTTGCAGTGCTAATATTTTCTTCTTTATGTGCAATTGGGGTTTTTTAATCCTTTGAAACAACTCATGGAGTAGAATTCTAATGTTTTATTCTAATTGTATGATTTCTCTATGCTCCACCTTTACTACTCCTCACGGTGAAGGTAGATGAGACAGTTGGGTATGGATTTCAATTGTTATATATCACTCGAGCTAATTTGAAAATCTGTTATTTTCTAATTTCATTTACTAGACTAAAAGGCCATGACCACCCAATGAGATTCTAGGTGCTTTGTCAAGGAGAAAAAAAAAGGACACAAAATATAGATAAGAGAGAACTTCCGGTCTATTCAAGAGAAGTTATTAAGTTTCCTTCATCTATTCTTTCGGTCTTTCAATTTCCTTCTTGGTATTGGTTGTCTGCTGCTATGCCATGTTCTGTTTTTTTTTTGTGTGGTAGAAAATAAAGTTTTATTAATTTGATTTTCTCATATATTATTATATTGACAAAGATGACTGGGTTGCGAGGATCAATTAAAGTTTAATCTGTTAAATAACTGTTTAATTACTTCGATTTAATTTTGTGAGTACCCCTGTATCTAGAGGGCCTTATTGTATAATGAAGTTTCTTTCCTTAAAGGAATCCTATTTTATCCTCCTACTTTGAGTTAGTTTGGTTAAATTCTACTCACTCTAATTGCATTTTCTGGTATAATTCTGGACATTGAGAATGTAGGTATCGTATAATAAGAAGTAGGATAACTCTGTTATTTGTCTTGTGCTGTTTGACTTGCTGCTAGGTTGGATCGGATGTCAACCTGTCGACGCACCTTTGAGACAAGAATGCTGCTTATTTTCTTATTTTCTGTGAAGTCATTAGTGGCATAGTGAAGTTAGAAACTGCACTCTGTCTTGCTATTTTTTTCCGATTAAAAAAGTTGGTGAATTAAGTCAAGGAGACTTAGCAGAATTACATTGAATTACAAGATTTAAATACTCCTTATTTAGTATTTATAGATTATTTAGGAAGGATATTTTCAGCAGTGAGAAATGAACTTACTATTGTTGATTCAATGTAATATGATTCATATATAATTATGTGTCTTTCAGTATTTTAACAATGATTTGATTAATAAACATGTGTATATATAAAAAAATATGAACTCTACGTCAATTAGTTAGTATAACATGGTTGATCACCCGTATGGAGCAACTTGCACATGATATAATTGTAGTTTAATTAGAAATTTGTATTTCAAGTCTTGATAAACAATTAAGTTACTTAGAAGAAAAATTTGCTATTCACAATGATCTTAGATAGCTAAAATATCTAATAATGCTTCTGAATTTTTTACCACAAAGTATAATATAACTGAAACATAATTTTATTTTAAATATATATTTAGATATTCAACCACCAGCCTTTCCGCTTGGTTTAAAATCTATACCATAGTAAAACAACATCTTTTTTATGACGTGTCGCTTCCTTATCAGTTCTCAACTTCAGAAATAACGTGTCATGCTCATAGCAACTCTCAACTTCGATAATTATGTGTCAACATACCAAACTCCCTCAGCTTCTTCCACTTCCGCTCCTTAAGTGCCTCAGCTCATTTGAAATTCAAAATTATTTGAATTTTGAATTTTAAAAAACTCCCTCAGCTGCAACTCCCTTTTCAGACCTCTGTCTTTCTCTCTTTTCTTTTTCATTTTTTTCTCTCTTTTTCCTCTTTTCTTCAGCTCCATTATTTTTTCATTTCCAGCTTACTAAATCCTAAACCACAAGGGCAATTTATTGATGATTTTCTTTCTCATTTGATGTGTTGCTGTTGTGCCCTTGTGTAAGAAAGGCGAGAAGTGGAGATCCATGGGGTTGAAGGTAAGAATTCGTCATTCAGATTTATCCACCCTTGGCATTAATTGGGCTTGTCTCTTTCCTTTACTTGCCAAAACCTATTGAATTGGATCCAGCTGGGTGTTATAAATTTCGATTTGACTATGGTATTTTATGGCACTAATATGATGCTGATTGATTGGTGCTCAAACTGTATGTAAAATGTGTTTATGTTAAACCATTTTGCAGGTCCAGAGAAAACCAACACAAGACCTCCACCCTCATAGTACATGGAATCATAAGTAAAAAATTAGATTGACATGGTTGTTTAGGGCTTGAATGACACATAAATTAGAGGCAATTTGTTATTACAACTGTCACAGGAAGCTAGTGCCTATGTATTTTGATTGTCACACCACTTGAATGTAAAGTAATTGTCTGTTTGTTTTTGAAAGGAAGTAGTTGTCTGCTTTATGTACCCAAAAGAAAAAGTAGCCTCGAGGTTTAATATAGTTTCAGTTAATGTTTGGCATTTTTTTGTCATGATCATTAAGTTATAGTATCTTCACAGTCATGAGGCTTAATATGGAGTTGAACAGCCAAATAAGGTGGTGATAAAAAGATTTTTCAACCACATTGTGATATATTTCATTTCTTTTTCTTCACTTGGATGTTTCTCAATAAACTCAGGATTATTTTGATTCGATTTGTAGAAAAATGGTTGGTAGCAACAAACTTAGCATCTTGATATTTTAAAACAATCAAGATAGTTTTATCATAATTATATATCAAACAATCAACAATATTTAGTTTTATTAAATATATTATTTATTTTTAATTTTTCATCATATAAAATAATAGATAAATAACAGTAAAATAAAGTTGTGACATTTTAAAAAAATATTTCTAGTTTTATTATTTAAATATAATAAAGATTTGAAATTTTTAAACTTTTTTTTTAATTTAATTATTACAATAACCAGTATAATAACATTAGTTAATATATTAATTAGAAAATAACAGTTTAACTCTTTGATATAAAACAACCAAACTTATTAATTTAAATGACTTTATCAATAATAACACAAATAAATATAATTTGAGTTATGATAGAGATAAAAATCATAAATAATTTGTAACAATAATTTTTGTTAGAAGAGAGTTTTAAATTACATACTTACTATATCATAATGTAAATTAGTTTTAATGTCATTCTTTTATGATAGAAACTACAATTATCATTTATGAAAAATAATTATTATTTGGATTATCATGAGTGAACCGTTATAGAGAAAAATATATTTTTTTAATAAAGTTACATATAAGAAAATCAACAAAATTTATTTTTATTAAATATATTATTTGTTCTTAAATTTTCATAATATAAAATAATGGATAAATAAAAATTAAATGAAATGGTAACATTTTAAAAAAATAAAAATATTTATAGTTTTTATTTAAATTTAATCAATATTTGGAATTTTTAAATTCTTTTTATTTAATTTAATTGTTACGATCATCATCATATTGATATTTAGTTAATATATTTATTAGAAAATAATGGTTTGATTCTTTGTTATAAGACAACCAAAGTTATTTAATTTAAATTACTTTATAAATAATATTGTAAATAAAATTATTTTTAATTATGATCAAGATAACAATTAAAATTAATTTATAAAATTATTTTTTGTTACAAGGAAGTTTTAAATTAATTATTCACTATATCATAATGTAAATTAGCTTTAATTTTAGTTTTTTATGATAGAAACTAATATTATCATTTACGGAGAATAATTATTCTCTATGTCATCATGTGTGAACCGTTACAAGAATTTTTTTAAAATAAAGTATTTAACACATATACATATCAAATAATCAACAATATTTATTTTTAAATTTTCATCATATTAAATAATGTGTGAATAACAAGTAAAATGAAATGGTGACATTTTTTAAAAAATATTTTAAGTTTTATTATTTAAATTTAATCAAGATTTAAAAGGAAGAAGACAATGAAAGTTAATTTACATTAATTCATCAATAATATCATAAATAAAATTATTTTTATGATAGAGATAATAATTAAAATTAATTTGTAAAACTGATTTTTGTTATAAGTAAATTTTAAATTAATAATTCACTATATCATAATGTAAATTAATTTTAATTTCATTTTTTATGATAGAAACTACAATTATGTTTTATGAAAAATAATTATTCTCTATGCTATTATGAGTGATTCTTTGTTATAAGATAATCAAAATTAATTAATTTAAATTATTTTTTCAACAATATCATAAATATAAATATTTTAATTATGATATATATAAAAATTTTAATTAATTTAAAAAATATAGTGGAGCAACCCGTGCTTATGCACAAAATGATGAAATGAAGTATGATATTAAGATTTCATATGCAATCTTCTAAGGCAACAACAAGTAGTATAGTTTACCAGGTTTAAACAATACAATAAGAAGATCTGTTTATGAGAAATTAGAAATCATCTTAAAACAATATAGCATGTCGAAATATTGGACATGTGGAATGCTAACCGCATTGTTGAAATATTGGACTTTAACCCTTCTTTTTCTACGTTGGAAAACATTTTAGACAACAATTTGTTGTAATCCGATGCTCATATAAGACACGTGAGCCTTCACATACAAAATTATATATGAGAATACAAAATTATCCACGAATGTTATTTAAAACTTGATGTTAGATTCAAAATTCATTTTCTCCTAATGCTCATGGTCATTTCTCATGGTTGTGAATGACATCCACGGTGGTGGATATTTATTAATGGTACGGTCTACTTCTTCAAATAGTGTGAAAATTTAAAGGTATAATTGAGTTTTGTTAATTTTTAAATTTAATTTAATAAAACTTAATTGTGTTGAATTTGATTTGGTTAATTTTTTTTTGTTTAGTCAATCCAGTCCAACTTTTATTGGATTTAGTTTGTTATTGGGTTGAGTAATTAAAAATTGTTACCTCTTTAGATTTTGGAATTTTTTTTTAAAAATCATCAAACTCAAAAATACTAAGGAATTTTATTTTGCACAAAATAATAACATTTTTTTTTTAAAAATAATACTCATAAAACACTGTATTATTCATATCTATACTATAAGAAAATAATACTTTTTTAGCCAACTGTCACCTTTGTGTGCATTCTTACCTTTGGAAGTCAGCTGTCATGTTATTATGCCTTCTCAGCTTGGGAAAAACTTTCACTAACTCCAACCACTCCTTCAAGCTCATTTGAAATTCAAAACTTCACGTGCCAATTTCACAACCATTTTTAGCTTCTCCTTCATCAATTTTCAACGTCTCCCTCATGCCATTCTCACTCAGTACCTCAGTTTAATTAGAAAAATAAATAAATTATAATAATTAGTATTTTAATCACATCAAATGCATCGAATAAATAATTTGTAATATATTTCCATTTAATTGTATTTAGGATCCTAATTTTTAAACCCTTACAATGATCAATAAGAATATAGCCCGAGCGGGTTACTTCATGCATTATAATTTTATTATTTATTATTCATGGTTTCATTTTTAAAGAGACTATGCCAGATAACTAAGATAATTTTTAAAATAGTTAACATAAAACCATCTTCCAAAATGTGAATTAGTTTTTAATTATAGTTTTATTACTTAAATTTAATCAAGATTTGGTAAATAAAGTGTTGAAATTTTAAAGAAATAAAAATATTTATAGCTTAATTATTTAAATATATGAAATGTTTAGAAATTTTAAAATATTTTTTATTTAATTCTTATGTTACGATAACCAACATAATAATATTTAGTTAATATATTTATTAGAAAATAATAGTTTAATTCTTTGTTATAAGATAACCAAATATAATTAATTTAAATTACTTTATTAATAATATTATAAATAAAAATATTATTGCATCTCATAATAGAGATAAAAATAAAAATTAATTTATAAAAAATATTTTTGTTACAATTTTTTTTAAATTACTTACTCACTATACCATAATGTAATTTAATTTTAATTTTATTTTTTATGATAGAAATTGTGCTAATAATTTACGAAAAATAATGTTATTCTAGACCATCATGGGTGAATAGTTACGAGAAAAAAATATTTAGAGTTTTACTATTTATATTTATTCAAGATTTTAGAATTATTAATTTATTTTTATTTAATTCAATTCTTACGGTAACCAATATAATAACATTTAGTTAATATATTAATTAGAAAATGATTGTTTAACTCTTTGTTATAAGATAATCACAATTAATTAAATTAAATTACTTTATCAATAATATCATAAATAAAATTATTTTTAATTTTGATAAAGATAACAAAGAATATAGTCAGAGTGAGTTACTTCATTCATTATAGTTTTATTGTTTATTATTCATGGTTTCATTTTTAAAGAGACTATGCTAGATGACTAAGATAATTTGTGAACAAGTTAGCATAAAACCATCTTCTAGAATGTGAATTAGTTTTTTTTTATAGTTTTATTACTTAAATTTAATCAAGTTTTGTTAAATAAAGTGTTGACATTTTAATAAATAAAAATATTTTTTGTTTTATTATTTAAATTTAATCAAGATTTGAAATTTTTAAACACTTTTTTAATTGAATTATTACGATAACCAACATAATAACAATTAGTTAATATATTTATTAGAAAATAATAGTTTGATTCTTTGTTATAAGATAATCAAAATTAATTAATTTAAATTACTTTATCAATAATATCATAAATACAAATATTTTAGTTATTATATATAAAAATTAAATTAATTTAAAAAATATAGCGGAGTAACACGTACATATGCGCACGGGTGCGCATGAGTTACTGACTAGTATAATTCCTAAAACTTTGGGTAATGATGTCCCACTTTTGACAACGTATGTATATTCTTAACAACGCCGGTGTATATTCTACTTGTGAGAAAAAATCCTGCATGAACAATTTTGCTAGAAGTGCATACATTTCCAATTGTTGGCTCCATGCCCCGAGTTTGTTGACCTTCCAGTTTCTGCTCTCGTGAGTCATATACATTCTACTAATGGCAATGGAAAACTCTGAATTTTTTCATCCAGCTTCCTTCAATTAATTAACATATTGGTTCATCAACTAGAGATGTAAAATTTGATGCTGGTTAGGATCCGTGACTAAGTTTCTTTTTTTTTTTCTGATTTGTCCTCTATTCTCCTAGGTGGTTTATGGTGCACCACAAATAATGATCATTAGATTGATCTCATGTCTACAAAACTATGATGCACTCCTCTCCTCAAGACTGTAGAGGCTAGGATCTGAATTTTTGGTGTCAACCAAGTTTCCAGAATGTTAGCTTGTTCAAAAAAAGAAAATACTTGTTCAAAAAAAGAGGATCTGGTGCATTATAACATCTCATACAACTAGGAAGTTTAACTGTCCATATTATAAACAAAATATATGATCCACCATAAATCACTTGTCCTACTACTTTACCTTAGCATCAGTATTGTACAAATTGTCTCTTGCCATTTAAAACACAGAGTAAGAGAATATGTATTATTTCTTGTTTGACTTTATCATATAAGGTACTAACGATAACAATTTATTGAAAGCATATGAATACAAAGTCTGAAAAATATTACTTGCTGCAGCTGCTACAAAAATTGTTGAAGCTCTAAACTCAATTAGATAGTAGTTTAATGGTAATGAAATGATAATACAAAATAGTTTTTTCAAAATATTTTTTAAGATAATTTTATAGAAATTAACAAACTTATCATTTAGATTTAATTTAGTTTTTTATCTTTTAAATTTTGTTCGATTTGATTATTTCCTCAATTCAGAACTATTTTGTTAATAATTCTAAGATAATGAACAGACATGACAATGAAACCCGCATCTGTGGGTACTTGTCCTGACTTTGATAGAGAATACATGAGTTGATCAAGTATGAGTTCAAGGATTATCCAACTTTTTTAATTAGGGTTGGGGTTGGAATCAAGGATGGCGATGTCACTATTCGTCTCATACCTGCATTCATATCTGCCAATCAATTTATTTTTTGTAGACAAATGTCATGTAATTAATTTGTTGATATATAAGTAGTTAAAAATAAATGTGTAACAATCAATTTTTTTTCTTCCAAAATCTTATTTTAATATAATGGTTTTTTTTAAATAAACTTATTTTACAAATCTGAACCAAAGACGGGACAGGAACAGGGATACTCAATACCAAACGACTATGGGAATGGGAAAACAAATTTTAACATGTCGAGTATCAAGGACATGCAAGTACATTGATATGTTGGTGAGACGGAGTCGAGGACTGAGGAGATAATACTCATCCCTCCTCTGTCTCGTCCCGTCCCATTGTCATGTCTAATAATTAAATATGTTACAAAATAAAATTTAATGGCATTGACTTGTTTATGCAAGTGTAATTTAATAATAAATTTTAATATATAAATATTATATATTAACAATTATTTAGAGGATAACTTGTACTTAAAAGATTTCTCTCTCTTTTTAAGTAAAAAGATAAGCTCAACAAGTCAAGTATATTCTCTCTCTTTTTTAATATATAAATATTATATATTTTCCTGAATATTATATTTTAAGTAAAAAGATAAGCTCAACAAGTCAAATATATTCTCTCTCTTTTTTTTAATAGTCAAACATCTATCTAAATCTCATTTTAATTGCTTACATGATAACACAATAAATATTTGGATTCTAAGTGATAAATAAAATGCATTAAATATATAATATTAAGCTTATTGATAATGATTTTACTATATATATATATGATTTTAATTTTAACATCTTAATTTATAATTTAATCAGGTTATGATTATTAAATATTTGAATAAGTATATGATTTTTTAACGCGTAGAGTAAAGAAAAAACACAAACTAATAACATTCACATAGTAATCTTGATGTGGTTTTTCTCTTGGTTAAGGATATCCTCTAACAAAGACATAGTTATTCACTTGTTTCATTGCTTTCTTAATTTATATTATTTTATTCAGATTTTATTTCAACCTTAATTATGTATATTAAAAAATTTAAAGAGGTATTATAGATTTGTTAATTACTATATATTTTAAGTATTGGTAATTAAGATGATAACATATTTGTGTTATTGCAGGTTCCATAATCTTATCATTCAAAGAATTATAACAAAATATAATTATATGTCGTAAGAAATTGGTAAAGTTGTGGTGATAGTTTGCTACCAGAAAATATAAAATAAAATGAATCGGATAATCAGTTGTGTCAGGTAAATAGATGCGAAGCCTAGAGAGAAAAAAAATAAGCAAATTGTGACTTATTTTAAATAAAACTTTTTATGATACTCCAAAAATATTTATTCAATAATTCAAATAATTTTAGTCCATTATCAATTAATTAAAATTATTTTAAATATAAATTTTGAATAATTATGATAAAAATCAGCGATTTTTCATACACAATTATGTATTATTAAGAAAATTGTTTCACTCAGTTTCTCTTTTGTAAGTAGAAAAAGTTAAACTAAAAAAAAGGGGTTAAACTATAGGAAAACACATTAAATATTTGCATTCTAAAATAATAAATACGAATGCCTTTGGATATTTTATTTGTAGCTTTAAAGTATAATATTATAAAGATATTAATATAATATAATGATTCGAAAATATTTCCTTATTTCAAGGATTAGAAAATATGCATTCAATTTTTTTTTAAGAATATGTCCTTGAATATTATAAAACAAGATATTTCTTATTCAAGGATCTTGTTGATGAGTAAAGTAAGAATATTTTCCTGAATATTATATTTTAAGTAAAAAAGATAAGCTCAAAAAGTCAAATATATTCTCTCTTTTTTTAATAGTCAAACATGTATCTAAATCTCATTTTAATTGCTTAAATGATAACACACTAAATATTTGGATTTTAAGTAATAAATGCATTGGATATATATAATATAAAACGTAAGATCATTTTCTGTCAACAATTTTAATTTGACAAATGATAACACAATAAATATTTGGATTTTAAGTAATAAATGCATTAGATATATATAATATTTGGATTTGTAGAAAAATGTCATGTAATGAATTAATTGATATATGAGTAGTTAAAAATAAATGTGTAACAATCAATTTTTTTTTCTTCCAAAATCTGATTTTAATATAATGTTTTTAAAATAAATTTATTTTACAAAATTGAATCTTAGACGGGACACGAATGGAAAAACAAATTTTAACATGTCGAGTATCGAGGACATATATTTTGATATGTTGGTAAGTCAGAATCGAGGACTGAGAAGATAATATTCATCCCTCCTTTGTCTTGTCTCATCCCATCCCATTGTCATGTTTGATAATTAAATATGTCACAAAATGAAATTTAAAGACATTGACTTGTTTATGTAAGTGTAATTAATATAATAATAAATTTTAATATATAAATATTATATATTATCAATTATTTGAAGAATAATGTGTACTTAAAAAATTTCTCTCTCTTTTTAAGTAGACTTGAAAAGATAAGTTCAACATGTCAAATATATTCTCTCTCTTTTTTTTAATAGTCAAACATCTATCTAAATCTTTTTTAATTGTAACACAATAAATATTTGGATTCTAAGTAATAAATGCATTAAATATATAAATGGCGGGAACATCTTTTGTCTTCGCCAATCCCGTAAGATACTTTTCACCGTATATTCCCTTTTTCCAGCCCAACTCCAAGATTGCCTCTGCAAGTTCAAAAAAATTTGTTGCACTCAGGACTTTAGGATTTGCTCTTAGAAGATTCGTGCATGCAATCTTGTTCGGTTGGTTTTCATAGCAAATTTGGGCAATTAGGACGTAAACATTATGAAGATCTCTAACATTTGTTAGCGAAGGAGACTGAGCAATGAGGAAGAAGCAAAGGGTGAGCAACAGGGAACACAGTGCTAATGAATTCATTTTTTGGTAGGGAGTTGTTTTGCCCTTTAATTGATTAAAACAACTCCCTACCAAAAAATGAATTCATTAGCACTGTGTTCCCTGTTGCTCACCCTTTGCTTCTTCCTCATTGCTCAGTCTCCTTCGCTAACAAATGCTAGAGATCTTCATAATGGTTACGTCCTAATTGCCCAAATTTGCAATGAAAACCAACCGAACAAGATTGCATGCACGAATCTTCTAAGAGCAGATCCTAAAGTCCTGAGTGCAACAAATTTTTTTGAACTTGCAGAGGCAATCTTGGAGTTGGGTTGGAAAAAGGGAATATACGGTGAAAAGTATCTTACGGGATTGGCGAAGACAAAAGATGTTCCCGCCATTGCAAGATGTGCAATTTACTATGGAAGTACGGTTGATTCGTTTAGGAATTCATGGGGTAAGTTGAAAGACGATCCTCGAATTGCTAACCATTTGGCCAAAACTGATGGTGATGGACCTTTGTCATGTGAGGAAGACTTGCGTTCTGCAGATATTGTTAACCCTGCAATTTCTGCTCTTGACCGCCAAACAAATTTGCTTAGCTATATTGCATCCCTCGCCACAGAGAGACTTATTAAGGCATAGTTGCACCTTCAATCTAAAATGTCTTACTGGTTTAGCACCTTCTTTGTTGGAGAGTAATTAATAAAAATCAAATTCAAGTTTTCTGCTATTTGTTTTTGGGGTACGTACGTGTTTACCATTATCTTTTCTTCTCTATGTACAACATTTTGTTTATTGAGATATATAGGTTTCCACGTGTTTTTTATAATACCCAATTTTATCTGGTTAATAACAAATAACTATAAAAAAATTAAATAAAAGGAGATAAAAAGAGGAATATGTCATAAAGGTTTAAGTATACATGATGAGTGTATGTAAGGTCTCAAGTTGGAGTTTTATGATTGGGAGAAGAGAAACTTATTAAAAGTGATAAGTTAATTTTTTTGACAGAGATAATCATCAATAAAATAGTTTATGTCAATATCATGATTAAAAAAAATGATGAAATTTAATGGTAATGGAATGATAATACAAAATACTCTATACCAATATTGAAGAAAAATATTACTCTCAGTTGCTTAAAAAAATTGTTGAAGCTCTAACCTCAATTAGATAGTAGTTTAATGGTAATGAAATGATAATACAAAATAATTTTTTTAATGTATTTTAAGGTAATCTTATAAAAGTTAACAAAGTTATCATTTAGATTTAATTTGATTTTTTATCTTTTAAATTTTGTTCGATTTGATTCTTTTCTCAATTTAGAACTATGTTATTAATAATTCTAAGATAATGAATAGGCATGACAATGAAATTCATAGTGGTGGGTACGCATTCCAACTTTGAAAGGAAATATCTAAGTTGATCGAATATGGATTCAGGTTCAAGAATTATTCGACTTTTTTAATCGGGGTCGGGGCAGGGTGAAGAAAAGTCACATTTTAATTTTGCAAGAACCAAAAAACGGACAAAATTTTTAAAGGAACAAAAACAAACTTTGATAATGTTACGTCAATGAAAAACATATTTTACTCTAATATAAAATAATAGTCTCACGGAAAAAATTTCATGCTAACCTGACCAAATAAAAAAAATTCTATATTAGTATTAAAATAAAATTTAAACAAATAATGAAAGGTTCAAAAATGTCAGATAATATATTGTACGGTTGTACCATTAATTTTCTCATACCCCTTTTGACGACAAATATTTGTAAGCAATAACTTACTTCAAAAGTTCCATTTCACACATTTTGAAAGTGCCCCACTCAGCTATCTTTTCCATTATTCTCTTCATCCTCGATTGCGTGGGTTACACCAACTTCCGCTGGCCGAATAACACGATCATGAAGCATATATCCTGCCTGCATACACAACCATAAGATAGCCTTTTATTCATGTTTTCAATCTCCTAAATAATCTGCCCAACAACACTAAGAATAAGACCACATTCCTTCAGGAAAAGTATCAGATGATTGGGTTAAAAAAACAAAAAAGCTTTGTCATAAACACTGACAAAGATCAACCAGAACTTGACGCACTGCAAAATATATAGATAATTAACCAAACTGCGTTGCATGTCCAACACGTTTCAATATGATATGCAAGAGAAATGTTTGCAAAACACCTTTTATTATTAGATGAGTTGCACTCGAGTCCCACTAAATAAAGTAGGGACCAGAGTTATTTTAATGACACCATGAAACAAATCGAATAATAGAAAGCATGTTAAAAAAGTGTTGCTAGCTCTCCCAGTAAGCAAATAGGATTATTTTATAAAAAAATTAAAATACATTAAGGTAATATATATTAACATTTTTATATCCGTAACTAAATTAAATTTATTCAGTTGTTATTCTTTGTGATGATTCTGAGGATGGTAAGATAGCAAGAGTGAGAAGTGCTTTGCTGGAAGGTGAAGGGTGAGAAGTTGAGAGCATGACTTGGATTTGAATCTCAGTAGAAAAGATATAGTAACAACAAAAATACGAATTCAATATTACCATAAAAGTAACTGTTGAATATGAATATGATATAGATATGCCACCAATTTTCAAGTAAGCATGCACCATAGACAAAGAGAGCACATCAAGAGTTTTGAGTGTCAAAACAAATTTTAAAATTGGAAAAATTGAATCACAGTCCTTCCACTGTATATTACCTTCAGAACAGCTGCAACAGTTCCTGGAGGCTTTGAACCATCGGGGATTTGGAAGATGGCATTATGCCTGTGTGGATCAAAGGGCTCGTTTGTAGGATCAAACTTTTCTACACCAAACTTTTTAAGTACCTGTAAGCGGAAGCAATTAGTTTTACAATAGCCTGAAGCCTGAAGCACTTTACTGTGTAAGGAAGCATATTATTTCAAGCATACAATAATATATTGTATAGTAAAATGAGGAGTGGCACCACATTCACACTCTTATTGATAAAAATTTATTGAAAACTACAAAATGATGAATGAGATTCATTAAATATGGAGTGGAACCCAAACATTTTTGTGATTTCCGACAAATTTAAGCCAATAAGACAGTGTGTTAGAAAGAGTGTACTTCTCATAGTAAAATATAACAGGAAAAAACTTTTGTAGTATGATTATAAGTTGAGTTTGAAACATGAAGGATCTAAAGTCCTTCCCCAAATTCCCCAGTTCCCAACACACCCATCAATTCATCAAAATTCAACAGGTAAACTAAATATCCAATTTACTATCAAGCCACTGTAAATCAAGTGCATTCCGTACAAAATAATTATTCTTTTTTTTAAATAACAATTCATAAAATAGTTATGAGAAATTGGAATAAGAAAATAATTTCCAACATGTTCATGATTATTTTTTTTTTAAACAAAACAACATTTAACACAGAAATAAAAACAAGCCCCCCTAATCTCGCACCACCTGAACAACCATGTCCTCAAACTTGAGCATAAAGCCACTACTCCTAGTCCCTCCAAATCACTTTTACCGTACCCTCACATTCACTCAATCAACCATCAATCGACTATCATTACTAAATAAAACTATATAAATGAGGAACTTAGATAGCTGAAAAGAAATGGGGATTAAAACTTACTATAAAAATGAGTAGAAAGAAAATATTGATAATAGATTAGCTATGACTTTTGAAATTAAACAGATAAAACATAAAGTATACCATTCTACCTCTGATAATTGTTTCTCTGTCATTTCAACACCTTGCAGAAGTGTTTTCAGGAGTTTCACCGCTTCAGCAGAGTCACTAGACGTATCAATTTTTGAAAATTTTTCCTTTGCAACTGAGGAAGCTCTTCCCAAATTGTCCGCAACATCCAGTAAACTCTTTGCAAAATTCTACAGCATATTTAAACAACTCAGAACACAGTTGAAGAGGAAATCATTTGGGACAAAAGGGATCAAAGTTAGACCTGTAAAGCAAATTTTTTTGAATTATCTGCTTCACGTCTAGTCCTTTCCATGACATTCTCCATCTCTGCATAAGTACGCAGAACTTTATCCTGCATTTTTTCAATCTCCTTGTGCTTTAACGTCACAAGTTCTTCCTTTTCAACCACAAGTTTAATTAAATCATCCCTGGATAAGTCACTTTCACTCTCTGAATCTGAATCAGAAAATGCAGTCCGTTTAAAACCTCTCCTCCTTCTTTTGACAGTTTGAGATTGAGAATCTGAAATAGAACCTGATTCCTCTGTTTTATCTGCAGATTTATCTTGTTTAGCCTGATCATTATTCTTTGCCTCTTCATTTGCTTTTGCAGGGTCATCATTTGTAGAATCTCCATTATGCACATTATTTCCTTTTTCCTTGTCATTATTTTCGGTTGAAGCTGATGAAGAAAACCCAAATTTTGGAGCTAATAATGAATTTATTGGCGGCAGCAACAAATTGAGTTGAACAGGAATCACCTGGAACATTAGAAAGCATATTTGGAACCTTAATGAGAATTTTAAAATGCATCACTAAAATTCATTAGATAAAAATAATTGAATCCTAGAAAATAGGCTAATGATAGTCACCAATCACCATATAAATCATATTTCATAGTATCATATACTACATCAGAAGAACAAAAAATTTTAAGGAACCTATTGTTCCTTCGTACAGACAAGGAATTTAAAACACCGGTAATTCTTAGGAAAAATATTTTAAAAAAATGACAGTGACCAAGAATGAGAAGGTGGATAGAATTTAGAAGACAGGACATAACATAGTAATATAAAAGCTCAGGCATAATGTTCTTTATCAAGAAAAAAAAAAAAGTTACACTCATATTTCATCGACCACTTTTTTCATTAAATACTTATTTCCACACAAGAGAAAACACTTTTTATAACATTTTTTCTCTTTTAATGTAATAAAACACAACACACCTGATAAAACCCTGGCAAAAATGGACAATCAAGTGAACAGCAGCAAAATGACAGAAGACATTTCATCCTGATTTTGTTTTTCTAAACCCTAAAATGACATAAATAAAATTTCTGAACATTTGAATTCAAAACCAATAGCTAGAACAGATAAATTAGCATCAAAAGAGGTGCAAAAGCAACAATTAGGGGTAACACTCTATAATGCAACCTATTCCAAACTGCATAAATTACGAATTTCTGATACACAATCTGTCATGACCCCTAATTAAAAAAAATCATCACTGAAAATTCTAGGCAACTTAGCTCAAAGGGTAATATATTATTCAAAAATACAACTGAATTCAAAAATCAACGAACAGAATCCAATCGAAGGAAATAGCGAAACGGCTAAAACAGTCAAATTAAAAAGCAACCTCCTAAAACCCTGGCAAAACCCTAAAACCAAAAAAAAAAAAAAAAGAGGGGAAATCAAAGGATTTTGGAAAGTGTGGAAGAGCACCTCGTTGGGTGACTGGGGAAGAAGGGAATGCAAGTTAATATTGGAGAAGGTGGACAAGTGTAGGGGTTTTTGCGAAGCAGAGAGGAGGGAGGTTCGGAAAATGGTGGTGGAAACACGGGACAAAGCCCTATGAACGAACATCGTTGAGGACGATGAAGAAGAGTTGTCGAATAACAGAACAGAGTGTTTATGCAAAGACAGAGAAAAGAGAACAGCAAAGTCTGTGCTCGCGGTGGAGAGAAAAAACATAAATTGGTGAGGTTATTTATTCATTATAAACGACGTCGCCTTCAAGCAATGCATCTCCAAATTTTACTGGTATCTGGGAGTAGTGTTAAGTTAACAGCACACTTTTCTTTAATTAACACCTATTCATATCTGTCGCTGCATAGCCATTAAATTTATTATTATTGTTTAAGATTTATTGAAAATGAATAAATAAAAAATAATCTCAATAACATTCTAAACAAGATGGGATGAAAAAATTGATTAACAAATTTTCATTGGAGGACAATCAAATTTTTAAAAAACGATTGAATATTTTTTTTATAATGATCACTATTTTAAAAGAAATAATACATATAACATACTTTACGAAAATTTTCTAAAGAAATTTTATTTATAAAAATATAGAATTATTTAAGATTATTTGTTTTAGGAGGATTATTTATTTGTAACCAACGGCACTTGATACGAATATCATCTATGTTAAATTACTCTGCTTACCCTTTTCTCTACCATGCATCGTAATCGTAATGGCAGGTATATTTTAATAAAATCCTCAATTTACACAACCAAACCGAATTATATCATGACTAATAGTAATAGCTACATTTTATCCCAAAACGATAGAAAACAAAAGTTCAAATCAATAGAATAGATTGTTTTTAGTGAATAATTGTATCAGAGAACATAGCATCACCTTGGAAAATTTATAGGTGCTACAATCATCAACACGAAAAGCTTTGTTGCATTTGGGTCCGGATCCTCTCTTATTTACGTAACCTGGATAGTTCCATCTAAAAAATGGCACTTTCTCAACCAAGAGTAACTCTGCTTCCTCTGCCAGTGTCACTAATTCCCAGTTATTAAAAGGGTGAGCATTCTTGGGTGTCATCTGAATTTCTCCATCTTGGGTTACCATCTATCTTCCTTGCACCTTCAAAAACCCCGACACCACGTGCTTCTGAAGCCTAAGTTAAATATAAATGCGTTCAGAACGTGTGTATATAAAAAAAATTATGTTTTTCATATTTGGTATAGTAGTATTGTTCTTCCTATGAACATACTCAATCTGGCACGGATCATGTTCACTATAAACAAAACCAGCATGTGGAAAATTGAAGACAATGAGATCAAAATATTTCCTTCGGAGCAGCGGGTGTTTGTTCATGGTATGAACATCCACTTCATGCACAATGGTGCAACCAAGGTTCTCCAATTTGTTTAAGTTTGTTGAAGCCCTGGAGTACTACCCTATTAATGTCACTAATTAAAGATTCATCATTTAACAAGAAAAAATGGTTAAAATCAATCCACAAACACATAACAAACGCAGTGGTTTCTAAATGAATCAATTAACTTAATTTACGTACGTATAAAAGGTTTTAATTTTCATCTACTAAAAGATTTTTACACGTTTAGCCAATTAAAAATTATACTACATACAATTTTTAAGATAGTTAAGATAAAAGTCATCAAACTTATTATTTATTACACTACATGATTGGATTTTACAGGATAAATAGGTGTATTTAAGTTAAATTCTATATAAAATGCAAAAAACATCCATTTTGAGACATGGGAGAAGTTAACAATGATGTTGTTTGATGCTTAATATATATATATATATATATATATGTATGTATGTATGTATATATTTCCAAGATAAGTGTTGTGGAAAACCAAAAACCCATGAATGTTCATGTGCCCTGGTCCCCTGGACACACCTTTTGAATCCAAGGAAGTTGCTACCATGTTTGAGGCAGAGCCAAATGCGTTCGCCAAACAGAGTGAAAAAGAGAAATCTCCCTCTCCCATGAGCAATATCATTTGGTGGCTATTGTAATGCTTTATCTTTTTCTCTTCCATTTTTGTGTCCATTCGCCCCAGTTGAACTGATAGAGTGCTGATCCTGCCAATTCAAGAGTACCACTATGTGATTGCTAAAGGCATCTTAGGTATATATATCTACACAAGTTGCCATGTGGAAGACTTACGTTTTCTTTTTTGGGAAGGACGTTGGCCATTGAGTCCAATTATATGGATGTATTTATGAGGTTAGTCATTCTTTTCTTGATAAATTCAACTGGTATGTAGATAGTATAGATAGCAGTACAAGATTTGACTATGACTATGTATGAGCGGATCCATTTCAAAAGCTTCATATGCCTGTATGAGAACTGAAGAGCCTCCAATTTTTCTTCTAGGGCGCAATTAACTTGGCCTAAGATTGTGTAATGGCAATTGCTTAGTTTACTGAAAATTTTCAGTTGTACGAGTTACGTATTTCTCAATATATGCATGCACAACTTGGCTTTTCCAATGAGTGATAACATCGATTTTGATAACCAAACTAGAGTGTCAAGCATTAATCCCCTTTAATTTTAGTTTCCTTTTTCTGGCCCTTTAATCCCCTTTACCCCCCACCCCCAAAAAAAAAATGTCATGCATTGTGGGTTTTGTATAATTTAATTTCAATTCAATTCATGCATTGCATGATGCGCTCGTTCGATCGGATGTTTCAAGCAGTTTCACTTTTTACTATTAGTTATAGTACATCAAGTGGAAACAAAGTAAGCTAAGATATATGGGACATATAGCTTAAAGGACGAATTAAAGGATTAAATTAGAAAAATATTTTGTTAACGTAATGACATTAGAACAGACAATGTATTTAGAGAAATGCTAACAATACACAACACTCTCTTTTTATGGGTTGAAAATTTATCAAATCTCATGAGATAATAATGTGTGTCTCACCAACTATTCAATGACTCACTCATAATTTTATGATTTTTTTATAAATTGAGTCAAATCTCATGAGATAATGTATGGTTTTAAAAAAGTACTAGAAATTATGTTAGAACTTATCTAGATATCATGTTAGAAGTGTTTGAGAGTTTCTTTATTGAAAAAAATCTCTATATTTTCGATAGAAAAACTCTCAAAAAAATATTTATGATTTGTATCTAAAGAAACTCTTACTAGTTGTTTCCTTTATATATTTCAGTTATGACAAAAAAAAATTGTCAGTAATAGACTTTCATACCCGTTTTGAAATTTATTAGAATATACTAAGTTTTACTCCATGTATGATAAGTTTCATACAAACAGAGAATGTTTGCCAGCATTTTTCGAATAATGCTTATTAGTTGAAAAACACTCGGTAATAGCACTTAGTGATGGTTTGGATGAAATTGTTTGATCCGAACTCTCATGGTTATGGGTCCACTCTATTCCTACATTATTCTTGCTGCAGCTCGGGTGACTTAGAAGGGAATAAGAATACATGAAAGTCGACATCATCCATGGTTTTAACAAAACCCAAAAAGTCTATTTTAACCAAATTCAACTTGTAGGTAGTTGTGTCATTTGGCCACTCGGGACTTACATAAAATGAGTATATGCAGCAACGGATTATTTCAATATTTCAATTATGTGACAAAAATATCCCAAGGTCATGCATTTCAAATTAGTGAACTGACTAACGGAGGTACTCTCACATATCAGGTTTAATTAGAAAAATTAGGTACTAATCCAAGATTCAAACTTACCAAAGCAATACATTTCCTTGATGACTAGACCAACCTGTTAATCATTATATTTAGCTACACTAAACACAACGGGCTTGATGCAAACAAGAAATTGTGTTTTGTCTTTATTTTCTGTCTTGACACTTGATTGTAGATGACAAAATATTCATAAATACAAAAACATATATTGAATTATAAAACTTCCTACTAGAAAAGAACGGCTACGCATGGTACATAAAGATCTCATGACGCACATGCATTGCATAAAGACCCCGTAAAATTTGTATGCTACAAATGTCACTCAATTGCTCAGAAATTTAATCATAGGGATTCCTAAAATTCTTCAAGAGATTAGGAATGTCGTAAGCTAACATGTCATCAACTGCTTGTATCATTTTTGGTTTCAATTTTTCAAACTTATCAATATTATAACCACTCAATCTCTCTCTGAAAAACTCTACATTTGGAAAATCGCCAGGAGGTAAATGGAACTCCCTTTGTACCTGTTTCAAAGTTGTCAGTCATGTGTATACATTTTAAGTGTTGTCAGAGACAAGCAGATAAGCAAAACGGATGTACACAGATTCATACCTTTCCAAATTCAGCTGCCAAATTATCGATGAGCTTTTGTTGAGCTTTAGCTTTGCCCATCATAGCAGGCATCTCCTTTTTAAGATGACTGATAATGTAAGCATGTATCTTGGCTGCTCGGGCCCGTTTTACAAACTCGTTGATCTATAACAGTCAATATATACAAATGATAAATTAATTATGCAAAAAAGTAACTTTAACAATTTAAATATAAACTGGACACTGAAATTGAAGATACGAGATAATCACCTACAAAAAACACCTGTCGAATTTATACCATAGAAAAGGAGACTATTGTATCAAACCTGTGTGTGGAGTGCGGATGACACTAAAAGTGCTGATAACATTAGTTTTCGTAATTTTAATTTCACAAAAGAAAAAACAATCTAATCGATATGCTGACTTTCTTGTAGTTTCACCATATATATATATATATATATATATATATATATATATATATATATATTTAAACTGTTTTCAAAACTAATAACTCTTTTTTAGGTCCATCATTAAGTTGTTTCAATTTTTTACTTTCAGTTTGTATTACTAATGTTCTTTCTTGCACTTTCACATTTTCCCCACTCTTTCTAAAAATTAGTTTTTGAAAAATGTTTTATAAAATAGTTTTTAAAAACTAAACCAAAAACACAACCAAACACACACAAAGTAACCTCATTTTAGTGGAAAAATATTCTTATGATAAACAAAATAAATTTAGTTAAATAAATAACTCACTCTTCGATCACAAGCTGCTTTTGGTACATCTTTCAGATCCGAGAGAAGATCATCCTGTTCCTTTTCAAAGAGTTCCTTCCCAAGTGGACCAGTGGCAGCATCATTTACAGGTTTGTCATTGAAGGAGCTTCCAAAAAGAAGGTTAATTATGAGCAAATGAGCACATGGCAATCTCATAAACAAGGAAATAAATATATAGTTATATCATGTCTAATTGCATAGCAAATGGGGAAGGTGGTGTGGAAGAGATCTTCCACTGAGAGTGGAGAAACAAAGCAGTCTCTCCCCAACCCTCCATAACAAAGACAACACTTGAACATTGAGTGGAGACATACCCAATATACACTCGCATTACTTCAGGTGTCTTCAGCACCTTCCCAAGTGACCACATTAAGGCTCCATAAACCCTCATCAACTGCAACATAGAGCAAAATATAGGTTAAGATTTCACCGGACTAGGTTGTGAAAGATTCAAAAGATAAACAAACAGAAGTTTGACTACACAAGCTCTTACTTGTTGAGTATCAACTTGGTCTGCCTTGTTCAAAACTACTCGGATTTTGTCATCATGCCCCCGTAAGGATGATATCACACGATTGAACTCATCACTGATGTCCAGTTTGTGAGGATCAAACAGAAGGAGTATCAAATCACACTTGGCAGCAAACCAAGATGTTACACCCGTAAAATCATATGCTCGTTGTGTACGTTGCTTTTCTCCAGATAGAACTCCAGGAGTGTCAACAAATGTGATGTGTTCCAGTAGCTTTGGACAATTGAAAGAGTCAATCCTAAATGCTATAAAGGGAAATCTTGTAAACTTTTTGAACAGATCTAAATCAACTTACAGGATGAGGCATTTGTGAACACACAAATTTTGACAAAAATGCTGTGCCAAAAGTTGTAAGACCACTAAATGGCATGTCTGCTTGGACAGCAACAGTATTTCCAGGAACGCTTCTCTCATCAGATCCAGACTGTACATCAGTATCATTTGCTAGTTAAAATATAAAACTAATGCAATAACTCATTTTCAAGATGACTACTAGATTAAAGGATTATTAAGAAAAATAATTCAAACCATCAACTCTTGGCACTAATGCTATGGTACGAACCACTGAGTTCCATTGCCAAGTTTTAGAACTTTCATGTTATGAAGCATATACACACAAACACAGGGCAATGTCCTAAACATGTGTGAGCATGAGCGTTTGCATGTCAAATGGAATTAAAAAAGATTAACATCACAAAATATCTAAATTGAGAATCTGAATTTATATTCACCCTCCAAAAATAACTTGTTAAGCTTTACTTATGCCCTACTATAATGAGCCCCACACACAAA
>CM023954.1:1566247-1579998 GCA_013407115.1 Glycine latifolia
AATATATATATATATATATATATATATATATATATATATATATATATATATATATATATATTAAGAAGCATCATTTTACATTTTCCCTAAAGAAATTTCTTTAGCATTTTGTATCTTTTAAATATTTTATATTATTCTTTATATTTTAAGTTGATTTCTGAAAGTTAAAACATTTTTTCAATTTTATAAAATAGTCTTGTCTTTTGAAGTCTCAGGCCATATTTAGGTGTCAGTTGAGAGAGTTGAATGACCAAACCATGTGAAACGCATGTCCAAGCCATCAACAAAAAATTAATTAAACACCAGTTTAGTAGCGTCCAACACATGTCATACAAATGTTAAAGGAGTGCTAGTGTTGGAACTTGGAAGTATGACTGACACTCCAACACTGCAAGAAATAGCAGTGTTGATGCTTCATAGCTTCCACCAAGATGTTAGTCTTGCCAGGAATTAGAAGTCAAATTGATTTATTAGTTTAAAACTAAGAAAATGTTGAAGGTAATAGAGAGTCGTGGGAGATAAATTGATTTGGCTTACACATACCATGACAACAACAAACCTATCAGTTGTTGGTTCAGGCCCAATATGTGCTCCTATCAACATTTATGGGAAAAACAAGACAAAGATTAATAACATTATTTTAAAAAATATGTTATATCATCCTATTAATCAGCCTAAAATTTTACAAAAATATTAAATAAAATAAATAAATGTATTTAAAATTATTTCTTCGTTAAACAGATATAAGCAATGTGAGAAATACATATATGCATATAGAGAAAGGAGAATCACGTGCCTGGATAACTACTTTTAAGCAGATGTTTGATAAATGTTGTTTTACCAGTTGAGTACTGACCCAAAAGCATAACCATTGGTTTGGCATCAAAGTCACTATTTGTCTACAATATGTAAAGAATTACAATCAATAACAAAACTAATTGTATATCTTTGTAGATATTTAAAACATAGCAACAACATGACTGCACAAAGAAAGGTGGCAGTAAATCTGGAGTAACTAGTCATTTCTAAACAAAATAACTTACTGACCAGTAATGGGGATACAAAATCATTAAAACGGTAAGTAACTTCTAATGGCTTCAACTTCTGAATGTAGAGTCTCTTCAAGCCGTCAATTATTGATGTCACAGAGGAAAGAGGCACCTATGAACATATGTACCACAAATACAAGTAAAAACACCTAACAAAAAATATTTGACAATTTTAAAGAACTGGCAATAATAAAGAGGTAACAAATACAGATAAAAGTTCCTAGAGAACATATCTATAGGATGACCTTTAGGGTAACATTAACTTGATTCATATAACATTAGGATTTAGGGTTTAGGGTGTGTGCATGCATGGCCTGTCTCAAGCCAGGATAAAGGAGGAGGGTTGGTGTCAGGTATTGCGAATTGACGTAAAAAAACAGGTATTTTTATGAGATGAACCTTTATGATATAACATTAGAGACAAAATTAGATATTTAGATTGACACGAGACAAAATGCACATTTTGTTAAGTCAAAAAAGAAATTAGATAATACCAATTCTAGATTGACACAACAATATTCACATGTGTAGTATCAGGCACATTACTATTATTGGCTAGACACGCATTGAAATTAAATAATAAGGTTGGTTTCAGGCCCCTAATAATTACTTAAACACATTTGTTTCATCATCTTATAAAAGACACAGAACAACATAACCAGAAGTCTCTCACATATACTCTGCAAGATCAAAAGAAAACACTAAACGAAACCAGAACAACCTAAAGCCAGTAAAGAATGACAATCAAGTTGGCCATTACCCATTAGTTGAAAACTTGAAATGAATATTCAGTAAGTTTTTTAGTGGACTGGAAGGTAAGGATAATGCACACGAAATCAATCAAAGTAACAGTAACAGAATGCTTGCCTTTTTTGTTGACTTTGAAGAAAACCAATAACTTGATGGCGATGGCTGCAATTGAGAGCTACCTGCATTATTGCTAACTGCTGAACTTAGATTTTTAGAAGAAAAGAACATATAAAATAAAATAAAATCAATATGAATGACCATATTTAGTAAAACGAGAAATATATTACCATTTGCATCAACCTCTTTTTGTTTATGCTTTTTCTTCTGGGTAAATAACGTCAAATGGTCAGAACTTTCCCTAAATAAGCATAAAAATGTTAACACTGTAAAAAAATAGACCTTAAAAAGAAATACTTACAGCTAGTAATACGTCCAAACCCTCCATTGAGGGAGGTTTCACATTTGTAAAATCAACTGAAATAAAAGTTAAGCTTCCATTAGATTAAATTTATAAGAAGACATTCACAATCAAATCAAAATATGTAAGCAGGCACAACAACAAGAATGTGCTACAATTATAAGAAGTTATTCAAACAAAGTAATAGAAGACAAACCTAAACATACATAACTTACCATCACTAGTCAGCAGATCGGGTGTTATTGAGTGCCCAGATTGAGCCAAAGAAACTAGCTACACTTCAGATGTGTAAGATTTTGGAAATTTATCAGCATTGAAGTTCAAAAAAAGCATAACATATTTTTACCTGCATAGCAATGATAAATTCAGTGAAACCAAGATATCCTTGTCGCTTTGAATCTGCAATAGCCCACACCTTATTTGGTAACAGAAGCAAACAAAGAAACACTTTAGTTAGCAAGAAAGAAAGAAGCCAACAGATACTTATAAGCAAGAACAACAAATTATATTAACAACACAAGTACACAACCATTAAATGCCCAAACCATTTCAGTTGTTATAGATAATACAATACCAAAGGCAACTTCTACATGAGATATATTGTAAGAGTTGAAAACTAGTCCATTATCAGTATAAAATAAACAATATCAGGATACCATAAAGTGTCACATCATAAGTGTAATTAAAAAATATTTCAATTGTAAAAGATTTTTAAAATCATTTTAAATAGTTGACAATATGCTTCAATAACAGGATAAAATTCTCTATACCGACAATGCATCAGATTCGAATCTGAATTGCAAAAATCAAAACCAATGTAGCTACTGGATAATATAAGAAGCATTCCCAAATCAATGGACAACCTGATTCAAGACCAGCAACTAAGTTTGACTCGGCAAAGTGAAATTGAAGAGGAATTTAAGATAGGAAGGATAGAGGAAGTTCACAGTTCACTAGTGCATGCTTGATAGCAAAGGCAGAGAAGGAACAAATAAAAATGAAAGTAAACAACATTTTGTTTTATATTGTTTGAAATGAATGAGATTATAAATGAACATTAAACCAAAATTGGCCAATTTGTAAAACCATAGAATCCCAGTGTTATCTCTTTTCTACAATTGCATGTACACTTCAATTTCACCTCACTTTATTTATTTATTTATATATTTTGGCAGAAACAACAGATATCCTTCATGTAAGGTAGTCCTGATCGAGCTAGATAGAATTACTATCGGCAGAAAATTTAACATGAATATTTAATGCAATTGAATAGTCAGGACTGATATTTGAGACCACTAATTAAGTTGGAAACAACCATATGTCAATTGATTCAGGCAATCAGTGGTTCACCTCAGTAACGAGGAAAACCAATAAGAAGGCAAAGGTAGGCCATGTTAATAATGCCCAACTTTTATCACTTTCAACTTTATCCCCTAACCAAGCAATCATATCTTAGAATTTTGGCACATGATTCCGATTACCTCCAACTCCTATCTGCATTCAGTCAGTGTTCCAATACAAAAGAACGACAATAAAGAAAGAGAATGAAAAGAAAAAAAAAATGGGAAAACAGAAAACCTGCTTAAGATCTTCGCGGGACAAATTGGACATGGCGAAAAACTTGGTGGCATCACTCCCTGTAATGCGGCCATCGCTATCTGAAAAACGAAGTGCACGGTGAAATTTTTGGATATGAACAGGAACAGACAATATAAAATTGGAACAAAAAAAAAATCACTGAAAGATGAAGTGTGCTGTGCTGTGCTGTACCTAAATCAGCGCAATAGAACCAATCCTTATAGATCGTCTGGTGTTCTTTGGAGCACGAACCGATTGGGATCGGGTCGAACTCCATTGATCGCAGAAAATCTTCGGAATCGCGTGTTTGAGATCTCGTAGTGTTTGAGATGCTACGTTTTAACGCTTTTTACCTTCTCAGGGAATAGAAAACGTGAGCGTTAAACGACGACGAGGACTTGCATTAGCGGTGTCGTATTGACGATGGAAACTAACGAGAGAGAGTTGGCGCAGAAATGGTGCTTTAACGATTCTTGTTTTTGTTTACCAAAAAATAGTGCCAAGTTAGTGTGAAATTGGGAGCTTCATCTAAATGCGCCAAATTACGCCTTGTCGCGCAGTTCGCACTCACTCACCGTTGCTTGCTGATTCAGATTGTCATGTTAACTTCACGCTAATATGGAAATTCGTGTCACCACTCTATTCTTCGTTTTATTTTTTATTTTAATCCATATTGTCAAGATTTTTTACATTAATTTGACTATTTTGAGGATAATTCTTTTAATTGGTACCCATTTCTTTCTATCTTCTTACTTTCTTTTATATATCCTCTTTTATCTCATAAAAAAACTTCTTATGATAAATAATTTTAATATTTGTAGAGTATTAAATAAAAAATATATATAATATTTAAAATGCATTAAAAAGCATTTAATATTTTCTATATTTAACAATTAAGCAAGATTTTAAGTAGATGTTAAAAAATTTCTTTCCTTATATTTTGTATACACGCGCTTAACATTATCATAAACAAGGTAAGATTATTTTTATGAAGAAAAAAAATAGCGTAAGATTATATTATATAAATAATAGTCAGAAATTATGTTGAAGTTGTTTGGATAATAATTGGATGCTAAAACGAACCGAATCTCCCAAGGAACCTCTTTAGTCTTTAACCTTGAGTCAAACTTTAATTTTTACTTAATTGAACTATCTCCATTTGCTTGACACATGTCCTTAACTTGTTAGATATATAAATAATAAAAAGAGAAAAAGAATAAAGGTGGCTTGATTTGGTTTGGTTGATTTCATTGTCGAATATTATTATTGAAAAAGAAGAAATTTGTTGATGGATTACTACGGGTTTTGTGACTGACTAGTTTTGGTTTGCTTGATTGAAGATCAAGGAAGGAAGCAAGCAAGATGTTGGGTGTTATAAGGCACAAGGTAATGTCTGTGTCTGAAGTCTGATTCCTATTCCAATTACATTTCATATGATTTATTTTATTTGCAGAGTATTCGCCCTGTCTTCTCCGCAATTAGACACTTCTCTTCTGCATCTAAAGAGGTATGCATTATTGTTCTCATCTCTAATCTCTTAATCTCTTACTATCAAATATCAAACTCGCCATTGTTGTTTCCATGCAGATTACTGTCAGGGAAGCTCTCAACTCCGCACTCGATGAGGAAATGTCAGCTGATCCTAAAGTGTTCTTGATGGGTGAAGAGGTTGGGGAATATCAGGGTGCATACAAGGTTGGTTAGTTAATTTAGTTGTCTTGCCAACCTCTCCTTTTAAGAACTTCATTAACTTAACTTTCTTCTTTCATTTTAGATATCCAAGGGGCTGCTCCAAAAGTATGGCCCCGAGAGGGTTCTTGATACTCCAATCACTGAGGTCATTTTTCTTACTTCATACTTTATTTGCATCTCTTCACTTGATTTATTAATGGTGATGGCTTTGGGATGCATTCCTTCGAACTGTGTTGTTCTTCATGCTTAGCAGCTGCTTCTAACTTTCTATAATAGATTGCTTATTGAACACCAAAATTTACTTTTTTCAGCTTCTCACTTTAAAATTGATAGGAAAATAAGAACAGGATTTATTTATAGTTGGTTGCAGCTGTTGGCTTGACTTTTTTTTTGTGTGTGAAATAAAATACAGGCTGGGTTCGCAGGGATTGGAGTTGGCTCCGCTTTCTATGGTCTAAGGCCTGTTGTGGAGTTTATGACTTTTAACTTCTCCATGCAGGTTGGATTTTATCTTGAATGCATCCTTTCTTTCTTAAATTGAGTGTGAACTTAAGTGATATATTTTTTACAGCTGCGCCACTTAATTTATGTATATGTACAATGTTATGTAAAGCTTGCTGCCCATGAAGATATTAGATAGCATTGTATGAGTTTTGTCTTCTGTGTGATAAGAATACCAGGGTTATGAGGTTTTCAACAAATGATGATTCATTCCACGAGGAAAAATGTTGACTTGCCTGTGAGGCTGTGTTGATAATCACAGTTATCAATCAAGGATATAGATGTGTGTAGCCAACCCCAGAAATGCTTTAGCGTGATAGTAACTATTCTGAAGATTATGCATACAAGATAAATGAGATAATTAATTTACAGTTGATACATAAATGCTCAAAAATAAAAATTACTCAGTAAAAAACATTTCGTCATTGATAATCAAAAGTTATAGTGATATAGTCTAGACATACAATCATCACAAATTACAAATGTTAGGCATAATTAACAAGCTAATAACAACAAAGGATCATAAGGATATAAAAAGTACAGTGCCAAACCTTAATAAGTTTGAGCCTCTAAGGTTTTGGAGGAATAATGCCATGTGGACTATGAAGTGCTAGCTACTCTTTCTTCTGCATGAAGTAAGCCTTTATGTTTACAATCTTAATATTGAGCTTTGGTAGCTTGAATGTTGAAATACTAATAAACTGTGAAGAATATTGTGTGAACATGTGTAATGGTGTTTATTTTGGGCTTCATTTGTTTGATATACAGCTGCATCATCTTGATTTATTAGCTAGCAGATTAATTGTTCAGTTTTAACCTTTGTTGCAGGCAATAGATCATATTATTAACTCTGCTGCAAAATCAAACTACATGTCTGCTGGGAAAATATCCGTACCTATTGTCTTTAGAGGACCCAATGGTGCTGCTACTGGGGTTGGTGCTCAGCATTCTCATGTACGGTTCTCCTAGCTGCTTTCTTTAAAGACAAACTTTATTTAACCATTTGAGAACTGATAAATAATTCAGGTTTCGTCTTTGTATGCCCAACAACTTTGCCTTTATGCAGTGTTATGCATCTTGGTATGGTTCATGCCCTGGGTTGAAAGTCTTGTCACCATATTCATCTGAAGATGCTTGTGGTTTACTTAAAGCTGCTATAAGGGACCCTGATCCTGTTGTTTTCCTTGAAAATGAATTGTTGTAAGTTGTGCTGCTTGATTTGTACATGAAAATGAGTAGTCATAGATTTTGACATCAGTTCTTTTTTCAAAAAATATTTAATTTGATGAATTATGTCCTCTAGATATGGTGAGTCATTCCCTGTTTCGGCCGAAGTTCTTGATTCCAGTTTTTGCCTTCCCATAGGAAAAGCAAAGGTATTTAATTGTCTGTAGTATATTAAATACCCCTTATGATTTTTGGAGACATATTTACTACACAATAATACATTCTTATTGACTTCTTGTTTGCTTCATGCATTTTACCACTAAACAGGTTGAGAGGGAAGGAAAAGATGTGACTATTACAGCCTATTCAAAAATGGTTGGCTATGCTCTCAAGGTTTGTTTACTGTGAGATCCTTTTGTATTATAAATATGTAACATGTATTATGTGTTGTTCACTTGTCTTGTTTGTTCAATTTGCTGCAAAGTATGTGAAAGTGTCTTGCATTTAAATTTAAATATTGAATAATAAGATAAGACAAGAATCGATTATAACTTTTTTCTGGATGGGTTGGTGTGTTATGTGGTGTTTTATAATTTTTTTATTTTTAAAATTGAAATCTCTGACCCCTTTCTGTACTACCAAAGTAGAGAACATTCTTAAATATCTCTTCTCTTGGTGTTTAGGCTGCTGAGACACTGGCAAAGGAAGGAATCAGTGCTGAGGTAAAACTTTAGTTTATAATGAACTTCCCCCCTTTTTTGTAAAAACATCATTTGGGTTATGATAATGGTGAGTGATGTTCTTATCCACATAGGTCATTAATTTGCGTTCAATCCGGCCACTTGATCGATCCACAATCAATACTTCTGTCAGGAAAACCAACAGGCTGGTGACAGTTGAAGAAGGGTTTCCTCAGCATGGTGTTGGCGCTGAAATCTGGTTTATCTCTTTACATTAATTTGTTTTTGTATCTTACTGGTTAACTCTTGGCAATCATATGAGTGTGTACTTCTCTTGCACAGCACATCTGTCATTGAGGAGAGTTTTGGTTATCTTGATGCACTGGTTGAGAGAATTGCCGGGGCTGATGTTCCCATGCCTTATGCAGCAAATCTGGAAAGAATGGCTGTCCCACAGGTAATGGTTCTTAAATATTAATTGTTTTCTGTGACTTTTGGCAGCATGAGTTGGAAGATTTGTTTTCATTATTTTGATCCAGAAATGTATTACTATTTTGAATGGGTGAAATGCCTTGACTTGATGATTTTGTAAGAGATGAGTTTTGTATCCTGATAAATAGCTAGATGCTAATTTGTTCAAGGTTTTGGTACATGTCTATCCTTCATTTAAATCTTATTGCTTCCTGGTATATGTGGATGTACAGGTTGAAGATATTGTTCGTGCTGCAAAGAGAGCATGCTACAGATCCGTGCCTTTGGCTGCATCTGCTTGAATGTTCTGGAAATTTTTCATGTCCTGGTCAGTGCTTTGCAGAAACAAAAAATTTCCCTAATTTCCGCCATAAAACTGCAGGAAGAAATTGCAACCAAAGAATGCTGGTTTTAACTCATTTGTTATGTTAGGCTTTGGTTTAAAAGCTTCTGTCGTATGCATAATAGTGTCCTAATTTTCAGGACTCACAGATGCTATACAGTTTTTTCCCATCTCTGCATATCTGGGAGGAAGTTAATGTTAAATAACTTGGACAACAATGACACAAGGCAGCACGAAGTTTTCAATGTTTTTGGTTTCTGCTAGGCAAAAACCAAAAGTCAACTTTTTGAATACATTATTTCCAGCGGACCACTTTAGTGCAAGATCTAACTTGCTGTTAGTTCATCTTCGTTTACTGTTTTAGTTACATTGGCAAACTAGAGATATTTGATTTGATGTGAGGTCTGTATTCTGGAGGTTGTGGGTATTTGGTTTTGTGTTAATAATGTGTTGTGTCCTCTACTTCTTGGTCTATGTAAGACTCTGTAAACCTCTAAACTTCTTCTATATTAGGCGTTGTTTCAGTTAGACCCCCACGTAATTAATTATATTGGCCGATGTTAATGTCAATTGGATCGTGGAATGCGCAGAAAATTAGACTAGAACCTTACGTTTTGCCTTTTACACTTAACAGATTTAGTTTTTCAATTATCTGAATCCATTGCTAGAAGTTGAGTCTAATTTTGATCCTTGTTTAAAGCTTTTTTCACCGTGAATCGTGTGTTGACAAATCACTTTGAGAGGTCTTTTAAAATACTAGTTGTTATAGTCTTAATAGACAACTTCATTTGCTAATTTGTGGGGTATTGTCAGAGGAAGTAATTTAGAAAAATTTAAATTGAAAACCTATTTTGATACTCCGAAACAAAATATATGCGACTAACATTAGCAATTCCAATTTGTTCGCAATAGTACATTTTAGTGGTAGGGTTTTGGAGGAGAAAGATAGTGGAAATTTTTTCATTTATACTGAATGTTATATAATTTGATAAATATTTAAAAATAAAAGGAAATGATAGATGGGTCTAATTTTAAATGCTTTTTTTTTGTTTATTCTTATAAATATTGTATTAATTTCTGAACTTTAAAACAAAAAAGTATCTTCTTTTTTTTCTCCACCCATAACTTTTCTATTATCTTTTTGTTTGATGTTTTAGAAAAAAAAATGTTCCATTTTCATTAAGTATTTTTTTCACTGTTATATTCTTAACATTTTATTTTTAAACGGCTTATTTTCTAAAAAATAGCTAAAATTATGAAACTTCAATTGTCCAAGCATGCTCTTAAGTTTTGTTTGGAAAAAATAATTGAAAGCTTAAAAATTAACTTATAGATGAAAGTTGATAGTTAAAAGTTGTTAAACTAATTTATTGATAGTCAAAAGTCTCACTTCTCCATCATAATACCCCCCACCATCTTCCATCCTCTCTCACACTTATTCTTTCCCTCCATTTTTAATTGTAATCAAATTAATATCATAAATTGATTTGATTATTGTTAATAAAAGTGATTCATATAATAATTAATCTAGTTATGTTTATAAATGGTAACTTCTATCCAATTAATTCAATTTTAATTAAAATAAAGATATCAATTACTATTAAAAATGATAAATTATATCACAATTAATTTGTTTGCTTTAAAAAAGGTAAATTGCATTTAAAATCAATTAAAATAATTCATAAAAATTACACAATGATAATATATTTTTGTTGTGTAAAAGGAGGTGTAAAAAAAATACATAAGCATGATTTCATTGACAAAATACATAATGGAATCATGTTTCTGTTGTGTATTTCTTACACTCCCTTTTACACAATGAAAACATGATTTTGTTGTATTGTTTGGGGGTGAAAAAAATATACAATGCAATCATGATTCTGTTGTGTTATTTGGAGGTGAAAAAAATACATAATGAAATTATGATTTTGTTGTATTATTTAGGGGTGAAAAATTATACAACAGAATCATATTTCCATTGTACAAATATACAATAGAATCATATTTTCATTGTATTTTTATTTTTTACCCCCATATATATAATAAAATCACGATTTGGTTGTGTTTCTAAAAAAAAAAAATTCAGGATACTACTAAAAGGCACCCACATAGGTAGTGCTAATAGTAAAAATGTAGTCTCAATAGCAACTCCCTTAAACAGAAGATCATAAACAATAACACCATTATCTATTGCTATAAAGTTTAAAAGTATCTACATGAAGTAACCTCGAAAGAGAAAGATCGACGAGCAAAGTTTGATTAATGGCATTTTGTTTCTTTCGGGGTTTGTTTTTTAGAATTACCGACAATACACACTTTTTTACCCTTGTTTCTTAAAATTTATTGGAATTTATTAAATTTTGAAAAAAGAAATCAGTAGTGAGAGTCACTCCATTTCATGGGTTTTAATTAGATAACATGTTGGTGGTATTTTTTAGATTTTTTTTTTTCAAAATTGAAGCACTTGAATCTCCAGAACTCCAGAAGACACTCCTCTTTGCTTGATATTGCTCCCTCACAACAGAAATACTATGTTCAAATTAGAACAATGTTTGTCCCCGATTATTGAAATAATTTATTATTATTGTTTAAGGAAATTATTTAATGAGACTAGCAAAATTTAAAATATATACCAAAATATTATAATTCCTAAGGTCATTTATTCAATTTATTTGCGTTGAAAAGATTAATTTACAAATTTAGGTAAATAAACATGTAAAGATGTAAAGAAGTGCTTTGAGTAATTATTACTGTTTCTTATATATAACAAATTCGAGTTGTTAATTTTCTAAGAGTTAGATAATATCTTTACGTACTTTTTCTCTCATGTATTCATGTCATAAGTTTTTTTTTTCTTTTAATTTATGACATACGTCTTCTGTTTTTTCATATTAAATTAAACCATTTACACCTTTTCAATTAATTATTCATTAAATGCGGATTTGTTTAATTAACATAAGACACAATGTGATATTTACATATCATCACTAAAATATTTCCTTTACAATTATTATTTTCTCAAATTAAAATTTTAAAATATCTGTATCTTTTATATTTAATTATTTTTATTAAACTAAAATAATATTTATCATTTATACTATTATATTGGTGTAACTTTAATAATTATTATATTATTTTTATAATTTGATATATAATGTGATTTTTATTTCAACATTGAATTATATTTATATATTATCAAAATTGTATGTATCAAATTTTATCAAAATTGAATAGTAAAGACATATTCAAATGATTCATATTATAAAAATGATAAAATTATATCAATGATTTAAGGACATCTTGTGATGTATGGAGGAGATACTTACTAGTTGCTAAAATTTTGTGGTGCATAATATTTGAAGATCAATTGCATAGAATCTCAGTTCCATAATATATTAATATTTTCATTGTCTCCATAGTATATTGCATTCTTGTTTTTTTATAAGCAACTACGACGCCTTAAAAACAAAGTCTAGCTTAATTGGTTGAATATGAATTGTTATAAATCATCGTTTTTGACAATATTTTGAATGTTGATTGTTTTCATAGATGATTTTTTTTTTTTTTTGTTATGAGGTGGACTTCGATTCACATTCAGTGTTTGTTGTGTGGAAGCATGTCACGGGCTTCAAAATCCTTTGTGGGACAAGTTAATCGGCCCACTTAGTTTTTCTTTTTTTCCTCTAAATAAAGAGCATATAATGCGAATGAAGGCCATGATGTGTTGCGGACCCTGCCAGACGACAACTCATTTCTCCACTTGCCCTCTCCCCTAATTTGAAGGTAAGACAATAGTGGAGCAAACGAGGCACATACATAGTTGATAAAAATGCCCCCCAACCAAGACGTGGTCCAAAGCCTAAAACACTTCCTATTAACAAATTTGGATACCTACCCTACTTTTGAGTTGCCTCTAATCACAATTCTTGGTCTTTCAGAACATGATTTCCATAACCAAATCTATTATTTATTTCCTTCTAATAATCATACTTTTATTTCCTTCTTTTGATTTGGGAAAGTATTAGTGCATCGAAGCCTAGTCATGTTATTTACTTATTTAAAAAGAAAATCGTAATCATCCGAGATAGTTTCATATACAAATATTAATTAATGAGCAATTGAGCATACAGTCACACAACATTAAACAAACGGATAAAAAAAACATAGCATTAAACAAGAGAAATTTGACAGACATAGCACAAGTTACTTTTTTTTTATGGCTTAAGCGTTATAGAATGATTTTCAACCCAAATTTATGAAGAATTTTTTGTATGGTTTGGGATCATCATAGGTCAATTTTCACACAACCAAGATTCTCAATTAAAAAATAATAATAAAACTTGACTATATGTTTTTTTTGTGTCATAAGCTTGATTATATGTCTCGCATAACATTGGGATGAGAATAGTCCAAAATGATGTAATAATTTATCTATTTTAATGGCTGGAGGTGAAACAAGTTAACAATTAAAGGGAGAAGAACAATTTGTTGGGAACTTATTACTAAGATCTCACCAATTGATGTTTCTCTACAAGAAGTTGTGTGCAAATCAAAGGTCGGATTGTGTGGCGTTAATCAATCACATAAAGAGAGATATCGCGTATGAGTATGATTACTAGACAAGGAAATAATAAGTGGTAAGGTGAGGGGCACCTAGGTGATGCGGGAATGGTTGGTTAGGCTGCAACATTACATTAGGCCTCCATTGAATTGTGAAGGGTCACTTCACACGGTGAGTGCGTGTTTAAGCTGGCGTTGACTTTTCAGAAATCTCTAACATTGCACCTTATATTATGCTATGCTTGATGCTTCAAAACAAAAACAAGACACAACCTACCATCCCCGCGGCTTCTAGAAGTGTCACTTTCATTTCAGTAAGTGGGGTAGGAATATGCAAAGAAACCCCTATTTTCTCTCTTGCCAAACACCCCTTCCAACAACACATCACAACACCTCTCTTTGGATTCAAATATAAGCCAATAATAGCTTAACCAGAGGACAAGGTGGCCTAATGCTTCATCATTCAAACTTCTAACACCGTATTCCACTATCCTTCTTTTGATACCAAGGAAGAACGAAAATACACACACACACACACACAC
>CM023954.1:1580008-1607910 GCA_013407115.1 Glycine latifolia
ATATATATATATATATATATATATATATATATATATATATATATATATAGTTTTCTTTATTTTTTCAACTTAAAAAAAACATCATAATACATAATATTTTCTTAGCCCTATTTTTTTACTCGTAACGTTAGATTGGGCTCTAAAGTTAACCACATGCAGGGCTTGACAAAAACAATAACGGTGACATTTAGAATGCATTGATTCTTTTCTTACACAACCGAAATTACTACGTTACAAGATACCACAAAAGAAGAAGAAAAGAAACGATTTTTCTCCCGTCCAAATCCAATCATTCACACCTGGATCTAAATAACCCACGCTGCCAAACAGCTTGAGTGCCATCGGAGGCAAAATGATAGTAGTAGTTCTTTTCCTGTTGCAATTGCTCCCAAAATAAGAAAAGGTAACAACAAATAATCACTCCACTCACCAAACAAAGTTTCTTTGAAAGCGCTCTTGCTTACACTTGGTCATAAAGGTAAGGAAGACAATAAAAATAATCAAAACTACAATAAAAAGCCTTTCGGTACCGGAAAAGCTGCATTTTCTTTGCCTCATCATCTAACAATTTACATGGAATCAATCAAATTCAATTTGACGTTACATTCAAACATTGGAAATTCAGCTAATAAAGGCAAAAAGAACCAAACCAAAATAACGAATTGATTTTCCAAGTGTAAAGAAAAAATAGTAAAAAGAAATAACTAAATCTAAGTGTTAGAGCAACACTGAATTTCTCAACTATGATAAAATGATACATAGAAACAAAGAAAAGAAGATCCGTGAGAGACTACATACATACCCACATTGGATTACCCACAAATTCATTTTGCTTTTCAAACAACCATATCATAATTACTTCCTCTTTTTTTCTTCCCATTCAATATTCCAAATAAAATGTTTTAAAAAATAAATAGTAAAAAGAAGAAAATATACCCAACACGGAATCTGTCTCTCACAGAATTAAGATCATATTACCATAATCTTACATCTGATCATCATTTTTTAATATATTTTTTCCGCATAGCAATAACAAAAAAATCAAGTTGAAGAGATAAAAAAAATGAGAAATTAAAAATCATCATCGCACGATAATCATCAGAGACAAAGCGCGGTGCAGCGTAGATCATCATCCGCAGCGGCAGCAGCAGCATCAAACGGCAGCGCGTTGAGATCGAACGGCAAGGGAGGTCGAAACGACGAGGAAACGATGTTGTCGTCGCCGTCGTCAACGACGGAGGAGGAAGAGTCGCAGTCACTGTGGCAGTCTTCGGGGACAAGAGGGGGAGTGCGCGGGTATCTCCGCGTAGTGGTCAAAAACGGCGTCGTAGTGGTTGTGGTGGGAGGGCGGGGCCCACTGAAGGACTCAACGGTGCTACTCATGCCACTTGAAGTTGGTCTTTGAGGGTTGTTAAGGTTGTCGTTGCCGTTGCCGTTGTTGTTTCGGTGGCTTCGGTGGTGGTCGTGGTGGTCGTGGAAACCAGCGTAGAAGAAAGGATCGGTAGTGGGGTGTTGATAGCAAAAAGGTGAGAGAGGGAAATTAGTTTTGGCCTTGGAACCTCGGAGAGTCCGAGCGGCGGCGTCGTAGGCACGTGCAGCATCCTCGGCAGAATCGAAGGTTCCCAACCAAACCCTGGCTTTCTTCAACGGGTCTCTGATCTCCGCCGCGAATCTCCCCCACGGTCTCTTCCTGACGCCCCGGTACCGAGGCTCCTTTAAAATGGATCCGTTCACCTCCGCCGCCAACACCACCGCCGCCGCCGGGGCTCCTCCTCCTCTGCCCTTCCGCATCTCTTCGGAGAAATTAATGAAAAAAAAAAAAAAGAAGACAGACAGACAGACACCGAGGTTCGTCCGACACGACTAGGTGTGGTCTTGGATTGGAGCTCAGAGAGACATATGTGTATGTATGTGTGAGTGTGATATATATTAAGGGGTTTTTTTCACAAGTGGGTGTTATGGAGATGGAAGAGGTATAATAAGATGATGAGGATGAGAAATGGAGAGAGAAAGAATTGAAGGCGGTACCACCTTCTCTTCTTCTTCTTCTGCTCCTTCAACTACACACACAAAAATATTTTGTTAATAAATAATACAAAAAATGGGTCTTTAGCGTGTCCGCGTCTTTCTTCTCTCAATGCCTTTCCTGCCTCTGTCTGTCTCTAATCTAATGTCATTTTTAAAAATATAAAAAATTCTTTTTATTTTAATTTCTTTATGGAAAAATATTAATCAAACACGGAAGAGAAAGAAAAAAATAAAAAATATTGATAAATTGTCCAAAATTAGGAGGCGTTAAAAAATAGACTCTTTCTTTCTTTACCTTTCTGGCTGCCTTCCTTCTCTAACTGACCTCTTGTCTTGCTTTCTTTATCCCTTGCTTTATCTTCTGTTATATTATTTTATAAAAAGAATCTCTGTTTTTGATGTATTTTTCTCGTTTACAAATTACGAAGAGTGAGTTAAGGGATTCTAGAAATGACGAGAAGGCCCTTGGGGTTTCTTGGAGGTAAATTTGCCTTGCCTTGGTTGGTGTACTTTTGATTTGGTGAGGTCCCTTTCATGATAGCATACCTCTCTGATTATTTCTTCTTCTTTTTCTTTTTTCCTTTTTCCAGAGGGCACACACGGAGGGAGGGGTAAACATAAATGCAACAGGTGAAGATCTTATCTCTGTTTTCAATTTTAATAAATAAATATACTAATTTCCTTTCTGTGAAGCAATGGATTTCGATCGATTTCCTATAAAGAAATTAGTTTATACAGTATTTTCATTTCATCTATTTCAATTATTTCGGCTGTGGACGAGGAAGCGAATTATGTGCCATGCGTAAGTGCAGATTTTTATAGCCGCTTAAATGTTTATTTTTATTTTTGTTCTTCATAAGAACTTTGTTAATTACTAATTAGCAGTGTGAACTAACTATATTTTAAAATAATCAGCGGTGTAATTATTGGTGTAAACTGTACGTGTTTTCTAACACTATATATACACGATCTTAACTTTTGCGAATTATGATTCTACATTATTATTATTATATGGTAAAGGGAAAAAAAGTCCAAGCAAAAACAAACAGTCCAGTAAGTTTAAATAGAAATTAATAGCCTCCATCTTAGTTTCAAAAACATGAACTTCAATGTTAAGACTTCTCAATTAAGCGATACAAATCTTGTAGTTTAGGATATTTTAAAAATTATAAAAATGCTTACGTTAATCCATAATTGTCAATGCGGTTAAGTAGTTCAGTTACTTTTTTTTTTGTACAAGAAGTATCTCACTTACTTAAAATACATATTCCACATAATTAATACTTAATGCTGTAGTTTCATTTTTTGCTAAAAAATCAGAAGAATAAACAATGTCAATTTGTTGTCCTCGGCCAAATACTTATCTTTTTTCCTTGTATCTTTCGATATGACTTTTATTTATTAATAATTAGTGGTGTGAATTATTCAGCGAAAAAAGGTGGTGTTAACTAACTTTCTTTTAGAATAATCAAATATGCAACTACTCAAGTGGATTATGCATTTTTCAATAAGCACACGCAAAGTAAAAAAAAAAATACACAAATGATCTCGTCTGTATGTTTATATGTTAAAACCTAATAACTAAATACATTTTCCATCACTAAATCACTAGATTTTGATTTTGGAGAGATTTTAGGCCAATTTCTAATAATGATTTTTCATGAATTTTATTTTATAAAAGGAAATGAGTTTATTTTTTTATAGGTTGGATGTGCTGTGCACAAGTGCCATTCAGATTTAGCCAAATATTAATCCTTTCTGTTTGTAATTTTTTATAGGAACTTTGATAATTACTAATCTGTGGTTAGAACTAACTTTTTATCGATATAAGCGATGGTGCAATTACTTATGTGAATTGTACTTATTTTCAGACGCAAAGTCAGAAACACATGGATTGTTCCTATCTGTAAGTTAAATCCTAATGAATAAATACGATTTCCTTCATCTAAAAGAAATAGATGTTAATTTTGGAGATATTTTACGCCAATTTCTAATAATTATCCATAAAATTTCTTCTTTTTATTTGCAATTTTTATAAGAATAATTATTAATTACTATTTTTTAAAATGATTGGTGTTGTAACAACATATGTGAAGTATATCTATTTTCGGTGGGCACATGCAAAATGCTAATACACAAATTCATGATCTTATATGTATCATAATAAATAAATATAATCTTCTTCCTCTAAAGCAATTGATTTTGATTTTGATTTTGAAGAAATTTTATGCCAAATTCTATTAATAATCTGTAAATATTAAATTAAATTAGATTTTGGGTTTAATTTTAAAAATCAATTTAATTCGATAAAAAATTAAGTTTATATGCATATAAATAATTTTAGTTAGAAAATTGGCATGTCACTTATATTTCTACAATTTACATGATAATATAGTTTTTAAATAATAAAATGAAAATAAATAGTCTTGTTAGATGAGATATGTGTTGAATTTGTATGTGTCGAAAATTAAATCGTACTCAAAGTCGTTTTGAAAAATAATGTGAATTCATTTTATATGCATCTATATTCACAAGAAAATATCACTGAAATTCTCAACAAAATAATGTTTCAAATATCATCAACTACATTTTCTCCCCCTGTCGTGCTCATTTTTTACCCTTTGCTTACGTATGAAAGAATAGGAGTTTTTTTTTTTGCTGGGTAAGAAATTCACCAGACTGGATTTTACTGAACAATTAGTACGTTTAGCATTTCTTCCCCTTCTTCAGCTTTCTTTTTTAAGTAAACAGTAATTAAAGCTTCTACCGTTTCAGATAGACGGTGCAAATGTGCAATTGTGAAAAGCACGATAAAAAAGATACCACTATTCAGAAGCACAGTAACATGCCTGCTAGTTAAAATGCTTTAATTTAATTTCGAACTATTTTTCATCACATGCATCAGTACGTATGGTACAGGAAATTTAAATATATTTTTTAAAAAATTAATTAGTAAAAAGTAATATAAATAAATATTATAGTTTTAACATAATAAATATTCGTTTAAATTTTGTACAAAACTACTAGTTAAACTAAGTAGGTGATAAATACATAAAGTGACATTAAAAGACATTAAAAAATGGATTACAATAAGATAGTAGTTAAGAAAAAAATAAATTACGAAGTTATAACCTCAAACGCTATATGAAATACTACTAAAACAATATAGACCATTCAAATAAACTCTTTTACCAAACATACTAATTTAACAAAGTGTTTTTTTAATAAAATAAGCTAGAAAGTAAATTATTATTCTCAAATACTGAGCTAGTTTAATTTGTTTTTCTAAAATAAGTATTTTTTTTAAATAAAATAAGTAGTTTTATATTTTTATGATGTATTTGTCTAAATTATTTTTATTTAAATAAATATATTTTTAGAAATAAAACATATTTGTTTCTTAAAAAAATACTCATATAAAAAATATTTTTATATTACTTTTTAAAATTTAAACAAACTATCATACTATTTTACTCCTTCTTATACATAATATATATATATATATATATATATATATATATATATATATAATAAACTATTTTAGACTTGTATTCCTTTAGTCTCTTCAGTTGAACAACGATTTTCACAGTTATACTAATCATCGAATTTCTACCAGTTTCCCGAGACTACTAGTCAGGTACCCATTATACATCATCCAACCCTTGGCTGTTAAGTAAACTTAACTACTTATACAAGACATTAATGTCAATATATAGTACCCATTATAATTTGTGTTATAATTTGGAAGTATGAATGATGTCCGCACGACTAAATGCACCCGATCGGGGAAAAGAAAACCTATACATGTCCTTCTATTACATTTTTAATAATTAAGAAATATTAAAAATATTTGTCAATATATATTAAATATAAAGATATAAATTAAAATACAAAACTAAACATATTTTAATAGTAGTAAAAATGTATATAAATAATATATATAGAAAATAAAGATATATGATCAACTCAAGTAGGTGAATCAAATTAAAGTAAGGTTTCACTTTATGTAACTTCTGTCAGACAGTGGAAGATCCACACTCTAATCAGTTAAAAAATTACACATAATATTTAAAATTGTATATTTTACCCCTTAATTTTCAATTCCTTTTATTGTAATAATTATTTTAAAAATAGGTTGCTCCTTTTAACTTAAGGTTCTAAATTTTCCACTGCATGCAAAGTAAGAAATGTTGCATAAGGAATGAACGACAATAATGTTGAAGAATATATTGATTGAGTAAGATACATGGTCAACCGATGATATATTAAAATAATATATCATTTCTCTTTCTCTCTCTGACTATTTATCAAAATATATTTTACAGTAATAAAATGAAATACACGTTACATCATATGTTCATTAAATATATGTTATAATAAGAGTTGCTCTATTCTATACCTTTTAAAACGAACAAAATGAATATATTTTATAAAGTTCCATTTCATACCATCTTATTTTAAACTTAATGTCATTTAATTATATTTTAGAAATTGAAATTTTCAAAATAAATACACTTGTGATCCAACATTTATTATCGAATGAATTTCACGTGAGTTTAGTTAAATATGGTGAATTCATCATTTAGATATTTACTTACTTGGTTCTATTCATAGAGTAAAATTCAATAGATAATTAAATATAGTATCAAACATATTTCCGGCATTGTTTTTGAATTTTGTTACATATTACTGCACAAGATGGAAAAGGTGAGAAGATCAACGATTGTAAGATGTGAGGACATGGAAGGGAACAAAGTTGTGAGGACAGAGAGAAGTACTAGAAAAAGGAAAAGGAAAGGAAAGGAAAGGGGTAGGAAGCAAAGCCAAAGAGAGTTCGATAGATAGGTTCGAGAGTTGTGGGGACTCCTCTGGAAATTTGGGTTGGGCAAGGCAATGCATGCTCTTTTTTTCTCTTAATTTTTATTTTCTTGCGAAACGCGCACGCCAGTTGCAGCAGCTCGCTCGGGAAACGCATTCATTCATTCATCGAATCATGGCCAAGTCAAGTCCAATCCTTTGCTCTCTTTCACAGGCTTTTTGTCTTTTCTATATGGTTTAATTATTCATTTCATTCTTAAATTATTTTAAATGTTTTAACTTAATTTTTATTTTGTAAATTTAAGACTTTGAAGATTAAATTATTTTAAAAATTTTAAAGGTTAAATTAAATATTTTAAAAATTTTAAAATTAAATTATTTAAAATAATTTAGGCACTAAATTAATAATAAACTCTTTCTTTTATTTGTTGTTTTGGTTTTGGTTGATTCGTGCTCGCGCGGGAAAATGATGCACCCGCGCATTTTGTTAGTTACGCAACAACAACAACAACATTTTCATTTCGTGCTTATCCACAATACAATACAGTGGGTGTGGTCGGTTACGCTTTTATTATTCTTTCTTTCAACGCACCCACACCAACACCTACTAATAATAATATCATATGCTCACACCACCCCAACTGCTTCATCCAATCATCTCTCACCTTGGACTTGTTTATTTAAATCAAACTAATTAGATTACCCTAAACTTTCAATTAGTTTAATAAAGTTGCAGAATTAGCTTTATTAAATACTACTAACAGATGCAAAAACTAATTATTGACGGAAACGGAATTAAACCTTTTTTATTTTTTATTTTTTTGGAAGGTAAAAGGTCCAAACCCAAAGTAAAACCACACACAAAATAACCGGCGAGTCTGGTCTCCCAAAATATCAGAAACTAAAAGCTGCCTAATTTGAACATGGGGATGCACATGCCATAATAGACTAAACCCTGCCCTAATGAATGTATTTCCCGTTTTTAAAGTTTAAAATATATTTTTTTTTGTTAATTCTGGTAATAAACATTGACGTTGTTGACAAGTTTTTATTTAGTTATTTTTTTTTTAAAAAGTATTTAATTTCTCATTTAACCCCTTTTCGTTTATATTGTCTGTTAAATATTTATGTGACTCTGAAAAATAAAAATAAGGGATAAGATAAAAGGTCATAATATTTAAAGAAACTAAAACAAAAATCAGTACTTGTCAGGAAAAATAGTGAAAGACTAATAAACAGGATTATATGAAAAATTTAAAATTCGACAACTAATTATATTTTTTATAAATAAAGATAGAATATAAAAATGGAAATTTGTTATAATTTAAAAGATGTAATTTAGCCTAAAATAAGTATCTTTATGTTATACCATTCGTAAGTTCCTTAGCAAAAAAGAAAAACGAATGGACACTAGGCTACAAAATGTACCTCTTCGGTCTTCTGCGTTTGCGTGAGTGCAATTTTTCATTGACTATTCGGTATGATTTGTAAAATACCCACGTTAAATAGATAATATGCGCCTTACTAATAAAAAAGTATAGAATGTCTGTTGATTTAAGAGTTCGATTCCCCATATTTGTGAATGTAAAAATATTCATTGAAAAAAATGTAGTATTTCAAAAGATGGTTTAAATGTGCTTTTTATTTCTGCTATATATTGTTTCTTTGTTTGATCATTGTAGTATTATTATTAATCTTTTTGGTAGAAAATAAAATAATATTTGTTATTTTTAATTACTTCTTTTGGAATAAAATGATAAGGACTAGAAGCAAATTAATCACATATTACAATAACAAGCACCAAAATAAAGAAGAGAAATCTTACAATGATTATTTTTAAATAAAATTATAAGGACAAAAAAAAATCAATGTATTATAGAAATAAAAAATATATTTAAGTCTCAAAAGAATAATTTCAACTCTGACCGGAAAATATACTTAGTCTATAAAAAGTTCATATATGGCTCTTACTTTTTTTTTCCTTCTTTGGTGTGTACATATGATGAAATTTTATTAAGAATAAAACTTGGATTATCTTGTGTATGGTAGAAAATATATATGAAGAAACTAAAATTAAATATTTATGTTAAGTCCTTGCATTGAAAAAGAAGTTTATAGAATTAATTTTTAATAATCTTAAGTATTTTCAATCTTTTGGTCTAAATTTTATGTTCTACTAAAATTAACTATTCATGTTTATTTATTATATTATTTCTTTTATCTAAATTTTAAAATACACACTTAATTTATAATAATATATTTTCCAATGTCTTGAACATATTTAGTTGGCAACCAATTCTTTCAACAAAAATTATAAGATATAATATTACTAAAAAAATAAAATATTTTTCAAGATTATGTGAAACTGGGCCTGGGGCCCGTTAACAAGTTTTGGTTGAATATAACATGGTGACTAAAGAAAGTCTAACATCACCTGAGACGAACCAAAAATTGGCACAAAAAGATTTGGGCCGATTTCTCTAAAATGTTGACGGGTAGCTCCTTACTAATCGGTTCATTAGAATGACAATAAAACTGCTTAAGCTAATTGAAGATAGAACACTGTTGTCATTGAGTACGTTTTGCAACATTACCACCCTTTGGTCTCAAGGCTATTGGGTGTGGACCCACTTAAATTATAAGTCGAACACTTACCTAATTTCACATTGAAAAAACAAATAAGCAAACTTTTTTTGCCCTCTAGGCTTTGGGGCTAAAGAGTTGTGAAGGCTTATAGATTGAGTACTTATTCCATCCGTAATTACCATGGGTTGAATTCATGATCACTAGACAACAATCGTGTAACATAAATAACTTGAGAAATGGTAAAGATATTCATTGATTAACCCTTAGGAAATTGAAACGAGACTAGAACTCCTGCATAACACACCTATAGTTTGTAGTTGGCCGGAAAAAAATAATTATTTCACTAAAATAAGTCAAATTAAATATTCACTAACTTATTATAGATTATAGTGTTCTTTAATAGTTTTTCTTTTCGAAATTGACAACATCAGTCACTAAAATTCAAAACATTTTTTAAAATTTTAAAATTTTAGTTATTTTTATTATTTCACTCTTTATTTTAATATCAATAGAGTATTCTATCTTTAAAAAATGATGATAATTTCTAAATTTGAATAATTAAAAATAAATAACCTAAACTATAATTAAATTATAATTTTTAAAGTAAAATTTAATCTTAAAAAACTCAATTTGTTTATATTAATATATAAATTATTTATTTTACCAATTAAAGATTAAACTATGTCACACCCCATAAGTGAAAAGATATTTAGTCAAAGGACTATATTTTAGCTTATAACAAACTTTCTATTACCTTAAATTTCGAATTATTGTTATCCAGTTAAGTAGATAAGATATACTTAATATAATAAACTTTCTGTCCCCTTAAAATGAATCTCGAAGAGCAGCGTGAAATAAAATGAATCTAGAAGAGCAACATCAATGCCAACAGAAATTGAAGGTAAAAGAAATCGATGACTGGTTTCCTATCACTAAATCCATGAAGGCAAAGTGGTGGTACTCTTCGTTTCACAATGTCACTGCTGTTGTTGGAGCTGGCGTGCTGGGTTTCCCATATGCCATGTCAGAACTAGGATGGTAATTTGTTCATCATCTTCTTCTTTTTTAATGACTCAGCACTTGCTAATAAATATGTATCAAGAGTTTTTTTCTTGTATATACCTAAAAACACACTTAATAAAATATCAATGACTATAAATAAGAAATAATAATTGTTACTGTTTGTGTATATTTAGTTGTGTTCATTTATCATTACTTTAGCGGTGTTAACATGTCATTAATAGATATATTAATTTTATCAGTAGATGTTTGTTTGTTAATCTTGTTAGAAGAGATTGATCTTAATAAAATATCAATGACAAAAAGAAATAAATAATTGTGATGAAGATTATCATGATGTTTATGTATCATTCTTATGTTTCATTTGATTGTCGAACCAAGAGACTAAAAACAAAAAATAATTTTGAAAGGACTTAAAACAAAAACAAAGCACTAAATTGTAAGGTATAAAAAAAAGATATTTAAGTCTTAGTTTTTATCAATAAATATAAATTTATAAGTTTTGTAAAAAAATTAATGAAAGAGATTTAAACTTGCTACTTCTCGTGCTCCTTGATTCCTTCATCCTTAAGCCCCTTCCTAACAAGTAAATCTTATATCTCCTTACTCGATATATTAATTATTTACTATATGGCCTTCACGCATGCATGTTTCTTTGTTGTGTCAGGGGTTGGGGCGTTACAATATTGCTCCTTTCATGGATTTGCACTCTGTACACTGCATGGCAAATGATTGAGATGCACGAGCCTGAACCGGGAAAGAGGTTTGACAGGTATCATGAATTGGGGCAGCATGCGTTTGGGGAAAAGCTTGGGCTGTGGATTGTGGTGCCTCAGCAACTAATGGTTGAGGTTGGCGTTAATGTAGTTTATATGATCACTGGTGGGAATTCTCTAAAGAAGATATACTGTACTCTTTGTGATGACTGTGAGCCCGTTAGGAGAACTTACTTCATAATGATGTTTGCCTGTGTTCAAATCGTTCTATCTCACCTCACAAGTTTCAACTCCATTGCTGGTGTTTCTTTTGTTGCCGCTATCATGTCCGTCGGGTAGGGTTATTATTTTTCCATATATAGTTATTGATCATCATAAGTTAAATGTTTTTAATTGATTTGAAATTCTTGAATATGATTGATTGAGATGGCAAAGGAGTTTAATTATAAAAAAAAAACTTATTTCATTTACTTTAACAAATAAGCAGCTTTATTATTTTTTGTCAAAATAAATATTTTTTTTCTTATTTTGATAAATGAATCCTATTTATTTATTAAATAAATATTTTTTAAAAATAGTTATTTTAATTTTAAACAAACTCACTATTATACCATATAATATGGAACGATTTTTCTAGGAGATAGACATGACTATCTTTGCTCGCTGTGCAGCTACTCCACTATTGCGTGGATAACTTCACTTCACATAGGCGTTCAACAAGGCGTGGAACATAGTAGCAGATTTTCAAGCGATGTAGGAAGCGTATTTGGGTTCTTTGGCGCTTTGGGGACTATAGCTTTTGGGTATGCTGGCCACAATGTAGTTTTGGAGATCCAAGCAACCATTCCTTCCACGCCTGAAAAGCCCTCCAAAATAGCCATGTGGAGAGGCATGATGGTTGCTTATGTTGTAGTGGCTATTTGTTATTTCCCTGTTGCTATCCTTGGTTACTGGGCTTTTGGAAACACTGTTGAAGACAACATCCTTCTGTCCCTTGAGAAACCACGCTGGCTCATTGTAGCTGCTAATATTTTTGTTGTTATCCATGTAACTGGGAGCTATCAGGTTCACTACATAACTTGCTCTTCTTCTCTACTAAGTTATTACAAAATATTTTGTTCCAACACAATGCCCTCAAATTCGTGTACATTAAATAACATATTTTAAAACTTGAAAGAAGTGGATCCCTTAAATAAATTTTAGTAACTTATTAAGACACTAATTAATTTCTAAATCCCGGTAAGGCAAGGAGATATCCTAGATTAAAAAAAAATTAAAAACTATTTTGTGCTTAGTCATCCCAATCTAACTATTTTTATTGTTAGATCTTTGGCGTTCCGGTGTTTGATATGTTAGAATCCTTCATGGTAAAAAGCATGAAGTTCAAGCCAACTTGGTTCCGTCGATTCATAATTCGCAATACATACGTTTGTGAGTGTGCTTTCACTGTCATACAAGTCCCATTTTCGTGTATTCCTCTAGATAAAGAGAACCTATCTAACAATTACAAGTTTCTGTATATGCAGTGCTTACACTGTTCATTGGTGTTACATTTCCTTTCTTTGGTGGGCTTTTGAGCTTCTTTGGAGGATTTGTCTTTGCTCCGACCACGTACTTTGTAAGGAAAATATATAACCTGCCACAATTTTTTTATAGCCTACAAGCAAATGCTGATGTTAATCTATTCTTCTATTGTTTGCAGCTCCCCTGCATAATGTGGCTTGCCATCTACAAACCAAAGATGTTTAGCTTGTCTTGGTGTGCAAATTGTGTATGTAGTCCAAAAATATTCTCCATAATGTTATATAATTGTGTTGTTTAATATTGTATAGGCTTCTAATGAGTTTGATTTTTCTTCATATTTCAGTTTTGCATCGTTTGTGGAGTGTTATTAATGGTGTTAGCTCCTATCGGCGCATGGAGGCAGATCATACTTGTAGCCAATGATTACAAGTTTTACTCGTGACGATTACAAGTTTTACTCGTGACTTCTTTCCTAAAGTATAGAGCATTTCCAATGACAATGTTCTTTGTTAGAACTTAAGTTACTTTTGCTGATCTCACATGTTATAAAAAAAAATTGCCTCACAAGTCTCACCTCATATTGGGTATGACTCATACTGTGCCGTCAGTAAATATGCATGAGAGCTCCGTACTGTTGTTGGCCACGTGTTTTATTATTTATAATTTGGGCTTGGGTCCATGAATAGCTACGATGCTTAGGATTTCTAAGCCTATATATTTCCTTGTAATCTGAGTGCAATTGTACGAGTGTGTGAGAAAATATAGTAAATAGCTGGACGTAGCCCACATTGAGTGAATCAGGGTAAACTCTGTGTGTTGTTTTTTTTCTTCCCTTTCTCTCTTTCTTCTATCTCGATTGTTGCGTGATTGCTCGGTACCCAACAATTGGTATCAAGAGCTAAGGTTCTGCGATTGGGGTTTCGCTGCCAAGTTCTAAGATTGGGATTTCGCTGCCAGGTTCTGTGATTAGGGTTTCGCTGTTTTAGCGTTTTCTTGACATTAAGAAACCTGCTAAATCAAGCTGTGAGGGATGTCGACCAACCAATCACGAATCGAGGTTGAAAAGTTTGGAGGAAAGGGTTTCGAGTTATGAAAGCTGAAGATGGAGGCCCTGCTCGTTGACAGGGACCTCTGGCACGTGATCAAATGAGTTGCAGACTTAGATCAAAAACGATTGAAAGGCGCGAAGCCTAATTTGGTTGTGCCTTGCTGACAACGTTCTTTTGAGTTATGGAAGCTAAAGATGGAGGCCCTGCTCATTGACAGGGACCTTTGGCACGTGATCAAATGAGTTGCAGACTTGGTTCAAAAATGATTGAAAGGCGCAAAGCCTGATTCGGTTGTGCCTTGCTAACAACGTTCTGGTGAATGCGACCTCCGATAAGATCGTGAAGGATCTCTGGACGAAGCTGGATAGTCTTTATCGGAGCAAGTCACTCATGAATAAGTTGTTTGTGCAAAGGAGGCTTTACAATCTACGGATGTCTGAAGATGATTCATTTTTTGCACATTTAAATGAATTTAACACTGTCAATGCACAACTCACATATGTAGATGTCAAACTGGATGATGAAGATAAAGTATGCACCTTGTTGTGTTCACTGCCAAACTCTTGGGAGCATATCATTATCTCTATTAATACTGGTGTTTGACGGGTAGCTCTTTGCTAATCGACTCATTAGAATGACAATAAAACTACTTGAGATAAAAAATTTGACAAAACAAGAAGGAAATACAATGTAATAGACTTGACATAAGCAGAAGTAAGCAAAAATATCAACAATAACCCTTAACCAAATCAGTGTTGTCCTAAACAAATTGAAGATAGAACACAAAGTCATTGAGTACGTTTTGCAACATTACCACCCTTTGGTCTCAAGGCTATTGGGTGTGGACCCTCTTAAATTATAGATCGAACACTTACCCAACTTCACATTGAAAAAACAAATAAGCGAACCTTTTTCGCCCTCTAGGCTTAGGACTAAAGAGTTATGAAGGCTTATAGATTGAGTACTTACTCTGTCCGTAATTACCATGGGTTGAGTTCATGACCACTAGACAACAATCGTGTAACATAAACAACTTGAGAAAGGGTAAAAAAGATTGTCGATTAACCCTTAGTAAATTGAAACGAGACCAAAATTCATGCATAACACACCTATGGTTTATAGTTGGTCGGAAAAAAATAATTCTTTCACTAAAATAAGTCAAATTAAATATTCACTAATTTATTATAGATTATAGTGTCCTTTGATAGTTTTTCTTTTTGACATCAGTCGCATGGTCGAGTCAGAATGGCTTATGAAAGCTTTCGTCCTTTGTAAGAATAAAAATGGACTAGGTTGCTTATCAGGAGCCTTTGGCCTGGTCTGTTTAAGACCTGAACTGACCTGACTTGTTTATTATAAAAGTTAGACTAAGAGTTTTTAAAAAGCCTATTTAAATAAAAAGGTTTAGCTCAAACTTTAAAAAACGTCTATTAAACCTATCAAGCTGACCTATTTAATATATATATATATATATATATATATATATATATATATTAAAACTTAAAAAATCACCTTGAAAATCGTTTCACGTACGTTATAGTCTAATAAAAGTTTGTAGGATAGTACTCGTTTAAATAAATAAAAACTATGATAGATATTCCAAAGAAACTTGCATTGCTTGCTATAATAACTTGAACAACAAGAAGTTATAAATGCTTTAAAAGAGTAGAAGAAATGGATCCTTCAAAGAAACGTAGAGTAGAAACACAAGCTAAAAAAAAATGTAATCTGTTTTAAAAAAATAGAGATAATTACAAATAAATGAGAAAAAGAAATCAATAACCACCCAAAGTAATCGTCATAATGATTTATTACAAACAGTAACGCTAACGCATATTTCTCAAAGCCTAAACACGTGCTACCAATGGAAAAGCTCCTAAAAACTCGCGAAATCCAGTTAAATCCAAATCAAGGTTTCACCAAAAACACTCTATCTCCGTCATTTCAGTATCCTGTGGGAAATTCACAATTACCATACTCTGCAACACAAATTCAAAAACACGGTTTCAACACAAATTATTAACATCTCTTGGAAAAAAAAAATTTAAAATCTAAACTCATGCATAATGCTTTTAATGCAATGAGATGGACAAAATAACCGTTCCATGTCGACCATATAGGGCCAAGCAATCAATATTCAATAATAAACCCTCAATTTAAACCTTATCAACTGATAGGGCCATAGGGCGAAATAAACAAATAAAACATAACATTTCTTGCACGTAGTCGGTAACTTATTATTAATGCATGTTTAATTTAATTTATTTTGACCAGGGGAAAATAGGCATTTTGTGTCTCGCTGCGTTTTCAAGTTTTTTTTTTTTAAAAGACAGATAATAAAAGTTAGGAGATAGTTTGTAAAGAAGATTATAAAGTAAAATAATAAAACCCAGTTATAATTATAGGGATAAAATGAGTATAAAAAAAATATAAGTGATGATAGCAGCAGTACTTACTGGGAGGCTGAGTGACGACATAAGCAGTGCCACCAAAATAACACGTGCCGGATGCACGTGCCTTCTTCTGATAGTAACTGTTGAAAGCGTAGGAAGCATGTGCCTCCAAGGTGTTAGGATCGTAACACGTGGCACCTGGCTGAATGGGAGTGCAATCAGCCCCAGCCTCTCCGCAAGCGTAGTTAAGAGCGTTCTGCAGCTTCTTCTCCGAAGAACCGCCATTCGCCACGCACCACGTTTGGCCTTTAGACGACGTCGTCACGTCACCACTCACCGGAACCTGGCTCTTCCCAACCCCAGACGGCGGCGCCTCCGCCGTGAGCGGAATATCATAAACCTTGTTCTCACTTGGATAAAACAACCCGTAGTTCCTCTCCGATGTGGGACCCGTTTTCTGGTTCTCATTGAATAGCGCGAAGAGGAAAACGTCGAGTGACTCATTGGGCTTCAAGGGGGTCCCACTCCCACTCAACACGCGCTTAACCAAGTTTCCGTTATACGACGCCGCATTGTCCGGGCTGGCTCCGATCTCATTAGAGTCCCCAGCAGAAGGCCAACCCGTTTCCGAAACGGCAATCTTAACGTCGTCGTATTTGAGTGCTGACATGGCAGCAAAAACGGCGTCGATTTGAGCGTCGAACAAGTTGGTGTATTTTAAACCATTACCCGAATCAACCACGCCAGGGTTTTCCTTGAACAGCGCGTAGTCTAAAGAGATTTTATCAGAGTTTGCAGCGTAAGCGAAGAACGGATAGGCATTCACCATTAGGTAGGAACCGGTTTGGCGGAGCAAGTCGAGCATGGGTTTGATAACCGGTTCGAGGAGTTCGGTTTTGAAGGAACCGGATGAGGCGGGGAACGAGTTTTGGAGCGCGGAGAGTGCGATGGGTGAGGAGATTTTAATGTTTTTGTCGAGGTTGTGTTTGACTAGAGAAGCGTGAACGTTCTTCATGGCGGGTACGAGGAACTTTGTCGTGTTGTTTGGGTCCACGAACACTTCGTTTCCCACGGCTATGGCTTCGATTTGCGTGGCGGGGTAGTAGCTGGAGATGTTGGCTTGAACCCAAGCGTCGGTGAAGGACTGCTCCGCGGCGGCGTTGGCGAGAAGCTCGTTTGGCATGGCAACCACCACCTTCATTCCTGAGTTGGCAAACGCGGTTAAGACGGTGGCGTCGGTGTCGTAGAGCTTCACACGGTTCAGCCCCTGAGTCTTCAGAAGCTCCACCACTTTCGCCGGTGTAGGTAGGTCGTTCGCAATTCTTCCATAGTTTATTCCGATTGATCCCGCTTCTGCAAAGCCCGTCAGAAAGTGAACAAATTTCAAATGCAAAATGAAATGAAGCATCAAAATTTACATGCAGTTTCATAAGTGCTGTTTTCTAATTACAACTAGAGTTCATCTTGGTAAGACGAAATTCTAATACAAACTGAAAGAAGAGTAGTGAGAGATGTATTTACCTGATGATGATGAAGAAAAGAATGAGATGAGGATGAAGAAGAAGGAGAATGTGAGAGGAGCCATGCTCTGTTTCAGAGAGAAGCAGAGCATGCAGATCATTAGAGAGGAATTAAGAAAAAGAAAGGTTGCCGTTGCAGTTATTTTGTTTGTGGGAAGAGAGGGTGTGGAATTTTATAGAGTGATTGGGGACTTAGTGGGCCAACGTGGTTGAAGGAAAAGGGCTTTCACTTTACACCGTGTGGGACCCTTGACCAGTATTGGAGACCCAACCACCAATGCACTATCTCAGAACCGCTAATGTTAGGTTAGAAAAAATGTTACTACTTGCGGAAGACCAATGTTTTTTTTTTTTTTTTTTCCTGTATAGAAAAAAAATGTTAGCTTAACTGTCCGTTGGATCATGTAGTAGGCTATGTTGTTGAGCGTACACGTGGAGCGTATCGTTTGGGACAACGTTGTCGACAGGGACACGTCACGAATGGAACGGGGTGAGGTCGCGATTGCGAAGGGACGTGTTTGGTTCGATACCCGAGAAAATGTAATATTATTGGCTTCATTTTCGATTGAAACAATGATGAATTTACGGAAACAGGGCCAAGGTTTCAATAATTTTGCTCAATTTTGAACGTTGGACTTTGCCATCCAGCCGTGCTTGATTTGATGACATGTGCTTGCCTCTGTTTTTGTTTCTTCTGGGTAAAAAGAAATAAATTGGGTGGAAATCAATTAATTCAGGACTATGTATATAATAATTCATCAATTCTGTTGGCAAATGAATAATAGGCCTCATCATCATGACAGAGTCGTACTACTATTTTATGATTTTATCATTTGATATGAGATTTTACTTTACTTCAGGCTTACATTCATTTCTTGCTGTAGATTTAGAGACCTCCAAATCAAACTTTGTTGAATGATTTTTAAAACGAAGAAATTGTTTTTTATAAATAAAAAAAAGTAAATTGTCCACTCTATTTTTGCGATTACTTTTTTTTTCAATATCTTAAAACATTTTAGATATGCATGGTCATGTACAATATATATTTCGGGATAGTTGTGAACACAGATAATGGAAACCTAGATTAAGTAGTCGCAGTTTGGCTACCTAAATACTGTTTAGAGTTTATAATTTAACCATTAATTAAATAAATGGCCATCAAGCTTTAGATTTTTTAATTTTTAAGTTGTATCAATTTTGATCCATTAAATATTGATAAGAGGATTATTAGATTTTTAAAATTAATGGATGAATCATCCATAAAATTAAATGGATAAATTTGGATTCATACATTTTCTTTTTTGTATTTGATGAATTTACTTGTGGTTTTGAATAGATTGTATGCATGGCGGATAAATGGATTCAACCCTTCCTATTTACTCAAGCTTCTCTTCTATTTCACCTAAAATATCTATTTTGCGAGCATCATTTGCCTAGAAATTTTGTACTTATTAAGTTATTTTTTATTTATGAAGTATTATAAGGGATCCATTACATAAACTTGAGGAATGCAATATCCATATTATTTTCCAATTTCATATCGTAAATAAAGATGAAAAAGTGTAGCCAACAACTACCTTGATATATACGCGGTTATGGCATCTTGTCTTGTTTGTTAACTAGCGTTTATCCACAATTCTAAAGAAAGGCCAATTCAATCATATTAGTTTCTCATGTCTAACAGGCATTATTCCAAAACTACTTTGTTAGTTGTAACTTATTTTCAAATATGTAATTGTGATTGAAAGTTTAAATAAATTATTGTAATAGTTTATAATAATTAAGGATAAAAGTATTTCAAAGAAAATGATATTAAATGAGATTATTTATTTTATAATGGTTATAGATAATGAGTTTAAATAGTTATTATAAAAGTTTTTAAGAAATCACACAGTGAATATGCATTCAAATTAAATTAAAATAATATATAATTATAATCAAGGGAAAAGAACATGCATGTTTAGTTTTAGGTTAGAAAATTGACTGTGCTTCTAAAATTGATTTAGATCAATTTTCATATGTTTAATTTTATTTTGAAATTAAATTTAAGTTCTGAATTGATTATGAGCTGAAATAATTTTGAATAATTTTTATGTTAGATGAAAAAATTATAATAGATTTTATTTTAAATTTGATTTTATAGTGAAAATACTCAAAAATAAATTGCATCATTTAAAAAATAAATTTATCCAAAATAAATTTTATAAAATCATTTGTATTCAAAACCGTTTATCCAAATAGGCACGCTAATCCTTAATTAAACAAATGGTGTAGATCAGATGAAAGGAAGCTCAATTTGAGACCAATGAAAGCTACAAGAGACTTGTACAAGATTTGAAGGGGACACGTAGTGATGAAGACATTACAAAGGAGAAATTTCGATCAATAATCATTCTCCTCGTGTGGTAACGGAAAATGTTGGTAATCGATCTGTGTTTTCCTTCTGATTTCATCCATCACACCACGGAATGGTATAGCCATTACTTAATTCGAAATGATAAGGATTTTGTCTTAGTCAAAATCTCAAAAGGCCGTGAAAGACACTAATACACCATCGTGTGGAAATTCCATCTTTTTCCCCACTAGTTTTATAGAAATTTTACTTGCAGCTTCACCTTATTGAATTTGAGGATAATAACTAATTCCTTGAGTATACATTTTCTTATTTTTCACATATATCATGCTCAGTTATTATTATTAATGTGATTTCTATCTTATATATTTGGTGGATAGTTAAAGAATTAAAAGTACAGAAAAAATCATGATGTCAGCAACAAATAATTTATTCCATAATTTTTTTTATTGTTTAACTTGTTTTTATCTATGTACTACATATATAGCCAGTACAGAGATATTAGAGCAAGATTTTTCTTATTTCGAATACATTATCAGTGTAAAAAAATGATATATACCATTAATTTTTTTTATTTGATGTATTGTCAAATTAATGAAATTGTATAATAAAATATATTAAATGATAGGATAAAGTTTTTTAGACAAATGACATGCCAAAATTCAATTTTTGTCCTTTGATTATGATATGTATTTCAGGATGATTAACATTTAATTTAGTGACCCTATGAAAAAGAAAATGAGTAAAATTTCCAGTGAATGCACCTTTAAATAGCTAGTGACTGATAAATTAACTCTAAAATAACGACTTTTTTTTGTGCAGCCTGAAATAATGACTTTTGGGTAGGGTGTAATTGGTATCGGCTTATTTTGGCCCCAATAAATAAATTTACATATTTTAGTATTAAAATAATATCATTTGATGGTTAAATTATTGCATTGATCATTTAAAATCAGATTATTATTTTTTAAAATAAGAATCTTTAGAAAAGTAAACAGAGATTGATGCTATCGTCATTGATCAAATCCTCATCCAAACATATCCTAACATATAAAACCAAAAACTCAAGTGCTCCGTTATTTTTACTTTGTTTGTCCCAAATGTCATATTTTCAAAGGGTTTTCATTTAACATTATTTTAGCCTACATAATCAAAACTGCCAAATGATTGTTACACCCTATATCCCTATAAACAAAAAGGACAACACTAGGAAATAATTAATGTTAAAATATTTTATATTTATCCATTTTTATCATCTTAATTAAGTACAACTAAATTTATTTCATTTGTCATATTACCGTATGGACAAGGTTTGAGAAACACAAATGAGAAAAGGAAAAATGACGTGCCATTAGCAAGAAGAAGAATGACGTGCGATTAATACTTTTCATACAGAAAAAATTATTGGGCCGTAGATTAGTCGGTGAAATGCCCCATTCTTCTATGCTAATACAACAGCCAACTAGCTTTGCCGTTGTGAATGATGCAATCAAATACGTAAGGGGGACCTTTTGCTAATTAAAAATGATTGCGGACGAAGGTAGTACTAATTAATACTTTGGTGCCAATTAATAAAACATCAATTTTAGTACTTGTTTTTCTGCAGCCATTTTATCCTTCAGTGATATTATTAACCGTAAAGAAAATTAACAATAATGGCAACCATTGAGTTTATTTATCGTTGAATTAACCAAAGGAAGTGGTTGGAGTTGGAGGGCATTTTCTTCTTTCTTTCGGTTCAACTCTCAACGCCACACATAGGGCGTTGGCATGCACAAAAATGAAGATTTGAAGGTCCCATTTCAGGTCGGCACAGTCATGTTATTATTCAAATTAAGTAAAAGGGGCTTGTTGCAGAAAAATTTTGTTAGATGAAAGATATATTTTTATTTGGCACATGTATTGAATTAATGATCTGCTTATAAATTTTAAAAGACATATTATCGAATGGTAGTTATCAACAAATCCTTAACTGTATATTTTACACACTAAATGAACATTTTGTTTTAATCAAGTCAAAATTGGTTTGTCAACTTGCATCTTTCCAATTTCTTTTACTTAAAAAATCTTAGTAATAAATAAGGAGCTAAGACGTTTCTACACTTAAACTCTCAGGTGTACTAAAAAATGTCAGGCGATTTGGATTGGTACCCTCATTAGGTCCGTAAGACTCATTCATATTTCATAGTGTTCAATTTCTTAATAACTAGTGTTACATTAGATATAATAGCATCTGGTACACTTGGTTGTCCAAGCTACCATCTACCACGATATGTGATGGAGAATAACATTAACAAGAAGTAATACAAATAAAACAATTAGTAGTTTATTTTTGCCATCTTAAGTTTTTTTTCTTCTAAAAATTCATTTTCAACAAAAGTAGAAATAAAGAATAAATTAATTAGCTTAGACGATCTGTAAATTCTTAAAACTGGAGATTTTAGGTGAATTCATCCCTAAAACTATACATAAGCTTATATGGGCAATTTTTAATGTCTTTATGATAGAGGTTCACTCTATGGTTTTCTGGTTGGTTCACTTGGACACCAATTTTAGCTTGCTAGGGTTTGATTGGGGCACTGTGGTGGGGATGAAGATTTTTTTTTTTGGAGGGAGAGGCTTTTGTCCAACCATTTGAGGAGGGAGCATTTTATTGTTCGATAAGGACAAGGAGATCTCAATTGATGGATTGGGTGGAAGTGGGACATGCATATATCATAATGTAGACGTTATGTTTCATATTTATCCTTGTTTCTAGCCACCCCTACCCCTACAGAAAAAATGGTTATTAATGGATTTATCTTTTCCATGGCTTCAGGCATAAAACTGTATTTGTAAACCTAAGTAACTCGTTCACCAAGAACATAAACGATAGAACTCATCTTTAGCTGTGAAATATTTGGTTAGAAAAAACATAAATATAACTTTTCAAACTAATACCAAAAGTTAGTTTAGAAAGAATTAACTTCAGGGAACAAATTATGGCAATATATTGAACTAGAGGATTAAACATAAACCTATCAATATATTTAAAACAATCTCATACTCTGGTATTAAATCTTAATCTTTGTTATTTTTGTTAAGAAGATATTTACAGAAATGTGTGAAGTAATTTTATTGATAATAAAACTCTGTACTTATAGGTTATAAAGTATAACAAATTAGATAACAAACTAATAACTAGATAAGATTATGTCTAACAAACTAACAACTAACCTATATTTAAAATATATAACAAACCAACTAACCTATATTTAAAATATATAACAAACCAATTTAAAATACAAAGATATAGATAAGATTAATCTCATTAATCTCCCGTAACACTCCCCCTCAAGATGGTGTGTGTAAGTTTGAAACACCCATCTTGGCTTTTAAGTGCATGAACTGATCTCTACCAAGAGACTTGGTAAATATATCTGCTATTTGATTCACTGAACTGACTTTCATAGTTTTAATGAGACCAGAAGCAATTTTTTCACGAACAACATGACAATCAATTTCAATGTGTTTAGTGCGCTCATGATAAACCGGATTGGAAGCAATATGAAGAGCAGATTGATTATCACAATACAGAGGAGTTGATCCGGAAATGGGAAGGCCAATGTCTTGCAAAAGATATGAAAGCCAACTGATTTCACAAGTTGCATTTGCCATTGCTCTATACTCAGCTTCAGTGGATGAACGGGAAACCACACTTTGTTTTTTTGTTTTCCAAGAAACGATGCTAGTACCCAAAAAAATACAATAACCAGTTGTGGACCGTCTAGTTATGGGACAACTAGCCCAGTCTGAATCACAATAAGCACGAAGGGAGAAGTCTGAATTAGATGAAAAAAACAGACCTTGCCCAGGTGTGGCCTTTAGGTAACGAACAAGACGAATAGCAGCATCCATGTGAGATTGGCAAGGAGCATGCATAAACTGACTTAATATATTGACCGAGTGAGTGATATCTGGACGTGTGACTGTAAGATAAATTAAGCGACCCACAAGGCGACGATATGGGGAAGGATCAGATAATGCAGTACCATGTGATGGAGAGAATTTCAAATGTTGCTCCATGGGAAAATCTACTGGTTTTGAACCAGTAAGACCACTATCAGAGATGATGTCAAGAGCATATTGACGTTGAGATAGAAATAAACCCTTTTTAGATGTGGCAACTTCGATACCGAGAAAGTGCTTCAATCGTCCCAAGTCCTTAATTTTGAATTTTTTGTGTAGAAAATCCTTAACCAGAGTAATAAGATGAAGATGTGAACCTGTAATGATGATATCATCGACATAAAGAAGAAGAAACACAGAGCTAGAATTGTGATGCAAGCAAAATAGTGAATGGTCAGCATTGCTATGAGTGAAACCAAAATCAAGAAGAACTTGTGAGAATTTTGAATGCCAATTCCTTGAAGCTTGCTTAAGACCATATAAAGATTTTTGTAGTTTGCAAACGCGGGTCTCTCCTTGACGACGAAAACCAGGGGGTAGTTGCATAAATACATCTTCATGTAAATCCCCGTGTAGAAAGGCATTATGGACATCAAGTTGATGTAACGACCATTGTTTAGCTGCAGCAATGGAGAGAAGGACTCGAACTGTGACAAGTTTGGCAACAGGAGCAAAAGTCTCAAAGTAATCAACTCCTTCAATCTGAGTATAACCCTTGGCAACAAGTCTCGCTTTATATCGTTCGATACTGCCATCTGAAGTTCGTTTAATTTTATATACCCACCGACAACCAATTGCCTTTTTTCCGGCTGGTAGAGGTACTAATGACCAAGTTTTGTTCTCATATAAGGCATCAATCTCAGATTGCATGGCATTGCGCCATTCCGGAAAATTCTTAGCCTCCGAATAAGACTTTGGTTCAGTATCAACAGCCAAAGAAGAAAGAAAAGAACGATAGGAATTTGAAAAACGGTCATAAGATAAAAAATTAGAAATAGGATAAAGGGAACCTGAACCATTGGTAGAAGAAGAAGACTGTGATGAAGGGAGAGAAACCACATAATCATCAAGATAACGAGGGCGGTGTCTCGTACGTGTTGTATAGTGCGGAACATGTGATGGAGAGATAATAGTGGTAGGTGGTGTGGGTTGTTCGGTGGATGATGCTGATTGTTCAGATTCTATTGCAACAGGGAATGGTTGAAAAGGATTTAGGGGTTGTTGGTGGTCATGAGGGGGTAAATCCTCTTCAGGAAATGGGTGAATAATGGGAGAAGAAATGGTCATGTCTGGTGGGGGTAAAGGTAACACTAATTTTGGATTCTGAGCATTAAGCATTTGATAGGGGAAAATATGTTCATGAAAAATAACATCTCTTGTAACATAAATTTTTTGTGAAGATAAATCAAATATTTTATATCCTTTTTGACCATGAGGGTACCCTAAAAAAATTCCTGGAGATGCCCGATTAGAAAATTTGTGACTGATGTTGGTATTTCGACCATAAACCAAACAACCAAAGACTCGAAGGTGTGAAAAATTTGGTTTTTTATTAAAAAGAATTTCATGGGGTGTGCGACCTTGTAAGATTGTTGTAGGTAAGCGATTAATTATGTAAGCAGCAGTTAATACAAAATCTCCCCAAAAATCTAATGGCAAGTTGGATTGAAAATGTAAGGCACGTGCAATGTTTAGTAAATGTCTGTGTTTACGTTCTACAATACCATTCTGTTGAGGAGTATAAGCACAACTTGATTGTTGGAGTACTCCCAAATTTTGAAAGAAAAGAGTGGTATTGGAATTGAAAAAACTCACGTGCATTATCAGATTGAATTTTTTGAATTTTCGAATGAAATTGATTTTCAACCATTTTAAAAAAGAAAGGGAGAATTGAGTTAACTTCACTTTTGTGTTGCATGAGAAATACCCAAGTACTCCTAGAAAAATCATCAACCACAGTCAAGAAAAATTTGGCACCAGAAGAATGATTTTTACTATATAGTCCCCAAATATCAAAATGAACTAATTCAAAACATTTAACAGTAGAGATGCAACTCAAAGGAAATTTTAAACGAGACTGTTTAGCCAAAGGACAAACAGTACAAGTACATTTTTTTGAAAACTTAATGCTAGAATCTAAATTATTGAACTGTGGAGATAAAGTTATGGCTGGATGTCCAAGGCGCCAATGCCACAAATCAAAATGAGAACCAAAAGATGTAGAAGCGACAAAAGCAGCAGAGGAATTATCCATGGTGTAGAGGCCCCCATGTTGCTCACCCATCACAGTAATCTTCTTCGTCTTCTGGTCCTGTAAGAAACAAGTAGTGGGAGTAAAAGTAATCCAAGAATTAGTGTCTGTGGAAAGTTTGTTAATGGACAAGAGATTAAAGTGAAAAGATGGAACATGTAGGACATTTGAGATTGAAAGACCTGGTTTTAAAAAAACAGAACCAATATGGTGAATTGGAACCAATTGATTGTCAGGCAATTTAACAGAAGTAGATACTTTTTTGTATGAGTGAAAAAGAGACAGATCAGATACCATATGATGTGTGGCACCAGAATCTAGAATCCAAATGGTAGAATGAGGTTTAAAAGAAGCAAAACAGCGGAAAGAAGTACCTGCAAAGTTTGCAGCAGGTTGTTCATTACCAGTATTAAGGAGAGAAAGAAGCTGTTGAACCTGAGTTGGAGTTAAATTATTCGGAGGTGAAGAATCCGAAGATGGTGTAATAACAGCAGCATTTGAATGAGCTTGAAGAGAAGATCCCGAGTCACGATTATAACGACTGGTAGAGCCACGCCGAGATTTCTTAGAACCAACATCATGTTTCCACCAGGAAGGATATCCAATTTTTGAGTAACAACGACTGTCAGAATGACCATCAACATTGCAAATAGAGCAATGATATTGAGACTTAGAATTGGCATTGCGGGATGAAGCATGTTGAACAGACATTGCTGATTGATCCAATGTGACAGATCGAGAATCTGATAAAGAACGTTGACGTTCTTCCTGTAAAAAAAGAGAATATGCTTTTGGCACTGATGGAAGTGGGTCCATAAGAAGAATTTGACTTCTAACAGAAGCATATGAATCATTTAACCCTTGGAGAAAATCCAGGAGATGATCATTATCATAGATGGCATTGAAATTTGGCACAATACCACAAGCACATGCTGGAAGTGTGCGATAAGATTCAAGTTCGTCACGATATGCCTTCAATATCGTGTAGTATGCAGAGATGAAATTATTGCCTTGAGTTAGATTAGAAATTGCTCTACGAATTTCAAAAATCCGTGGTGCATTCTTCTGATTGAAGCGAGTTTGAAGATCAAGCCAAATGTCACGTGCACTCTTAATCCAGATAATGGAATTGGCAATTGTTGGGGTGGTTGAATGTACAATCCAAGATTGGACCATACTGTTGCAACGAATCCATAATGGAAGATTTGGACTGTTTGGTTCAGATTTGGGAATGGTACCATCAATAAATCCAAGTTTATTTTTTGCTTCTAATGCCATAATGATAGCTCGACTCCAAGTGGGGTAATTGTCACCATTGAGGAGCTGTGTGACAAGTGGTTGAGCAGGTTGATCAGAAGAGTGGAGATAATATGGAGATGAATGATCTGGTGGTGTAGTCATTGTGAATAAAGTGACAGGAATCGATCTTAGGCTGATACCATGTTAAGAAGATATTTACAGAAATGTGTGAAGTAATTTTATTGATAATAAAACTCTGTACTTATAGGTTACAAAGTATAACAAATTAGATAACAAACTAATAACTAGATAAGATTATGTCTAACAAACTAACAACTAACCTATATTTAAAATATATAACAAACCAACTAACCTATATTTAAAATATATAACAAACCAATTTAAAATACAAAGATATAGATAAGATTAATCTCATTAATCTCCCGTAACAATTTTC
>CM023954.1:1608010-1622512 GCA_013407115.1 Glycine latifolia
CCCCCAAAAAAATCCTGAACCTTTTCATTATCTTCCCTTAAAATAATATATACAGTGAAAATTTTGGGTCATCCAAATTCCTGGCATTCAATTCAATCTTCAATGTGCTAGAGTGAGAGATAGATGTAAATCTTAATGGGAAAGCATTCAAACGCATAGGATTTTGTATTTATGATTTTTTTTACCCGCATTAGACCAAGAAGACATAATCATGTGTAAATCATAACGTGGAAGCCGTGAAACAGAGAATCGTGAAAGTCATGATTGTCCATATCCTGATTAAATAAAACCATAAGCTTCAAGAAAGTCTTTGAGTATAATTGATGATTGGTTTTTCTTCCATCTCACTCTCTTTCACACACATAGTACGGACGATTTCTAAGAGCACAAGTAGAAAAACTTAACGTGTGTTTTAAGGGAGAGAAGCAATAATACGTTCTCAAGTATTAGAACCAATGGATGAAGTCAATTTAATCTTTAAAAAAAATTGATACAATTTAATTTAAATTTTAAATAGTGAACAAATACCTCAATCTTATCAGTTTAGGTCACTGAAGGAAGCTTACAAAGCCATAACTTTCCAATAAAGGATTGTGTTATTTGTGAAAGGCCAGACTTATTTCAAGTTTCTCTTTTAATTCCTGTATCATTCGGGTCCAGCTCTTTCCATACTTTTTGGTCCACAGATAATTTTTTGTTTTTGGTCACTAGGGCTATTACATCTTGCAGTCCCACTATTATATCATATACCTCGCGTTGCATTCTGAAAAAGAATGCAAATGACCATTTTGAAATAGTCTTTTCAGAACATAATAGAAGGTACAAGATATATATAATAGTGAAAGTGGGAGTATAAGAAATAAATGTCGATAATGACCCAATAAATAAAAATGTTATTTGGGTAAGCCTCTAGAATTATGATAGGTCGTTGATATTCAGACCCTTTTTCTGCTCTTCGCACCAGCTCGTTTTTTTTGTATTTTTTATAATTACTAGGAGAAAACAGGCAAACTGTTTTTCCATTTTCTTTTAATAAAAAGAAAGATAATAAATGTTAGTGAGTGATTTGTGAATATGATTATAGAGATAAAATAATAATTTATGAATGTAGTTATAAGAATAAAATGGGTATAAAAATTTATATACTAAACTACCCTATTTCCTTTATATATAATTATAGATTATAGATATATTAAGGAATATTATTCTTGTTTAAAAGATATTATTTGTTTCTTATGTCAGAACAAAGTATTTTACTCTTTAAATATTGCATTGTGATCTCAGGTTTGCCAATCTTGTCCCACTTAACCCTTTTCACTTATTAGTGTTTCTAAGATTCTTAAGCAGTTGATTAGATCAATGTTTTTAAATGTTGTTCATCCAGGCCGCCCTAAGATAATTTCGTCCAGCACTGCCCTTTCAAACGTCAACTCCAATTTACAGAATAAGGGCTGATAAATTTTCGACTGTCACTCCTTGGTTTCTCACGGTTCTGTACAGGTGAAAGAAAGTTTTCCACATCAGTCAAAAGGATAGTCACATTAGCTTATTTATCATAAGCAAAAGCGTTAAAATTGAATAATTTCAGTTTCACAACATAAAAAACACATGTACAACAGAGGGCAGTTTCAAACACAATAAAGAGCAATGCACTTGCTGGCTCTTTTGTCAAAAGGAGTGCATAAGAGAATGCATAGGTGACATGTGAGCATTCAGAGTTTGCTTCCTGCACCCTATTGCATTACCAACGAAAATATGAACGTGCAAGAAGTTTCACTCTTAGATCCAAATGGAAAGTGGATAGCGGGCTTAGCTTTGGACGTATGGTCCATCCGGAAGACGGGCATGTCCTAATAACACGATTATTAATGTAAGTTGGTCTTCCATAAAAAGGCTCCTACTACATGCATATTTTTCTAAGTACACCCCACACCCCCTTTCTACCTCTCTGTTATCCATTATATCCTTTTTCTTAAAGAAGTACACCCCTTTTACTTTCTGAAAATGTATTTCCAAAATTACATATAACTATTTCAGAAATATATCTTTGAAACTATGATTCATATTTCTGGAGATATACTTCCAGAATACGTATATATTTTTCATAAAAATGACACTTAAGAATTAAAATGGTTAACGAGAAATTGAAAAATGATAAATGCTTATCTTATACCCATGTTTGTTGATTTTATTTTTACCCCATCATTAGTATTCTTCACATCTTATTTAAAATATTATTTTCATCTTATCTTTATTATTCTCTAAACCCTAATTTTAAACTATATTAACCATATATTCATTATAAAATATTGCACTGTTATCATTATTATACAATATTTTATGTTTTCCTTGATGTGACAATGTGTTTCATGGTACATTCATACTAACTTCATGTGGCATTGGATCATTGACGTAGCCTTGGATTAGAAAATGAATGAAAACACTTAAAGGAAATAAATCATCATCAAAACTTTGCTTTGTAATTAAGGTGTATGATATATGAAGTTAGTGATGAACTTACTTTGAAATGCATTGTCACATGAAGGAAAACACAAAATAATGTATAATAATGATGAAAACATTGTATTATATAATGAATATATTGTGAAGATAGTTTAAAATTAAGATTTAATGAATAATAAAGATAAGATGAAAATAAGATTTAAAGAACACTAATAATTATATGAAAATAAGACTAACAAATATGGGTATAAGATAAACATTTATCATCTTTTTATTTATTTATTGTAAACCATCTTAATTCTTGAGTGATATTTTAGTAAAAAATATATACCTATTCTGGAAGTATATCTCCATAACTATGAATGCTTGTTATGGAAATGCATTTAAAGAATAGGTATATGTAATTTCGAAAATACATTTTTGAAAAACAAAAGGGGTATACTTTTAAAAAATGGTATGATGAAAAATTGAGAGGTAGAAAGGGAGTGTGGGGTGTAAATAGCAAGAGCTTAAAATAATTGTGAGTTGAGCTTATCATCCTAACGTATAATGTAGAAGATTCACAAATACATTTTATCCAAATAATTTGTACTATTCACATTTGAAGAATTGCAGTTCTTATTGTTATTTTTATCTCATAAAGACATTAAATGGTTGAGTAGCTTTTGAAGCAGCAAGGATCCAAAAAAAATCAGCTGTAGGAATAATATTCACATATATAATTAACTAGGAACTATATTCATATTATAGTTTTTTTAAACTACATTTTAAATTATGAAAGCATTTTATAACTAGACATACATACATTAAGAAAAAAAATCTGGTGGTGCAGTTGGGCCTAAATCGAATCGGTCCCTATTTTGAGGTTATAATATATTACATACCATTCAATCAAGTTGAGTATAATTATTACCTAGACTTAGCAAGCTTACCCACAACTATATTATAATGGTTGAATAGCAAGTGAGTATAAAATAGGCATTAGGGTAAAATTTAACGATATATCATTAGCACAATATCATGTATATTAAAAAGGATTAAATACCGTGGGAAAAAAAAAATCCTATTTTGAATGACTAGGCAATAATGTAAATATTTATGATTCAAAAATAAATTTAAAAGAAATAAGAAATATTCACATCTAAATTACTTTTTTCTTTCTTTCTGAATTCTCACCTAAAATACTTAAACACGACAATAGTACTATTTTCCCTTCTTCTTTTCTTTTCTTTTCATTTCCGGCTAATTAAACTAGTTTTTTTTATAGAGAGATTCCTCTAGTTACATATGAGATTATATATACAATGTATTTTCTCTATTTCAAATTGATTAATGTTTACATCTTTTTCACATAATTTAGGAAATTACGTAACCATTTGTGTAAGGCAACATATTAACAAAATTTGTTAAATATTTAATTGAAGATCGATAAAAAGAGACTTTTCCTATTTACCCCATGCTAAAAGTAACCACCCTAAACAACACCAGACTTAGTAGCTAAAACTATAGGATACCCTATTACATTTGGTCACGTGATCTTACACGTGGAATCCAACAAACCCAACTGTCTTCTCGCTGAATATGCCTATATAGGTGAGGTTTTCTTAGGCATGAATAACTTCACTCATTCATTACTCTCTCATACACATTATGATTTGATCGTGAGAATCTCTATGAGTAACACTACCAAAGTCACTCATCATGAAGCCTCATGAATTATTGTGCCGTTGTCCTGAATCATATCCATATCACAACAATACTAAAATTGCACAATTATAATATTAGAGAATAGGATTTATATTGAAACCTTAAAAGATCAAAATGCACCACTATAATACATAAGATAGGAAAAGTCTAATTAAGCCAAACATAAATAGAAAGTTTGACCAAAGGGAAAAAGAATTAATCAACCGGACCGAGGGTTTGGAAAAGTGAATTTGGTATTGTTTTTGTAATGAGGCATTCACATGAATAAATTAATTAAGTTACCTACCATGAATTTGCTTACATACACAGGTAGTTCAGTTCTTTCGTTCTTGTAATGTGAGGCATTCGCATGAATAAAGTTACCAACCATAATTTTGCTCACTTACACAAAGGCATTAATAAACAAGACACAAGGCACATATACCGTTATGCTAGCATATATCCAGAGATTTTTACATACATACACAAAGACATTAAAACACAATACACATGGCACATACCGTTATGCTAGCATCCAAGTGTGAATTGATTGAATTCCTGAAAAATACCTTTTCAAACATCTCGGGCTCCATTCTATACATTAGCAAGGCTAAGAATAATTAGTTTCCTTACCGTTCCAAATTGAAATGTATAATAAAGCCGTTCAATTACACAGAAAATTCACCCCTAGCATGTTTCTCACGCGCCCAGCTTGATTAAAAAATGTAATTTCTTTACATTCTATTCTATTCAGCTGTTTGAATTTGTTTACAAACAAAACAAACGAGAGACCAAATGCACTAGCCACGACCCTACGAAAACGACACCGTAAATCGTAACCCCACAACACTAGACACAGCATATATAAAGAGAAACAAAGATATAGCATATGGGAGAGGGAGAGAGAGGGAGAAATGAAGAAAGGCAACGTTCAAAAGAACAATATACGGTGTTCGACACTATACATTGCTTTACTCTCTCTCATCACAATCTTCATTATTCCCTTTTGTGAGTCCTTCAACTATGGCCAAGCCCTGTCCCAGAGCCTCCTCTATTTCGAGTCACAGCGTTCAGGTCGCTTACCCTACAATCAAAGGGTCACTTGGCGTCACCATTCTGCCCTCACTGATGGCCTAGAACAAGGGGTACATACATTACTTCATATTAACATACAAACCTTAAACTATGTTATTTTCCTTTTGTGCTAGCTTTACATTCATTCTAACATTATATGGTTATTGTTTTTTTGGGTACGTAGGTGGACTTGGTGGGAGGGTACTATGATGCAGGGGACAATGTGAAATTTGGGTTGCCAATGGCTTTCACCATAACACTCCTCTCATGGGGTGCTATAGAATACGGCGAACAAATCGCTGCTGCCGGCGAGTATGCTCACGCTCTGGAGGCTATCAAGTGGGGAACCGATTATTTCATCAAGGCACACACACAACCAAATGTTCTTTGGATTCAGGTATTAATTTCAATTCACTTCATACAATTCCAGTGAATATTCTTTTTTAAATTTTATTTTTGAAAATTGATTATTCCACGCGCTCCCGTTGAAAATGGGATGAATGAATACTTCTTCCAAGCTAACCGGAGGAATAGATTTAAATGTCGGAGCTGTCAACGGATTCGTCCGGAATTTCCTGCAATCTCGCCGTGACTGGCGCGTGTTATCACTCGCAGCTGGGCATGAACATGGGAATTTTATAAATGAGATTTGTTAAATTAGAGTATCTAAAAGGATAATTATTATGTAATCCGGTCGTATAATTTCAATTAATCATGGGATATGTTATGATTTTTTTTAATAAATTAAGAAATGTAACTATTTATACTTATTACATAAAGATTAATTAGTCGACATCCAACGTCCAATTAAAAAACATAAAGATTAGTCGGAGATTATAATATCTTAAATCATATAGTAACAATTATTTTTAATATATTAATTAGAAATCGTGTTACTAAATGTAAATAATGAGTGATGATATACATATACTCATTTATTTTAAATATTCTATCAACACTCCTTAATTATTTTTTTCTATCAATCAAATTATAAATTCTGTCATAATTTTTTTTTCAACTCTATCTATCTGTAGGTGTAAGATAACATGTTTATCAAACATTTTCGGCAAATAATATATTTTTAATACTTACGTTATAGATTTCACTAGTTTAGGATTCAGACTTGCAAAAATGACAACAACATATTTAGCGAAAGATACAGAAATTTCACTCAATAAAAAAGAAGTGTGCTACGGTAATGAAATGATGAAGATGTTAAATTCCTTTATAAAACTGGTTATATGTGTATATTTGGTCTTATGAGTTAAAATGTTCAGGCGGGTGACGGCGACACTGATCACTACTGTTGGCAGCGGCCGGAGGACATGACGACATCACGGCGAGCTTATAAGGTTGACGCCAACAACCCTGGCTCGGATGTCGCCGGCGAGACGGCGGCAGCATTGGCAGCGGCATCCATTTTGTTTAGGAGAACAAACCCACATTACTCTCAACTACTTTTGCATCATGCACAACAGGTATATGAGTTAGTTTTATTGACAATGTTACGTAGTTGTGGATTAATTTAATTAGGATTAATTTCAATTGGTCGTGAAAGAGATTATAAAAGGGAATTGGTTGTTGTGTTTTGTAGTTGTTTGAGTTTGGTGACAAGTACAAGGGCAAGTATGATGAGAGTGTTGGAGTGGCTAAAGGGTATTATGCTTCGGTTAGTGGCTACAAGGATGAGTTGCTGTGGGCAGCAGTTTGGCTATATAGGGCCACCCAAAAGGAGGAATATTTAACCTATTTTTTGGAGAAGGCTTATGACTTTGGTGGGACCACATGGGCCATGACTGAATTCAGCTGGGACGTTAAGTACGCTGGTGTTCAAGCCATTGCTTCCATGGTAATTCCCTCACACACTTCCCAATTCAAAGAGTCACTTCCCTTCTCCTTTTTTTTATTTTTTTATTTTTTTATTTTCCTTTATTGTAAATTGTAATATCTCGTTGATTATTCTTCTACCTTTCAAAGTGTTAAAATGTCAAAAAAGTACATTAGAAGTACTATACTCACTTTCAAAAGAAAAAAAAAAACTAAAAAGCACTATACTGCTATTATTGGACCTCAATTACATATTATGGGTCTTGATTTATTTCTTTATACATATAGAGAGAGGTGTAACACCCTCTTTTTCATACTTTTTTTTTATATTTGCTTTATAATTGGTTAGAATTTATTGAAAATTATCAAATTTTGTAAGTTTTATTTCTTATTTAATATAAATCAGCAGAGAAAAATATTGATTGAGAAATAAAAATTACTAAAATTAATAATTTCAATAAATTTTTATCAAAAAGTATCTAAAAGAGAATATTAAAGAGGACGTCATTAACATTATTATTTTATATATATATATATAAATCTTCACAAGGTCCAGCATTAGTATAGCTCGTTTTACATCGAGAGTAAATTCTCACCAGATATATATATTAAATGCTAATAATACTATCTTTCTAAAATTTTGATTGGTTAATTTTCTTAAAAAATTATTACTTTTGATACATTTTATTTTTCATTTAATAATTTTTTATATTAAATAAGAAATAAAATTTACTAAAATTTAGTGAATTCTAATAAATTATAAAAAAAATGTTTAAAAGAGTACAAGAAAGAATGTCCCTGGCATTCATGTATGTAAATTGCTTACCGACATTTTTCCTTTTAACAGTTCCTTATGGAAGAAAAGAAGCACAAGAAACACGAAGTCATACTGAAACAGTATCGTTCAAAAGCCGAGCACTACCTATGCGCGTGTCTCAACCTCAACAGCGTTAGTAACGTGGAGCGCACCCCAGGAGGGTTACTATACATCCGCCAATGGAACAACATGCAATACGTAGCAACGGCGTCTTTTCTTCTCACGGTTTATTCTGATCATCTCCTAGCCACTGATCAGAATCTGCATTGCCAAAAAGGGGAGGTGGCTCCCCATGAGATCTTGGCCTTTGCAAAATCACAGGTTGATTATATTTTGGGCTCTAATCCAATGGCTATGAGTTACTTGGTAGGCTACGGTCCAAAATTCCCGCTGAGGGTGCACCATAGGGGCGCATCCATTGAATCATATGGCGAAAATAAGGGTTTTATTGGGTGCACTCAGGGTTATGATAATTGGTATGGACGCGTTGAACCCAATCCAAATGTACTCATTGGGGCACTCGTTGGTGGGCCTGATATCAAAGACCAATTTAAAGATGAGAGACGAAATTACGTTCAAACAGAGGCTTGTACCTACAATACTGCAGCACTAGTAGGGGTTTTTGCTAGATTGCATCAATCACATGCACATGGTGATGTTTATTACAATGAAACCCCTTTGGTAGCTTCTAGCTAATTGGGGTTATAGAGAATTTTTTTTAGTCCATTATTCCGGGCAAAGAATATTTCTTAGCAGTGCTTGCTTAATTTTTGCACTGCCATTGTAATTGTAATTTGAGTATATTAGTATATAGTAAGATACAAACTACACAATCAATGTTGACGCAGAAACGCGTCTAGAGACATTAGGTGGAATAGCAATTTGCACCACTTATAGTTAGTCTAGCATGTGCTTTTATTTTTTGTCATATTTACGAATTTATTTAAACCTAAGAATTTTAATTTATCACAAAGAAAACAAACTAACTAAATAATTAAAAAAGGGGAAAATTTAGTGAGTTTCAACGTTAAAAAGGACAATTGAGAGAAAAGTTTTAAGTTTGCTAGATTGGCAACCTAATAGTAATAGTTGCAGCTACCGACACATAAAGGCAAGTGTCATTGGTAATACTTGGAGCATGTAGGAAGGGAGATCGAATATAACACTAAATTGACAATACTATATGTTTTAAAAAATTCACGGGATTCTTGGGTGTTTCTATTTCTTCTCTTCATAACTCTGCTTGCTTGCCATCTGATTTTCCATTCTTCTTCCCCTTTAATTACGGTTGCAAAGAACGGAATGAGCTAAAGGGTCCAAAGGCACTTTTCCTTGTAACCGAATTTGCGGGGAAATGGTCTCGCATGAGGCACATGGAAAAGCCACCCAAAACGAAAATCAAGCAGGATTTAGTGCCACGACGTTAATTCAAGTATATTTATGGGTCACAATCACAAGGTTCAAAATGTGGAAACCCAGCCAGCACAAGAGACCATGTTCCCATTTACTAGTACTACTTCTTTTTCTCATTCCCGATTGGTCGACGCGCTCTGTTAGCGCGTGGAAGTGTCAACACGGTTGGTAAGCACTTTAGGACATTTTTAAGGAAGTGTGTTTGTGTGAAAGTGTCATTTTCCATGAAGCATAATTAATACTAGATTTACAACAAGAATGTTTGAATGTCGTAAAAGGAATACTAGTAGTGCAGAAGCGAAAATGTCACCTTGCAGCAACGACACTGTGTATAATTGGGATAATTTAATGAACAGCAGTAATTAATTCTGCAAGAAAAACAGGAAACTATAATGGCAATTCGTGATCACTCAGGGCACTCACGATTTAATACGGGGACTTTTAAAGATTCTGGAAATTTCATTAAAACTTCGTTAACTAAAGTAGCATATGCGAAATATAAATCAGAAAAATTCCAGCAGGAGGAAATTTATCAAATGTTGAAAAAAATTGCTAGGAATATACTCTTTGAAACTCGTTATTTAATAATATATTTTTTTGGAGTCAAGTTGAAAACAATATAGGATTTTACCTATTAATAATAATAAAAAATAGGCATAGTTAGCACTTCTCGATATAACTGCAACAAAATAACACTACTAGAAAACTAAAAGCTTGAAAGATAAAAGAGGCGCGGGGGGGGGGGGGGGTGGGGGGATAAAAAAAAATCAATGGAATACTTGGTAATTGAAAATTTTAAGATGGTGAACTTTGGCCATTTAGTTCCATCTACTAATTTTTGCAAGTCGTGCATACATAATTTATTTATTTTTCTCGAAGAAAACCTTAGAAATCAATATATTTTTTAAGGAAATTTCTATTTTAGTTTTTTGTTTGGGGGAGAAGTTAAAATAAAGCCAAGAAACTCAACCCAACAAATGTCTTGGCCCAAGCCTAGTGAGTACACGAGATGCACGGTTTCTGCTTTCTAATACATCATTTTTGTAACAGTGCATAACTTTTTTTTCTTTTACAGATTGGATAATCTGTATATATTTTTTTCCTTTTACAGATCCGTAAGGTTTTTTATATGCTGCTGCAACTAACTGAGCTAATAGTCCAATTATGTTTAAAAATAATTAATGTTGATATATATAACACTAAATTTTTTAATGTATATTTAATACATATATAATTTTACTTAATAAATTTTGTAACAATTATAAATTCACATGTTTGATAAATTAAACTATAAATTATTCGATAAATTAAACTATAAATTAATTATTAGATCAAAATTAATTGTTACAAAATTTATTATGTAAATTATATGTGTATTAAATATACATTAAAAAATTTAGTGTTATATATATCAATATTAATTATCTTTAAACATAATTGACCTATTAGCTTAGTTGGTTGGAATAGCATATTAAAAAAAATTCATATGGATTGCCGAATCCGTAAGGTTATTCGCCAATCCGTATGAATTATGTGGATCCGTATGAAGCAAAACGCATAAAATGACGAAGGATATTTTGGGAATTCCACTGTTATGAAAATGGTGTATTAGAAAAACGAATGGTGTAGGAAATAGAAGCCGAGATGCACACACCATGACATTGAGTTCATTTGTTTTGGGCATTATGCCATGGCCCAAGGCAAAACCTGCGGTGACCTGAATCTTCAATATGTAGTACTCGAATACGCTTATTTTAGGATCTTAACAATGCATGGATTCTATTGATTTTACCATCGTACGACAGGGCCCCTGATCTGCGAAACAAAATGCTCATTCTTTAGTTCTATGTCACTGAATAATAACCCAATCTATATTGGAATTTTCATTAATACACAACCATTATGTTGAGCAGATAGTTAGGTTTGTGGCTATGTGTTGGGGATTTTAGGGTACAGATTCTTCACCAGTTTGCTGACATGACTATAGTACGCGGAAATGTTCAATGACTTCTTCTTACTCTTTACAGATAAGGAGGAGAATCAATCGCATCATTCTTGTTTACTCATGTTATGGCATCTTATTCATGCCAAAACATGTAATGCTACCACTCAGTGGCGGACCTAGGAATTTTAGTTTATGTCCGCATAATTAGTGGCGGGGGTTTATGTACAAGGTTATAAATCCACTCAAAATATAGTTGTTTTTATAACAAGATGCACAACAACAAGCACATTGAATATATAGGCACTAATGAAAGAAAAACTAAATTATTGAAACAAACATGCCTAATTTTGAAAATGAAGATAGCAATATTTCCTGCCTTCGATAGTCACCTACAGAAGGCTAGAAGTTACCATGCAAACCAATGTTGACAACTCATTAGACACCTTCAAGGCTCAAGCAAATAGATAGGCACTAAATAGAAGAGAAATGACATAATAAATGTAGACTTGTAGAGAGAAAAAAATCCTGTATCACTCATAGTTTGCGTACAGTAATACAATGGCACTCATAACACACTTCAATTTTCTCACATTCACAAATCACAAATGATTTCACTTTCTTATTTTTACCACACTCTAACTTCCTCTCTCACTTTCACATACACACTCTCCTTTACTGGTATGCCCCATTACACTTTTCTTTGTGCTGCACACAGCAGACATGGCACTTTCAATTTCTCAGCTCACTTACATTCACTTCTCACACAAGCACAAGCACAACACTGTACTGGAGCATTGCTCATATTTCTAGGTCCTATAGGTTGGTTGAATTTCACTATTTTACAATATCTAGAATATCACAATGTACAAGTCAGCTAAGTTACCAGTTTCATAAGTCTGCAGTATTCTAGATCATTGTACCTCCAAATCCAATATGTACTAAAAATCAGAACTTTTGAGCATTAAATAGAGCTGGTTATTACGACTTTATTCTAATAAGAAAATTTTAAAGCACCTAAATCTAAGCTTAAAGAGAAGAGAAATATTTCATGGACAGCCGAGAAGTGTCATCATATGACCAGTGACTTACCATCTAAAACAACATTAGAAAATGGCAGGTTTCCCAGCCATATTACACTTGTAAAGGGCAGATTTTTCAAAGAAAAATACCTACATAAGCAAATGGCAGTTGATTAACATCTCTGCAGGCATTCATTTCATGGAGACAGTTAATGATCATATAATTCATCACTTCAATCTACAAAGAAGATTAATTGCAAGAATCTCACCTTCTCTGGGGGAAGATCAATGCGCAAATTCCCGCGGCAGAAGAGGGTGGCCGACAGTGGCAGAGGAGGAGAGGTCGAGCTTCGAGGAGGAGACGGTCATTGTGGTGAAACCCCTGAACCGTGGTGTGAGGCGTGAACGAGAGAGAGAAAAGCTGCGCTGCACTGTGTTTTGTTAATTTTAAAAAAAAAAAGAAGCTAAAGCTTAGTGTCCGCACGTGCGGACACTTGCACTAGCGTGGGTCCGCCACTACAACTTATATTTCTTAAATTGCATAAGCTCTTATTTTTTTCTAAATTACGTAGGATTTTCTTTTCTCCTAATTAACTCTCATTGCAGGTTAATTTGGTGTTTTTCGATGGTCTTTCTTCTTTTTAGTCACTTCATCCTTTGTCAAAAGACATGCACCTTAAAGTTATTGTGTATAATTAATCACAAAATTAAATTTTCCATTTTGTTTCTTTAGTACCTACCAAACGCTCTTGTGAGCTTGTGGCCCCATATATTGTCTTGTACACAACACAAGGAGTCAAGTTATAATTTGATTTCATTATATTTCCACACCTAACAAACTCGTGGTCTCTTTTATCTCACATTCTACAAAGGATAGGAATAAGGCTAAGTCGGTAACTCTTCAGTAAAAGTGTAAACCCTTCTTTCTTTCTCTCACAGTTCAAGTGCATCTTTCAATATCAAGCGGAAAAATATTTTTGCAAAGAAATCAAGACTCTTGTTTTTACTTTTACTTTTATTCATTGGATTATATTGCAATACGCTACAGTAATTTCAACTAAAAATCAAACATACAGTAAATGTTTTAACCCACTTGGCATGTATGAATCTCTGTGCAGGTGTTTTTTTTCCATTCTAAATGGATATTTTTTTCATTATTTCTTTGAATTTGAGTAGACAGGACTGACTTTTGGCCCACTACTTTAATTTTCGTGGTGCCATAAGCAGAATCAAGGGGAACTTTCATGGCAGGAGGTCGCCAAAGCTCAGAATATATGTTCATCCAATACTTGAAAGATTTTATTATCATTATTAGTTACTAATATTTAGCTTTTAACAATTTATTTGGATGTGAGAGTAAAATAAGGGGAAAATAAATAAACAATGGAAGTAATAGAAATAAAAAAAAGGAAAGTGGAGAAATATTTCTTTACTTATTTGGATAAATGAAAGGGATGATAAAAAAAGAGTTTTAATTTTTTTTACTACTAAATAAAAATATATTTAATAAAATTTTCATAGTATATTATTAACTAGGTGTTTAGATAGGGATGATAAAATCTATCCAGATCCCACGAATACTCGCCAAAATATTTACAAGCGAATATGATATTTACCCATATATTGAAACGGAATACAAGGACGAATATTTACTTACAAATTTACATGGGTATAAGTATTATACTATCCAATCTGTCTCACATGTGTGTGTTTATATATATATATATATATATATATATATATATATGTGTGTGTGTGTGTGAAAAAATAATTATGCATTTTTCAAATTTTATGACTAATACTTTAAAAGTAACAAAGGTATAAAATTTTTGTAAGTAATTTGATATTAAATTTAAGAATAGTTATATTATATTGGATGATTATTTTTGTAATATTATTTATTTATGATTTGAGTTTAGAAGATAGTATTATGTTTGTTTATTTTTAATATTAGATAGAATTTTTGTAAAACAATTAAAAATAAAGACGGAGTTTAATCCCCCAAGCCCAGGATTTTATATAGATTTTTTGATGCATGGAAATTGAAAATAGTGTGAGGAGGAGATAATAACTTCAACATCTTACCCAGACTAACTGAATTAGATTTCTTAGCTTCACAGAATTTCAAATAGTAGTTACATGTACATCAGGCAAGAATGATTAATAATTAATAATATGCCGAAGCCTTAAATTGTTTGTGTAACATTCTAAGAATATATATATATATATATATATATATATATATATATATATATATA
>CM023954.1:1622612-1695143 GCA_013407115.1 Glycine latifolia
TATATATATATATATATATATATATATATATATATATATATATATAACAAACAAATAAATAAATAAATGAAGAATATATATTTATCGTAACATCCTAGAAAAATAGATAAAAATATACATACTATAAATAAATAAATAAATAATTAAATAATTACAGTTTGTATTTAATTTAAAATGATAATAATCTCACTTATATATATTCAGGATATACATTATAATAAATAGAAAATAGTATTAAGAATATTTTGTTGAAATCAGAACAAGCCTTGGTTTCATCCACGTGAATAATTTTTTTTTTTTTTTTCTGAAACTAAATCCTGGGCAAATCTTCCAGGTGGCATTAGAGGAAAACAAATAAGAGGAGCCAGCTTCATAGCTTTCCACGTTACCCAAATCATTAAATGAGGAGAATAATCATAATGATGATTTGATAAAGGAAATAGATATTTTTCTTAAACCACATTTAACCTCTAACCAAATTTTTTTCTATTCTAACTAAACCAAGCATTATAAATAGTCTGGAAACTTCAAATTTTCACTACCGAAAAGCCTATACACAAACCTCTTCAGCTTTCCTCCCACTTCTCTTTCTTTTACGTAAACTTTCTCCTTCTTAAAATTATCCCAGCAGCTCCCAAAACAGCTCACCAAAATTCTCACAGGTAGGCTAGGCTTCGATCTTAAATTTAGAAATTTAATTAAGTTTAATTTATGTATTTATTAGGTCTTATTTAGTCTTTAATTAGCTACCGATTTAAGTTTTAGAGTGTTAATTAAATAGGGTACTGTGAATTTTTAGCAAGATACTGGAACCTCAAATATAGATATGAAGGAATCTTACGTCGAGTATCTTGGCACCCTTAAGATAGTAGCTTATATATCTCTATTTATGCATCACGGTTCGTAGACACTGCAGGTATCATGCTCATGCTTTACTGTTTATACATACACGTTGACTCATACTGCCTATATAGATGCCATCACCCCTATAAGCTCTTCTTTCTTCACGTGAAGGTATTACAGCCAGTCTTGGACCTAGAAGCACCTAGGCACCTTTACATTACCGTGCTCCTTTATACATATATGTAAACCTCGGGTTCCCAAGAGTGAGATCACTTACCATGTATCCAACTTTAGCCAGAAACTCATGCACCTCGGCCAATGCCGAGTTCTAGCTATTACGGAATTCATTGTGGTATCCCAAACACATCTCACCTAGTTAAGACTGGCCAACTTCAGAAGCAAAACACATACCTGCGTGTCTTTCGCAAGTACGCCGGCTGGGTTTCATACCATGCTTCTACAGCTCGGCCACCTCATAAGCCGCGTACCCATCCCGGTACCCCTTATCATGCCACCATATGGACACCATGCAACACGGCCCTACCCACACGCCGTGACAGTACCTCGGCACTACTTCCTAGTTCCTGCAGTTGAATTCACCATGCCATCATGCAAACCAAGAAGCTAGCCATTATCCATGGTAACTCGGTACCGCACCTGCAAGCTCGGCTAAGCATTATAAGTCCTGGCCTAAGTTTCTAAGCCAAATCACTGCACCTCGGCACATGCCGAGCTCCATTCACATCCCTTCCAGCACTGGTTAGCCACTTGAGAAATTAACCATAGGCACCACATATAGAGCTCGGTATACCGGTATGGAGGAGTTTTTCCATCTCGGCATCACCTTCAAGTCTGGCCATGCATCATGGTTTCCTTCACATCTCTTTATTTTTTCTATATATCTACGTACCCGTATATATATCTTCTTTTACACCTCTATAATTATATATATATATATATATATATATTTACATAAATATGTTTATATAGTTAGGTACATATGTAAGGATAATGAATAACTATATATATATATATATATATATATATATATATATATATATATATAATTACATCAGAAGGTAGCCCACTGCAACTCATAATATAAATGTAATCCTTAATAAGTATTCAGGATCTTTTATAACCGTAAGCAATACCGCCATGCTGAATTCGGCTTCTTCAATAGATATGGTTTCAACATACGCATGTAAGCTACCCCGGTGATATTCTCACTTATATAAGTATGAATATATATATATATATATATATATATATATATATATATATACTATTCTCCTTATTTCACTAACCGGCCTTTGTTACCTATATTATATCACAACGGTGGGCAACTCCTAAATAAATAGATTTATTTGGCAAAAACCAGGTATGAAATGATGAAATAGTAACAACCTTGCTTTTTGGTAAGGATAGTAATGTTTTTCTTATATCATAAATTTGTGTGGTATGAATAAGAATGACCCGAGTTGTGAAGACCGGGCCTATGCTACTAGCAGAGATCAGGTGCTAATACATGGAAATTCATGCATGATTAGCGTAAGACGGCCGCGGCATTCCTACATAATGTACATATGTAGAGGCCATGTGCACCTGTGACCATTGCATTTCATTCCATGCATTCATACATTCATTTTACACATTCGCTCAGAGATATTGATTTATTTACTAATCTGTTAAATTATTTGATGAATTAGTTTGGTCTTATTTCATAACCTACTAACCTATTTAGTGGTTTAGATTTGCCTACTGAGAAATTTATTTCTCACTAAATTTATTTTTAATTTAGATGGCTTCGATCATAATATTTCTTGATGCACTGGACATAGCTTGGCACTTTGATGAAGTCAGGAATTGTTATGTAATCACTATGCAGCCAGTTCTCCGAGCCCACATCTACTTCGACGCCCATTTTCTAATCTCGGTGTTTAGTGAAGAGTTTGACCCAGCCGATCCGTTCTCTCAGTTTGCTCCTATGTATCCAAACCTGGCCACCAACCCTATAATCGTACTCAGTGACGGAGACAGTACCGGAGACTATGTTTGAGTACTAGGATTATGAACTTTGTACATAAATAAACATGTTTGAAGTACTATGACTTATGGCATGTAAAATATAGTCAGTAGGAAAGTAACAATGTAAAATAGATGAGTTATGAAATATGATATATATATATAGTTTCTTTTGTTGTAAATTTCAATTGTTTCTACCGAAATTTCATTTCATTTATTTATGAAAGAAAAAAAATATATAATATAGAATAAATAATCAAATAATTACATAATTAAGTAATTAAAATTTAGGACGTTACAGTTTGGTTTTTTCTGCTGCTACAGAAACGCTTACAAGTTACAAGGGTGCTCTAGGAAAATAACACAATAATCTTATTATTCTAGGTGCATACTATATATTATATAGAGATATAGAATAGAAATCTCATAGTTCATTCAGACTTCAGAGAGTGGTTTCTAAGTTCTAATCACCCCTCCATTGGCAAACAACTATTTGTAGATGTTCTTGACAGATTGAACCTTAGTAGCCTCTTGTGCACCATCATATGACTTGTCAACATTCTGATTAGCCACCCCTTCCTTGGTTTCCTTGGCCTTTTCCTCTGCAACTCTTTGGAACTCTTCAGCTGTGGAAGGTGCCTTCTCTTCCATCAAACGGCTACTACGGTTTCCATTGCTTGCTTGCCCATAATTCTGATACATTCAGTAACAAAAAAATAATACATTACTTTCTGGTCACTGTAACATGTAGTCAACACATAATAGAATCATTAGGTTTTAATTTTTAGCAAACCCCTTTGAGTGCATATGTGGATTTTATTAGAGAGTTCAAATATGCTTTTACACTTAAATGAACATATTCTACCTTTTTCATTTTATATATTGAAATTTACAAATATAAATTGGAATTCACAAAAATACTTTTCCAACTTTAATCTAAGCATAACCTGTCTAGGTTTTAATCCATTTCTCAAGTCTAGATTTCCACTTTCAAGAACTGGATTATGCAAAAAAATGAAAACATTAAATATATGAATTCTACCTTCTCAAACACATCAAAAAGTTCATTAAAACTTGTTTCCAACCAAAGGCCAAATGAAATTGAAAATGATTAAAATTCCACGTTTTGTTTGTCTAATTTAATTTTCTAGTGGGAGCATTCATACAAAAAATAAAAAAGTTTCCACAGCAAGTAGATAATGTAAATTAGTAACTCTAGAGCAGAGAAGCAAATTGAAGTAGAATAACTTGGAACACGAGTGAAAGAAAAAGAAAAAAAACAGAACAGAGATTTAAAAAGGAAATGAAAATAAAAGGGATACCTTAATGGTGTTGTTGAAGAATGGCCTACTACTGCTAGACTTTACCAGGGAGGATCTTGAAGTGGCATGGAGAAGAGTGTGGAACTGACCACCGACCATGGTTCTTCCCTCTCTCTATCTTCAGGAAATGTTTGATTGTTTGATAGAGACTAGTTACTAGTTAGTATAATTTGGGCTCTCATGTCTGTTTAAATAAAAACCAAAACCAATAAGGACAAGATTGCTCCTGGCCTCAAACTCAATCCAGATATCCATGTATTGCCCTTTGTTAATGATGTAATGCTAATCCAATGAATCTGTCTAGTCTATCCCACTTATTAATGACTTACAACAAAAGAAAATTCTCCATCAATGACTAAACTGAAATACATTTATCACAAAATTAATTAAATTATAATTTCAATTTAATGATTAACATTAATATTTAGTTTCAACCTTTATTACTTAAGTATATTGAAATAAAAGAAATACTAATAACACATTCTTTAATATACTCTTTTAAACATATATTTTTATAGTTGAGTGAAATTTATTGGAAATTACAAATTTTTGAAGGTTTGATTTGTTATTTAATGGCTCTTTCTTTCTTGATTTTGTAATTTTTAATATATTTGAACCAATGATAGAGTGTATGTGTTAAACTTAAAAGGAATGTTTTGCTAACATTTTTTAATAAATAAAGGTTCTCTATCAAAAATATTTATTTTTTCTCTAATTCTGGATAATTACTATTATTTTTTTATAAGTATTATTAGAAATAAGGATACCATGAATTTTATTTATCAAAGTGAAATTTTTTTGTGAGTTTTTTTCTGAACTGAGATTGAAAAACCATTTTCAATTTATTCAACAAAAGCGTCCGTTCAAGAAAAAATCATATAATTTAGTTAAATATTTTATTTTAATTTCATCATTAGACAATCAAATTTGATTTTCTAATATATCAAGAGAAGTAAATTCTTTATCCATAATTTTTGCCCAATTTAAAAATTCATTGCTCAATTTGTAACATATTGATTGAATGGTGTAAAATAAGATCTCACATCTAATATGTAGGAAGTGTAAGCTTTCAAACTCATCTTTTTGTTAAGTAAAAACAAGCACCTTTATAAGAATTTTTTTATAGTGTATATTGACAAAAATACTTTCATAATTCAAAAATACATGTTCAACTTTTTTCCCATCAATACATCTGAATAATATTTTTTTTATCAAAACTAATTTATTTTATTTTAATCAAAATTTACTTCAAAAGTTAAAATTAATGTATATGTAGTCAGAATTATAATCTTTAACTTATTCTTACTTTCCTCATTTTCAGAGGCTTTCTTCACTTTTTCGTTGGGAGATGTATTTCACACTCTTTCTTTGTGATTATTGAAAAAAAAAATACAGTAACTTTTTATTTATTTATTTAACGAATTGATTTTAAAAAATGAATTTAATGAATCATATTAACTAGTGGAGCATTTAGTAGAAAGTAAGTTTTAAATGAAAATTTATTGTTAGGTATTAAGAGAAAGGTAGTACTAACATGTTTCAAGTGTGTCATTAATGAGTAATTGATTTTGTGCATTCATTCACTAGTTATAATACATTAATTTATTATATTTAAGAATTTTATTTTTAAAACAAAATATCATATTAGAAAATAAAATAAAATAAATAAATACATTTTTTATATTATTGATTAAAATATTTATCGATTTTATTAATGACTAATTTTCGGAAAATATGTTTAACCACTTTTGTTATAATCTTTTCTTTCATTTATATTTTTTTTATCACAAGTTTCAGACTCAAAACTTTACTTACAAATTTCGAATTCAATATCACTAAAACTAATAATATATTAATGAAAAACTAAAAGGTATTAATCTATAATTAATGTTTATTTAAGATACGTAGTTATCTACTATTCTACTGTATTCAAGTTGGTTGTGTTTACAAAATTGTTACTAATAACTTTGTAAATTTTCATAAAATTATTATTGTGTAATTATTATTAATATAATGTATGTCGACATTTCATATGTCTTGAATAATAATAAAACAATAAAATAAATTAAGTTTTTATAAGTTAATTATTTTGGATTTAAAAATAAATGTCAGAAGTGGGATTTGAACCCACACCGAGGACCAGAACTTGGGAATCTCGACTTTGATAATAAAGGGTTAAAACTTAAAACTAATTAAGGAGTTATACTTTTTTTAACTAATATATAGTTAATTTAAATAATTAAATATTTATATGAACATAAAAAATTTAAAGAATTATTTTTGTAACTTCCATAAATGAAATTTAATTACAATATTTTAAACAATATTTACAAAAAATATTAATTATAATTTAACTAATTATAATAATTTTTGTTCAATATAAAAACTATGGGAATATAGAAATAATATGTATATAGGAATTTTTTATATTCAAAGACTAGTTACAAAAGTAAAAGAAATGTTAATATCAAAACAGAAAATCCAATCAATTCACGCCTTTATTAATCCTTTTAGAGCATACAAAAAATGATTTTTTATAACACCCTAACATAATAATTAATTTTATTTTTTGAATGAAATTTTAATTAAGTAAAAACTACTATACTTTTTAATAACCATATCAATATCACACAGTAATTAATACTAGTTTTTGACGGAGGCTAGGGTACGAAAGTGAAACCCGTGCGTAACTTACGAAAGCAACCTGCACCGTTGGATGTTGTTATTTTTATTTTCTTTTTCTTTTATCTTTTTCCTTTTTTTCAGCCATTTACCGAATTACCCTTTCCTTCACCGCACCACACCGCACTCGCAACAACATCAGCACACTGGCTCCTCCCTATCATGCATCATCCTCCCGAGGCGGTGCTGTTGGAGCTCGCCACCTACGAAGTGGTCGATAAAATGACGACACCGGAAGAAGCGAGGAGAAGTTTTCAATTGTTTTATTTCGGCATCGAAAAACCCGTTCACCCTAAAAGCCTTCGCGATTCGGTATTGGGACAAAGAGATCCGCAGCGGGTTGCCGAAGCCACCGTTTCTAGTATCAAAGGCGTCGTCGTTGAGCGCGGCGGAGGCAGCGGCTTTCATGAAGCTCATCTCCGGGAACTCGCTCTCCATGCGACTGCCAGAATTCTGCGCCTCCTCGAAGCTCCTCTGCTTCCCAAAGGTGAGGTTCAACCTCGAGAAGCATCACAACTTCACCAAGCTCTCCATGCGTCGACCTGGTGCCGTGCTGGTGGACTTCGAACGTGTATGGTGCCGTGCTAGTGGATGGCGGCAGAGGGCAACGGCAACGACGGGAATGCGGAGAGAGAAGAAAGAGAAAAAAGAAAAGGGTAGAAAGGGAAAATGAGGCAAAGAAAAAGAAAAAAGAAAAAGAAAATAAAAAATAACAACAATTTGATCAAAATTAAAATCAATCCAACGATGTACGATAACTTTCGTAAGTTACACTTAGATTTACCTTGCATACCGTAGACTCCGTCCTAGTTTTTTCCCATATCAATTCGAAGCACACTTATTTTGTTGCAAGGGAAACAGTATTGTTGGACTAGAAAGTAGGAAACCCTGGTTTAGTTTTTGGTGTTGGGCTTTTGCGCAGGAACATAGTCAACACTCAACATAGGATAGATAGTTTGTTCGTTGCGTTGCCATGTCGGCGTCGGAGATTCTTCGGGAACTGGATTCGCTGAAGGACGAAAAGACCAAAATTGAGCACAAAATCTCTGCGCTTGAAGCTCAACTCAAAGAGATTAATCTCCAAAACGACGCCGCACCACCCAATGCTTCTTCTTCTTCATCGTACCCCACCAATGGATTGACCCAGGACATGATTCACAGATACAGTCGCCACCTTGTGCTCCCTTCCTTTGGTGTTCAAGGTCTTCTTCTCTTCAACATTTTCTATATTCATTTCATTATCATTCATGCTAAATAAACCTAATTAAGTTTAAATTAAGAATGAAGGAAGATTCATATTCATTGCACGTGTGTGTTTAAGTATTAACTGTAGTTAGTTCCATGTTGCAACTGCTTTATAGTAACAACCTTAACAATTGCAATTTTGCCATGTATTGTTTTCACTGCGAAAAATAGACATTATAGACAAAGAGCCCTTATCTGCATGTTTAGTCTTAAATTTTCCCACCTTCTTGTGTTTGTGGAGTGCAGGGCAGGCAAATCTATTGAAGTCGTCAATCTTAGTTGTGGGAGCTGGAGGTTTGGGTGCTCCTGCATTGTTATACTTTGCAGCTTCTGGTGTTGGTAATATATGACACTTCTAAGCTTTGTTTGGATAAATTTTTCATAAACACTTATAAGTGAAGAAAATAAGAAAGTAAAGTGAATTCACCTTCTTGCACAAGTTAAAATCATCTTATGCACTTAAGCTTTTGGAGAAGATAAGTGTCAAGTTGATTTTATAACTTATGGGGGAAACTTAATTTATTTTACTTTCTTATTTTCTTCTCTTCCCAAACAGGACCTCTGTCTATATGCTTCTTGAAACTTACATTTTAAAAACTATACTCAGGGCGCTTGGGTGTTATTGACCATGACGTGGTTGAGCTGAATAATATGCATAGGCAGGTATTGTATTATCTGTTTTACCTTCCCACCCTCTTTTGGCATAGCAGGTGCAACACATACATTGTGAATTGTTGTGTTTGTGTCTGGCATCAGCCTTTGGGCGTTTGCACTTTTGCGAGTACAAGGTGTTAATATGCGTCTTGCTTCTGTGTTTGTGTTTGTTTACTGATTTTTTTAATTAACTTCACTATTTTTATTAATTTGGACAAGTTGGTGCTTTATTTCAGGTTATCCACACGGAAGCATATGTTGGTAAGCCAAAAGTGAAATCTGCTGCTGCTGCTTGTCGCTCGTAGGTTACTCTTTCACCAACTATTCATCACATCAATTTGTGTTGACAAACTGCAAATAAAATCCCATGAGAAATTTTTTTTTTCAAATGTTTGTTATTGTAATATTTTGTATCATCATTGTTCTTGGAACTAAGATATTTTGAATATTAGGATCAACTCCACTATTCAAGTTGTGGAACATGAAGAAGCTTTGCGGACTTCCAACGCTCTGGAGATTCTCAGCAAGTATAATTTCTATAATAAGATTGATTTTTCTTTTTGCTTGAGGCCTCTTTCTTCTATACTTACATTTTTATTTCATTTTTTATATTACCACTGACTATTTTATTTATTTATAATTATGTGAATTTGGTAGATATGATATAATAGTAGATGCAACAGATAATGCTCCTACCCGATACTTGATCAGTGATTGCTGTGTGGTTCTAGCAAAGGTAAATCTTAATGTTTTGATGTATGAACAGATTGTGACCATTTGAATTGATGTCACATGGGCCTTTTCACTTGTTGCTTTAATTTTTTGGTTCCTCCATGAATACACTTTCTAAGTCAGCATTATTTTTAATGTTTTGGTTCATCAATGCATAAGATATTTACATTAATTCAACAAAAAAAGGAAGTTATGCATGCTCCTATGTGCATGATACCTATAAAATATTTCAGTGTGTATGTGCCATATGAGTTGTTATCTCCAAAATCTTTGTGCAATTGCTCCCAGTAGACATCAATTTTTTATAAATTTGAAAAGTTACAATTATATGGATTTCTTATATTTCGTTTTTGGTTCTTATGTACATAGTATGATTTATGGGAAAACTTAAGTTACTTTTGCAATTTTTTATATTAACTGTTTTCCTGTGATGCAGCCTCTTGTATCAGGTGCTGCACTGGGATTGGAAGGGCAGGTATATGTCTAATTTTTTTTTCCTAGCATTTAAGTTGAAGAATGCTTCATAGAGCGACAAGTACTCCTGTGTGCTTGATTATATCACATAATTTGAGGATTAACTATGGAAACTTTTACTGCAGCTTACTGTCTACAATTACAATGGTGGTCCTTGCTATCGATGCCTCTTTCCAACTCCACCACCTAGAACAGCATGCCAAAGTTGTGCTGAGGGTGGAGTTTTAGGAGTAGGTAAAATTACTACTGTCTTTGTGAACTGCATTGGTTTTACTTCTCATTGCTAGTCTGCGAGACATTTACATAAGCATGAACAATGTGAACCATAAGACAAATTCTTCTGCGCTCCTGTTTCCATTGTGAAGTTCAGCCATGGACTTTTAGTAATATGTACTATAACTATTAGTGACAACAAAAAATGAGTCTGATTGTTTGATTCCTTTTGCCAAAACTGTATCTACAAACGTGGAAGTATCTATGTTTTAAGCAATCAAGTTTCACTGAAAAGGAGGTTTTTGCAAACAATAAGAGATTCTTATTGTTTACCGGAGAGTGTACTCTTTAGTAAGACTTATTTATTGGCTAAAAATTCAATTTGTTTGGAATGTTTTAAATTGTTTCATAATTCGTTTAGCTAAACTGTGATTACTGGATGCTGGACATTTTATCATCCGTGTCAGTTATTATGAATATTTATTGTTCAACTTGCATTACTTCTCACTAGTACCTTTGTATTTTTTGTTCTGCTATTGCTATTTTTCTGTTTTTCTGACATTTGCTCTGATCATGTTCAGTTCCTGGTATAATTGGCTGTCTCCAAGCTCTTGAGGCTATTAAAATTGCAGCTTCTGTTGGTGAGCCACTCTCAGGAAGGATGCTTCTCTTGGATGCATTGTCTGGACGAATTCGTATTGTATGTTAAGAACTCCAATGTCTATTAGGATTTTACAAGTGGGGCATCAAATAATTGTTTGAATGTTTAGGATTTCTTATAAATTAAGATTTTATTTCGATAAATTACCTGGATGCAAAGTTAGGGTTTTGTATCTTAGTGGTATTGGAACTATGAGGATAAAGGTTTTCCTACTTAAGGATACTCCTTAGAGGAATTGATTGACATTACTATTGAGTGATTCTCATATTCACACCAATTTGTCTGTCACTAATAATAACTGTCATGCACACCAATCATTTTCTTTATAATTCTAATAACAAATTGCTTATCAAACTGGCTATCCCAAATTAAACTTAGACTTGTAATATATACAGTTCCAAATCATATTTGTAATTATGATGTCTCAAAGTAAAAAAAATTATATTAGGGTTTTTTGTGCATGATACTATAGCAAGATCTTATTTATTAGTTACTGATTATACTTTTTTATTGCACAGGTCAAAATTAGAGGAAGGTCTATGCAGTGTGAAGCTTGTGGAGAAAATGCAACATTTACCCAACAGCAATTCCGAGAATTTGATTATGAGAATTTCACTCAGACTCCCTTGCGTGTGGTATGATTTCTTTTTTTTATTGCCTCTCACCTCCTTTGTATTTAGGTGAAATTGTTTTAGGTTTAGTTGGGTGTATTTTTCATTTGCCCTTTGTATTGGATGAGATTGCTGGAGATAAAATTCCTCCCAAAAGACTACAAAATTGTCTCCCAGCATATATTATCTTGAGATTTTCCATGTCATTAATGATTCCATTCCATTTATATGCAGCCTCCTTTGAAGTTAAATCTACTTCCCAGTGAATCAAGAATCAGCAGCAAGGAGTACAGTGAAGTAATTATTAAGAAGGAACCACATGTGCTGGTTGATGTTAGACCAGCTCACCATTTCAAAATTGTCTCTCTACCAAAGTCTATGAACATTCCACTCTCAACATTAGAGGCTAGGCTGCCTGAAGTATCATCAGCTTTGAAGAAAGAGGAAGAGGAAAGTGGTGCAGTTTCTGGATCAAGTGCACAATTGTATGTAGTATGCAGAAGGGGAAATGATTCTCAAAGGGCTGTTCAGTATCTTCACAAAATGGGTTTCACTTCTGCCAAGGATATTGTTGGTGGCTTAGAGTCTTGGGCCCACAATGTGGACCCTAAGTTCCCTACATATTAGCTGACACGTTTAGCTATGTTAAATATTACTTTCATTAAGTTATACTGCTGGTTTGAAATTATTTCTCCCTATATTTTATTAGTGACGCTGCTTTCATTTTTCCATGTCTATTTATAACATTCACGTGACTTTTTTTTTTAGTCTTAATTGATTTTATTCTTGTTTTTGAATTCTTATAGAAAAATTGTAGCCTATTCATTTTTACTTTTTTTTTCCTTTGCATTGGGTAGTGTGTGAAAAACCACAGGTTATTCACGTTGTTGCTACAGTTGCCAATAATAGTTACTTTCCATTCCATTCATCAAATGATGTTTGCTGAGACAATAATATCACATGGAAAATACTAAATGTTACGAAAATTTCATTGTACGAATCTTCACAAATATACGTGGCTACAAATTATAATACCTAATTCGGAGTTAAATTAACTGATTCGTGCATTTCGTGTTTTTGTTTTTCGTACGGTATAGCACTGCTCTTAAAAGTATTAAATATCCATCAATTTAGTTCTTATTTTATTAACATTCAAAGACTAATTTTAAAGATATTCGATTTGTAATTTCATGAAATTATTACGATAATAACAACTCGCGCCTTAACATGGATTTCCCTAAAGCTTGACCACGCACAAACACAGTCATATAGAAGAAAATACCTTGCATCACGTATCCCAATCCCTACTTTGATATTAACATATGCTTAAGGCAACCAAGTCAAAAAGCAGCATAAGAAGAATCATAAAACAAACAATTCTGCAGGATTTGGTCGTTCTCATAAAAGGATCATTCAAACGAAGAAGACTACTTTGTTAGTTTGCAGAAATGGAAGCAGAGTTCAAACACTTAGGCTGAAGGAAGTTAAGACTTGCAGAGAAATGATTGTGCATTTGCCTTATAGAGGACTTTTACTCATTTTATATCAGTAGAATTAGATGGTGTAAGCAAAGTTGAATCCATAATTTGATGATATGCAGATTATTCCGTGGGACACAGAAGCATGGTCCTGTTTCTTGTTATGGATAGTATAAACTTCCACGTTATAATAATTTAGATTGTTTATATTATAGCTTAGTGATTGTAGCTTGCACTGAGGTGGAAAAAACTTGCACTTCAAGGAAATTTTACTCATGTAAAAAGAAAATTTTAATTCTCCCTCTCACTGTATTTGTGACGCTAACTACGTTTAGAAACACAGTAGATACATGGGAAACCACGTCCATTTACTAAAAGACGCAGAAGCAATACCTACCAGCTCTGATCTAACCGTGAAATTACGTCAACATGATACCAAACATGCTAAAAGGCAAGGAAAGGAGACAAAGAAAACAACTGAAATTTTTTGACATTAGATCATCATTCACTTTGAAAAGTGAATGCATCCTTACCAACCCAGAAGCAATATCTTTAAGAGAGCCATCCTAATATATAGACCATTCTTTGCCTGCCTAAAGTAAGCAGCTCTTGGATCTCTATCAACTTCCACTGTGATCTGCATGAAATTAAGGGACCAATTTAGTTTATTTAATCTTAATGCTTGCATTTGTATCAGGAGAACATATATCACATGACATGGCAATATGTGCTTACCTCGTCAAGTCTTGGAAGAGGGTGCATAACCACAGCATGTTTTTGCATCACATTTAGAACATCTTGATTTACAATATACTTGCCTCTTGCCTCCTCATAAAGTTCGATTTTCTCTCTAAATCTTTCTTTCTGAATGCGAGTTTGATAAACTACATCGCACTTAGAAGCAACTTCCATCAAATCAGCACTTTCTTCCCACTCCACTCCCTTTGATGTCAGATAGTCTTTTATGTCATCCTATGAAAAAACAAAAAAAAATTTCCATAACTCATTTTGTCCTGTAATTCCCAACATCTTATCCTTCTCATGAAACCATTATTAGTATTTGCAACAGTTACCTTCATTTTAACCACGTTTGGAGAGACAAAATAAATTTTCACATCCTGATACTTTGCTAGTAAGTATGCAAGTGAGCGAACTGTTCTCCCATTAGCAAGGTCTCCCACAAGCCCAACTCTAATTCCGTCCAGTTTTCCTATCTCTCTTTCAATGGTATAAACATCTAGCAGTGCCTGAGCAGTTTGAAAAAGAAAGAGTTTTGAAACACAAAAATAATATCATCCAATTACCACCCAAACTATTATAAATATAGCAAATACATAAACAATAAATAAAAAGTCACAAAAATTTCCCTTTGTCCGTATTTTCTACAAGAAAAACACTAAAGAGGAATCCAACATGGAATCATCTTGTCAAGTGTAAATAAACTAGTAAAATATATAAGAAGGTATGTACCTAAAGAATAAAGTATACTCGAAGGAACCTTCAGATTGAAAAGTCCATAATATATTGTTACAATTGGCTAGGAAACTGGTGTGTACTCAAAGGAAGCTACCATTTCAATCGTTGATATCAAGCACCTCACCAGAAAAATGGAACTCCATTTAGATTTATACGTCAATTGGTTTTTGGCACATTTTTGGTTAATTGAAAATAAATTTCTTTTCCCCAAGAAAGAGAAAGATACAATTTCTTGAGTCGAAGTCTTGAAGGTATATCCCATAAAAGAATTAATTTTATATTCATAGGTCATTGTAAACCCCTTCTACCCAATCAACTCCTCCTAAGAAATTATAAGAAGTTGTGGCCCTTTCAGTTTCAAATACCATGAGACAGCATCAGCAGAATAAGGGGATTTGTTTTAAAGTTTCTGTAACAGTGTAATACAGTCTTAAAAAATTTAATTGGGTGTAATGAGTCATGGAAACAAATTTGTTAAGTGGATATTCCCTGTGTTTGGAAATATGTTTGTCAGGGAACAAATCAGGTCAAATCAACAAATGATGCAAAAGCTACACAGCCAGTAGCTTCAATTCAGATCTCCAAAACCATGTCCATGAGGACCATGACACGTTACCAGACACACATGGTTATGCTTCCACAAAATTACTCAGCAGCAAAAGCTTATCTATCATAGTTCAATGCTATGCCTGGTTTTAACAACAAGGTGGCAGATGCTACAAATGAAAATGAAATGGTGCAATCTCTGCAGTCAAAAGGTAGCTCAGGACAATAGACTCAAGATTACTTTGAAAAATAAATCATCCTATGATAATATCTACTTGACATTCTATGTGATGCATCAGACTTCTAATCTGTACTTATTGTGGCAAATTCCTCATACCTGGGTGGGATGCTGTCCAGGGCCATCCCCTGCATTGATTACAGGAATGCTGGCAGTTGTTGCTGCTCTTTTGGCAGCACCACTTTCAAAGTGCCTCATCACAATTATATCAGTGTAACCTTCAACCGTTCTTATAGTATCTGCAAGAAGTAAAGTTCTATGAAACACCAATTTTAGATAGAATAACAATGAAAGAACCCACTAAGTATTAACAAAACTTTGCATTGTAAATTGAAAGGAAATACCTTCAAGCGTCTCTCCTTTAGCAGCAGATGAAAACTCCCTTGCATTCTCAGTTGTGAGAACATCCCCACCTAATCTTTTCATGGCAGACTCAAATGAAAGCCTAGTTCTAGTGGACGGCTCATAAAACAAAGTAGCCATGAGGTAACCCTTCAGCATTTGGCTCCCAGATGACTTGCTTTCAATGCTCTCCATGCTCCTCGCAACTTCAAATATGGCATTGAGAGTCTCTCTGTCAAATTGCTGAGCCTCAATCACATCATGAAGGTGAAATTTTTGCCCCACAGAGAAGGAGGGTGCACTTTCAACTTGAAGGGCCCCCGCCCTCCACAGAATCTCATCACCTCTATGTGAAAGTTTAGAATTTTCAAAGATTCCTGAATGCCCAAATGGTGTTTTTGACTTTAAATGACTCCATGGCTGATTAAGCAAACAGCATGGAGAGGATTTTGCAGCCACCTTGGGATGAGACACACCCACATGCATAGAGCAGGAGAATAGCAAAGAAGCAGCACTCATTGTGTTCTATTGGAGTGGCTACATAAGACAAATTGCTTATATGTTATTACAGAAGCACACAAATAACCATTAATTGCATACTCAAGTTTCAAATCCTTCAACTCTCAATATAGGAAGCAAAAGGGCAAGCATGTAACTTGAAAAGATATTGGAAAAAAAAAACATTAATTAAACTGGTTTGAGTGGAATCACTTTTTTCTATGCCAAGAAACAAGAGGAATCACTTGACTATAAAGATATGTGCTTTAAAAACCACGCTTCAGAATAGACGGCAGAAAAATCCGGACCAAAAAACTATTGAAGATGATAACATACGAAAAAAAAAAAGAGGAAGTATGATGAATCCAACACAGATTTTCTAGAAAGAAATAACGAAAAGTTTAGAGAAGAAATAGAATACCCTGAAGGTTATTTGTGGTGAGTGAGTAGTTTTATTTATTTTGAAGGTGACAACGGCTACAAAACAGCGTTGCGACCGTCGTAGAAGAAGGAACAATGTGTGTAGGCTATAAGAGGAGACGACCTGGTTTAAAAGTAAACCTTTGTTAGGGATTGCCATTCTCACTTCCGATTTTACTATTTATACCCCACGTGCTTTAAAAATGACATTATTCCAAAAATACCCATTTTCTTAGAAACATGATTTTGTTGACAAATTACACAATGAGATCATGTCTCCATTGTGTAAGAGGAAGTGCAACGAACAAATGTTATCAAGAAATCATGTTTTGGTTGTGTAATTTTTTTACACTCTTACTTAAAAAAATTATGTTTATGTTTTATATTTTTTTCTTTAAGAATTTTTGTTAATTAATTATAAACATAAGTTACTTTTTAAAGTAATATAATTAATTTTAATACAAAGTATTATTTTTAAATTAAGATTAAATTAATTAAGAGACAACTTGCCATTTTTAATAGTAGTCAATATCATTTTTAATAGTAATCAAATTAAATATGATATTAGTTTATATCATAATTAATTTGATTACAATTAAAAAGGATAATTTATATCATCATTTATTTAAATTTTAATATAAAAAGGTAATTCATATCACAATTAATTAAAAAGGTGATATGTGTCATCATTTTGTATCATAATTAATTTAACTGTTATTGTTTTTTTAGATTTTATTTTTAAAAAAGGACTAGAGTTGGAGAAAGGAAAAAATGATAATAATCATAATTTAATTACAAATTTTTATATATAACAAATTTGTTGAATTTTATAATAAATATTTCAACAAACTTTTAATCGATTTAGTCAAAGATTATTTTTAATTGATCAATCGTGTAAAAAAACTTTTATCTTGTACATGTATATTAAACTTCAAATAAATATTTAAAATTTATAATAAAGAATAAGTAATACATCCATCAAGAGTATAAAAATGTTTTAAATTGTCCTTTAATCACATGTTGTTATGATAAGTTTATTACTAGTAAATATCTTAAAATTATATTATAGATGATTTTAAATTTGGTTGATAATATAGTAACTAAACCTATTATACTCAAATTAAAAATGAGCCCGTGGTTTTAATGACTTGTTTGTAATTTTTATATTAAAATACTATAATAAAATTTGCTTAAAGAATTGTTAACCATAATGCAGTTCTTTAAAAAAAAACAAAAAAAAACCCATAATGTAGTTGTTCACTTGTTCAAACACTTTTCCTGTCGTATGTGAAAAAAAAAAACAAACTAATTTTATTGGTTTGGCTATTGTTAGACTTTTGGCAAGTGTATCAAGTTGTAGTTGTAAGTTACAGAATTTATAAAAAATCGTCTTCACAGGTACTTGAGTTGCTTAGTTAATTTAAATAAAAGTAACAGTTTAATAGTTATGTACAACAAGTATGAGCGAAATTTTATGTGTTTTGTGAAAATAACGGAAAATAACTAAAAAGTACGGAAACTAATAAAATGAAATTAATTGAAGAGAACATAGGATTGAGTTTCATCATTCATACCCTTAGTATTCAATTAATATTACCATGTATAAATCATTTTTCATCATTATTGATGCACACATTAATTCACCCTGAATCAATCCCTCGCAATCGAGAATTCTAAGGATATTTACCGAATATCGACTCCTCGCATACAAAGTAAATAACCCAGCATTACAATCATAAATCGCGTGCTATTTGCAATCTAAACGTTATGCTCTATTCCTAGCAACGTAATGTAAAGAGTAAAATCATTCAGTTCAAATCCTAAGAGTACTTTCCAGTTAAACTTAGAATCCAATTTCATGAAACTAGTGATCAAGTAGAATCAAACATTAAGAACATAATGAAATCACCCAACTGAGTAGAAAAGATTCATACACATATCAAATATCAAAAGAAATACATAAAGGTAGGAAGATTACATCCAATCCTTAAGAGAAACTAACCAATCATGGTGTAGAGCAATAGATCAACAAAAAACATGACGAAGGTAGCGATTCTCGACCCATTCCTGCAGAGTTTCCACTATTTTTCTCTCTTCTCTCACCTCTCTCTAAGCTTCTTGGGCTGTTCCTCTCATTCTCTCCCTCTAAAATCATGCTTCCATCTTCACCTTACATGCCTATTTATAGGATTTGGTCACCTGCTTAAACTCACTCGCCCAGGCGAGAAATTTGGCCTTGGTTCACTCACCTGGGCGAACTAATACGTTTTTCTGGAAGCCTCCACTCGCCTGGGCTAGCAAAATACACTAGTTTCACTCGCCTGTGTGAGTTAAAGACTTAATGATGAAGAAAGGTCATGGGTCTGGACGAGTTTTGGGCCATTTTGCTTCTGACACCTCCTAAATTTGATTTTTATGCCCTTTTCGCTTGCTTTGCTTGCTTGAATGCTTCGGATACCATCGGAACCTATCAAAATACAAAATATGATTGGACTAATCTTCCAAAATGTGAAAAACAACATTTATACAAGTACCAAATACAAATCAACTAGGTTTTAGAGCAAGTTTATAAACAATTTTACTGAAATCAAAAGATAAGTGTCATCATTGTAAGCCTGAATTTAACTAAAATATGACACTTATCAGCTAATTTTAAAAGAATTAAAAACATGTCATTTTTGTTTGTACAATAAAGTTCATAAAGCTTGCAAAATGTTTTGTTAACGATGTATGCTATTGAACACAACTTAAAAAAACGAATGCCTTATTAAGATATCAATCTCAAATAATGAAAGATTATAATATAGTGATTCGTCCGATGTAACATCCTATTGTATGCATGGCATTGACGAAATAAAAATCTCTATACCTGTGTTGGATATGAAAACGATCAAAACTAAACCAATTTGCAAAAGGAATTAACGAGTCTTATGTATTATTGTTGCACTGCTCATCTCCACTTGTACTATTGGTGCCATTAGTGTTTGAATGTGAACTCCCCATGACAGATGTTATATCTGCCGCAAGAGCTGCAGTGAAATTGGGGTCTGCTATGATAGCAGCAGTGGCTGCATTTAATGTGTTAGCAAATGATGAAGTTGTGTCCATTCCCTGAGACTCATGCAAGCCAACAAGCTTAGTTTGATCACACAGTGCTAGTCCAAATGTTTTTGGAACTGACATAAACTTATGAGCCAAAAGTGGGGATAAGAGGCCAAGTTGGCCCTGTGGTAATTCACTTTGTAGCTGTGAGGAATTGGTTGCATTTTGAGTGAGATCCAATGTGATGGTGGGAAATGGGGCTGAGGCAGAAAGAGTTGCTATGTTCTGAGAGCATGGAAGTGAAGCACTTTCTAATATGCTTGGATTGATTAGGCCATCTGAGCTTGGCATTGATCCAGAAAGAAGCATTGAGGCAGCTGCAGATGTTGTGGATGCCATTGCTTGAGATTTGGGAGGGAGTGGGTGGTTATGCTGCCCTTCATATGTTGTGATCAGCATACTTCTGTCTTCAGCACACCTTTGTACCTATGAACAAACATAAATCCACTATTTGGTAAACCTTGATTTCTCTGTATAATACTCATGGAGTTTAACAAATTAACATATATATATATATATATATATATATATATATATTATAAAGTTTTTGTACTGTCAACTAATAAAAAATAACTTTTTATATGATATTTAAGATGTACTATTATAAAAGTCTAACAAACTTAGTATACATAATATTTTGTGATTTTTTGTGATTGAGTGATAGTATAAAAAGTGTTGAATTATATGCATATATTATTTATTCATGTTAATGTTGGAGACAAAATGTATTGATTCCTTCCCAATGGCTGTAATTTGTAGCCATTAGCTAACTGGCAAAGTTTCATTACCCGTCAAGATTTCTTAGAAAGCACCAGCTGATACAGGCTTTTTGATGCCTATAACTGTCACACTCTAAGCTGTATATCATTTTCCATGCCCTTACCAGACACTTCTGGGTAGCGTATGTCCCCTGAAAAGGAGAGGGATCGATTGGTAAGTAAAATAGAAATTCTTGTATAAACCTAATATACTTGAGTTGTGTGTGCATTACTGATAATTAAAGTACACTATTATTAAATAAATCTTTTGTTCACTAATGTATTGATTATAATTCAATTACTTGTTAATTAAGTGCACTCAACTCAAGCTAGGTAAAGTGTGCTAAATTATATTAAAATTTTGCAAATTAAGTTTTAATTTGTCTTTCCCCCACCAGAAATGTCTTGCTAGTTTCCTAATACCGTAAGAGTGTGTTTGGATAGAGAATTTTAATTGGGAGAAGTAATGTATTATAGAATTTAAATTTCTTTAATTTAAAATTTATTGTTTGGATGTTTTTATACGAATAATTTAAATTTTTAGAATTTTAAATAACTAAAAATGTGAAATTTGAATTTCTTTCTAAAAAGTGAGAAATTGAAATTCTCTTCTTCTATAGAAACTCTAACTACATCACTCTTTGCTCTGTTTCTATCGCCGACGAATACTCCGACCTTCGTTACTTCCACGACATCTACCTCGTGCGTCTCTCCATGCACGAGGTTCAAAATTTAAAACATGAAAAATTCAATTTCTTTATCCAAACACAAAATTTTAAAAATAAAGAAATTTAATTTCTTTATCCAAATACAAAATTTTAAAAATAAAATAATTTTAATTATTATATTTTAATTTTTCTGAAATTTAAATTTCCTGAAAACACATACTCTAAGAGAATTTCCTCCTTGCTTTAATTAGACAGTCTCAGCAGAAAGAACAATTTAACGCAAATGAAGGAAAAAATTTCCTAGCAAGAGTGCATAATTGTTTCCTTACTGGACAACCAGTACTCATTGTGCAACGATAATAGGCTCTTGGAAAAGGATTTCCTTTCGCCCTCTTCTTTCTATACTTTCGCCATTGGCATCCATCTGCAATCTGTAATAAAGGATTCATCCAAAAGAAAGTTAACATACACGTAAATTTTCCATGATTTCAAGAAACAAGAAATTAACGTGTTCAAACTTCACATTAGTAAATTACATCCCTTTTCCTTAGAAATTAGAAGTCATCGATTAGCTAGCTAACTAGGCTGAATTTGTTAATGGGTAAATCACATGATGTTACTATATATTGGTGATGATAGAGTTGCATATGTCAATTTTACTTTATATAATTTACTAACCATTGAAGAAAATCTTGCTCGAACTGACACACGAGCTTTCTTGATTGACATGATTTTTGAAGCTGGATCCAATCTAGGAACTTTGTTAGAGATCAATTCTTGGTCAGCGTGCCTCTTCCATTCTAGCTTTGCACTTTCCCTTCCAGCAGAATCCAACTTATCTGTCTCCAAAACAACAATATCTTTGCCATGTCCCAACTCAACCGTGCTTTTGCTTCCTCTCAGTTTTCCCTCTAAAGATTGCTGGGAATTAGGCTCATCCTTGTCAGCAACATCCATGTCTAAGAATGACTTTGGAACCATATCTTCCATTTTCCGGCTCATTTTTAAAAATAATACAAATTAAATCAATAATTAGCAAAAGGGTGCAAGTGAAACAATATTGGGGTTTTTTAAAAATCCGTCTCTAATTCCGTCTCTATTTCGGTCTCTAACACCTCTTTACACAATATTGGGGTTTTTAAAATTCCGTCTCTAATTCAGTCGCTAACACTTTTTTTTACAGAAAATTGTATTTTTTCCAAATGTGTTGTAACCAAACGTGGCACATGCACAGGTGGATATAAGATTTGACATAATTTTGAGCGTTTTGACATAAAATACGCCTCCATCGGATATTTCTATCAAAACTTAATCTTAATATTTAAAATGAGTTCGGCAGTATAAGAAGAAGAAGACAAAGTAGAAAACAACATCGTTATTGATTCTTCTTCATCCGTCTGTACAGTTTAGTCTAGGCATGCACCAGAGCATGACCAGTAGTTAATAACCAATGCAAAACGCTCGAAATTAAGAGAAACAACTAAAAAATAAAAAACCTAACATTTGCTAAATGCACCCCCATTTTTAATAAGCTTAATCTTAAGGTATGAAATAATAACTTTTGATAGAAATATTCGATGAAGGTGTATTTTATGTCAAAACACTCGAAATTAAGAGAAGTAACTAAAAACATAAAACATAGAATGCAATTCAATAATTAAATAAATAAAAAATTAGAAAATAAGAAACCCTGAATCTTAAATCTCAATTTTGAGGCACTTAGAGGTCTCATTTGAGAAAAAATTTTGGGCAAGTCCCCCCTTCAAGGGGAACTTGGCAAAGGCTTCTCCTCTCAATTACGAACGCGTGGCCACCGATTTCGTCCCAATCGGACATCCCAGTCAAAAGTTATGACCTTCCGTAATTTACGAAAACATCGTGAAAACCCTAAGTCCCTGTTTTTGCCTGCCACGTGTCGCCACCACACCAAATACGCCCCATTTGAGCGTGTTTAAACACGCCTCAAATGGGCGTGTTTGGCTGCCCCATTTTTCTAAATATTGTTTCACTTGCACCCTTTTGCTAATTATTGATTTAATTTGTATTATTTTTAAAAATGAGCCTCCATTTTCCCTATCATTCCGTAATTCTACACAAAACCAAATAAAAAACAAGTGCATATATGTTTTCAGCATTGAATATATGATCAAATGCCAGATTTATTTTTTGGAACTCAATAAATTTATTAAGATGGATCTATCAAGTAAACTCATATATACCACTACTTATTTATTAAGTTATTTGATATTCAATGTTGTAAAAACAAATAAATAAATTACCCCATGGCTATGCTGCTTCTGCGTTAGCTTGACAATTTGCATGCGTAGGGCATTGCAGTTATTGTTCACCTCATCAACCAACACTCTTAAAACTTGATTTTCAGCATTCATTTGGTCCAATTCAGTTAGCAAAGCTACAAACTATACCCATAGGAATAAATTAATATTAATTACTATATATTTATCTTAAACGTGCTACCTTTTTGATAAAACCATATAAATCAAACATATATAACATATACACCTAGACACAACAACTAATTACGATACCTCGTAGCTCTTATCGTCCATAGTTTCCAATGCCGCATCTTCTTCCGTTGATCTATTGACACTAGTATCATTCTTCGTAAGAAGATCTGAGCTGGTCTATAAATTAACACAACAAGAACATAATTAGGTGCCCATATATATAATTAAGGTCAAATATTACTAAATCTAAGGAAATATTTAAATGTGAGTTTGGCTACATATATAGTACATACATCAACATGAAGGTCCTCCACACTTTGATGATCATCATCAATATCATCATCTTCACTCTCCTTTCTCTTCTGAGCAAAATCAAGCTCATCCATGACAAGTGGTGTCCTTCTAAACGACATGACTGGATCAGAAGAATTACTACATTCACAATGGGATCATTCCAAGTGGGTTCCATGTTGATTATATATATACACTCGCTATTATGTTAAGTAGTGTGCTTGGGGAGCAAGAAAGTTTTTGCATGAGTATCAAAAAGGACTCACGTAGTTGTGTCTACAAATTATTTAAAGGGTGAAGGAAAGGAGTGAGGGGGTGGATGTCATAGATAGAGAGATACAAGGGAGTCGGCAACAAAAAATGGGTTTTGACTAAAACCAAATATTATGTGTGAGAATATATACCAAGAAAAGATTTCAGAACTGAGGTAAGATGCCCACGTGGCTGATTTCTAAAGGAGAAACGACATGAATGGCAATGAGAGAGACTCCGACTTAGACTAATTACTATTTACTAGGGCTTGAAATGTTCCAATAAATGTAATTTACTATTTAAAGATTAACAATTATATATATATATATATATATATAAATGAATTGAATATTTTATTTTATTTTATTTTTTAAAATAATTTCGAAGAGAAAAATAATTTAGTTTAATAGCTTCAGTTTTCTTAATTTTTCATTTAATTGGTTTAATTTAAATCTTAAATCCGATTTAATACAGTCTAGAGTGCTTTGGATTGATTTTTTTTTTCAGTTGTAGTCTTACTTTTACTTTTCTATAAATAAACTATTAAATAAATGATAAAATATATTAAACATAATAAAAAATGATTTTTCAAAAAAATTACTTAAAATGTCATTCAACTATAAGTCATTATATATCTTAGTCAAATATATTTTTTTCATAAATAAGTGTAAATTATATGATAATTTTATAAATATATAAAAGTTTAGTTTCGATTGCATCAATATTGAAAACCAAAACTGAAATCTGGTTTAATTCAATAAAAAAAATTTAGTTTTTTCGTTTTTAATTTGTTCAACTTTTAGTTTATTCGATTTTTTAGTTTTTCTTTTTCAGTTTTATTTAGATTGGACCGATCTATCTATGAGCACTCTTGGATAAAATAATAAAAGTATGCATAATTATTAATAACATAAATAAATAAATAAATAAAATCTTCTATAAAAATATGGGAAAAATAATGGGTCAATCCATTGAAATTCGACATTATTTTTTATTTTCACATGTTTCAAGTTTCAACTCTCTAGAGGACCCTTTAACTCAAAGATCCTCAACTAAGTGTAATGTTTATCGCCTTGTCCAAGACAATTGATATTTTCATTACAGTAACTGAGTAAGGACCATCCATAACAAAAGATGTCCAACATTGACTTTTCCAACCATTTATAGTTATCTTTCTTGGGTAGAGTTGTTTTATTTTATAAAAAAAATCAACAGCTTTTACAAAACGTTAATAGTGACTTAGAAAGAAAAAAGAAATTATGATTTTGAAACAATACATTAAAGTCAACCATGTAAAAAAATGCAAATCAAGGAGTTAAATATTATTAAACAAGGGAATAGATAATTTTGGTTGCCAGTTAAGTGGCATTTTTTATAACACGCCTTTTCTTTTTATGCTTAACGTTAAGGGTTCCTTTAATTAATAGTACGCTTTTTAACTTGTGTGATAAGTATTTGTACAAACTACAGGACATTAAGCCAGAATTCAGAAAACATAGTTTGTGTATAAAATAAGGTGGTTCGTTTTACCATAAAATTTCTAAATAAAATAAAAAACTCTTATTCCATTATGTTCCTTTGCTTTTCATATCCTTCAACCAATTCAAACAGCCAATAAAGCAAATGCCGATGAGAGCATACATCACCTTCCAAACCAGATTATAAACAAAAAGTAATTGTTTAAATTGCAAATTGGTACGACAGTTGATAGATTCGCCACACTCTTGAATCTGTCATATATAAGCATACATCATTACTACACGTTGTTCTCCTAAATAAATACTATATATCTCTGTTAACACTAATTACTAATCCTAAATGTACATAATTATATTATATACTCATGTCAACATATTAAATTTACATTCTGCCTACTTGTATTTAGGAGCACACAATGCTAAATGCACTCTACTCACCATCCGCCATAAATAACAAATGCTCCAATTGACTAGGTGGGGTAACCCTCTTCCTAATTAACATTTCAACAGTGGGATGTTCTCTTCCTTCCTCCCCTGGGCCTTGACCTGAACTCTTCATCAGCTTCTTCAAAATCCCCCTGAACCAAGGAAAATTATGAGTAATTCAATGCAAAGGCATGACTGACAATATCACTTATCAGAAAACCTTTTGGACAAAGGGAATAGAAGGGGAAAAGAACTTACGAGGGTAAAAACACGTTTAGAAGTTTTTTCGTGATTATCTCGTACATGTTTGTAAGCAAATCTCATGCCACAATCAGGAAAACCACAAGCAAAAGGCCTTTCATTAAAGTGCACAGCCTTCTTATGCTTATCAAGATTAGATTTCTGTTGACATAAAACCATGAACAAATTAAAAGAAAGTTCAACTTGTAACCAAACTGAGAACTCAATTATAGTATACTCTGATTAGATTTAAGAATGAGGAGTCTTACTCTTGAGAATGTGCAGCTGCAACCCTTAATAAACTCACATTGAAAGGTCTCTGATGAACTGCCTTCGACTTCATGTGATCGAAAGTGACGCTTAATATTCTTCTTCAGTTGCTTAGTCCCACAAATGTCACAGGTCATATATTGATGGGAGGACTTCACATGGGCTTGAAGGCACTGGACATTAGCAAAATGTTTCATGCAACTAGGCTCTAAGCACACCACATCTACTGACTCCAACTTAACTGCAGAATAAAGGCTTTCTTCAACATTGCACCCAATGTCTTTCACTAATCTAAATAAACAAGAACCTTACAAACATCCCATGGAAATTTAACTAACTCAAAGAATTACAAAAGGAACAAAACCTACCATGAGAATCTTCATGTTTTTGTAGCTGTGATGCATATCTAAAAACCTTTCCACACCCAATCTCGGGACATGTATGCTGTTTATGACTTTTGTCACTAGTGGAGGTAGAACTGTCATCATGAATCTCCTCAATGTGTCTTTTCATATTGCTTTGCAAAGAGAACTCACTGTTGCAATTCTCAACAGGGCACTTAAAAGTCTTTCCTTCATGCTGAAGAAGGTGCCGAGTTAGGTGGTCCTTCCTTCTGTAACTTGCCTGACAATCATCGACAGGACACACAAATGGCCTCTGTAACCATTGCAAAATACTGTTAAATCCAGAAACTCACACACATAAAGGTATCATGATGCTCTGACAAGAACAAAACACAAATAAACAAACTGCCAACCTCAATTTCGAACAGAGAGTGACCGAGGCATCCTTGATGGAGCTTCACAGGAGGTCTCCCTACCTGATACTAATCCATCAAGTTCATATACGCTGCCTCGTGCATTTTGGAGTTCTTTCTCTGGGATCCAATGCTTCACACTATTAATCCATAATTTTCCAATGATGTTAGAATCTTATAGATTACTATCCTGCAAAATATGCATTTTCAGTCTATATACAACAACTAACACAATCAAGTCACAACATCAAGCCTGTCTTCCACAAATAAAATGTTTTCAAGGAACACGACGGTCTATAAAACATACTTAGTTTAAGAGTTTCACTTAACTGAATCTATGTTTTTTCTTAAATAATAACAATATTTAATTGAAGAGTCAAAATACCTCATTTGAATGACTTAGCATGTGCTGCAACAAATGGGCTTGTTTTTTGAAAGTGGCACCACATTCCTCGCAAATGTTGGATTTCGAAGCCTTTCCTTCGGGACCTCTTTCAGCTCTTGCTTTTTCATCCTCTTCCTAAAAACACATCAAAAGTAAACAACAAAACCACATATAACCCTACATATTGATCTAATTCAATCAGGGTTGCTTATAAACGGTTTGATTTTGCAGAATTAGAAAGAAGGGTACCTTGTGGTGCGAATTGATGTGGGAGGTGATAAGGGTTTTTTTGGACCTGCAGATACCGCAGTACTCGCAGAAATAGCGTCTAATATCTTTGAATTTGGGCCTTTCTTCAGTTTCCACGGATTCACACATTTTTATGGTGAAGAGATAAAGAGAACTATTGGAGATTGCAAATATTCGATGCGCTGATGAGGGTTTTCGGGAGAGTGAGGACTGCGCTGTGCGCGGCGGCATTGTGAAGCTACAAATGTGAGTGAGAGTAAAAGTAAAGCTAGGGTTCTTGGCAACGGAGGACTTATATAGTGTTCCCATACGATGTCGTTTGCATAGTTAATGCCCGCCACTCAGTATTTTAAAAACCGACCTAATGATTGACCCGGTCAAGGTATTGGGTCACTGGTCAAACCAGTGGGTCACTGATTGACCCGCATGACCCGGTCAGTGGTCGAACCGGTGGATCACTGGTTAACCTGCATGACCTGGTTAGTGGTCGAACCGGTTGACTTGCATGACAAAGTCTTAAAATATTTATAAAAAATCACAAATTAATATTATTCCATAACATAGAGTCATAGATAATTAGATAGCAAAGAGTGATGTCTCAGCCAGTAACAGTGGGTCTAATGGGTAATACCTTGTATGTCTCAGCCAGTGTAAGAACACTGAGTTGCTTAAGCTTGAGTATCTGATCAGGTATCAATTGTGGAAAACAATCAGCATTACCTACAAGCAACTTAAACTTTTAATAAACACTGTTATTTTATTTTTTATTTATGTACAAAGTTGTAAAGAAACAAAGATACAAAAACAAAATACAAAAATAATTAACGAAGATAAATGTATGAATTTTCCTAATTATATTGTTGCAAACTGCAAAGTAGAAAATAATGTGAGGTGAATAAAGACTTCTTGTATTACAGGGCACACCAAGCAAGAACAATAGTAGTGGGCTATGAGAAATCACAAAATGAAAATAATCACAAAGTAGAAATTACAAGATTTAAGGAGGTGCTCTGAAGTTTACCATAGACATTTCAGAGGCAAGATTACAGTAAATTCAGCATGCATATTTCAAAAATTAGGCAATCACATTGAGCTTTGCTGCACGTTTAGAAATGACAAGATTTAAAGAGGTGCTCTGAAATTAAGCATACACTCAGAGGCAAAAATCACGGTAAATTCAGCATATACATTTTCGCAGTGTTTGTAACTGTGTATAGTCAGAATCAAAGGCATTGCTTGAAAGATAGTAACAAGTAACAATACCCAAATGTAACACAGAATAGGAATGTAAGGCACTGATATTCCAGCCAACAAAAAAATATTATGTATTCTCCTCTCACATTATCGAAAAATTGAAAGTCTTTATCCGGCTAAAGCAAAAATACTATTACCGTTCTCAACCACTGCGACGGTGCTTCCAGTTCTAGACGCCGGTGACGGAAATCGCAAACTTTAAATTACAGGGCACACCAAGCATGCATATTTTAAATTAAGTACACATATAAATCCGTAATATTACAACAGCTGCACGAGGAAGAAGAGAGGGGCGCCGCTGCACGAGGAAGACGACAGCGGCCTGCTCCGCGAGGAAGACCAGAGCGGCGCGGCGGCGCGAGGAGGAAGAAGAGAGTGGCGTGGCTGAGCGGCGCGATGAAGGGAGAGTGTCCGAGACTGCGCGAGGAAGAAAATGAATAAAATCTAAAAGCGGTGAAACGACGTGGTTTCGATGAGGGGGAAAAACAAGAGCTGACCCGGTCCGGTCCCCGGGTCACGGCCGGACCGGCCGGATCGGTCCGGGTTTAAAAACATGCCGCCACTAAAATACATTTTTTTATTATCAAATAACTAACTATTTATTAAGTTATAGTATATCATAATACTTTGAGTAAAATAAGAAGATAAATATTTTAAAAATGAGTCTCGGTCTTAAATTTTAAACTGTCCAAAATTTCCAGAATTTTAGTTTTTTTTCTTTCCAAAAATCCTAATAATTTACTCACGAGATTATAATATTTTGTTTGAAATATATCAATTTTTTTGCCACATGAAATATGTCCGACATTACATAATTCCTTAACGTTGTATTTGATTGAGAAAATAAAAATAGAAAAGAAAAAACAGAAGAAAGAGATCAACCAAATACTAGTATATATTTATGTTTTATTTTAGTGATTTGAACATAAATAGGAATGCTAATAACTTATTTACCAATTTAACTAATTTATAGTCCATATATTTTCCTGTAATTATATTACTTGTTTCAATACTTACTTTTACCATACCAACTTAATCATAATATTTATACGTTATCGTAATTTGCAAAAGAAAAAATCAAATTTTGCACGTTTATTATTAATTTTTACCTAACCGTTTCTTTTAATTTTAGTAGACTACTCTAAATATAATTATTTTATTATTACGAAAAATTCAGGATGTTTCCGTTGGAGCAATGGACTATGATATTACCAAAGAAGAAATACAACTATTGTCAGCCCCATATAGCTTTTACAAGTTAGCCATCAACATGGCTCGAATTTTGGCTCTAAGCTCATCAGAAACATCAGTTATTTCAGGTGATTGAGATGGTGCCCTTGCATTAGATAATCCCTCAGAAGCCTCCCTACTAGCACGTCCAACTTCACCACTTACTACTGACTTTTCCGATTTCATAATTATCTCCCCCTCCTCCAGCTCTCTTTCTCTTTCAGCATGAGATATGCTCTTACGCCCTACACTTCTGCTTCTGCTTCGATGCCTATGCTCATCATCAGCCGAACTATAATCTTCATTAGAATGGCAAGAATGTCTATGCTCCTGGTCTGACAAGTTCTCACACCTACGTCGTTGTTTGGAAGAGTGGTGCTTTTCATCAGAAGAGCTATCATATTTATGATGACGATGCCTTGGGCGATGATGTTCATCATCATCAGAGGAGCTATCGTGCTTGGTCCCCCTGTAAGAATACTTGTCTTTGGAGGAGGAATGTCTTCTCTTGTGCTTATGCCTGTCCCGATTATGGTGTGAAGCATGATGTGAGCGATGTTTTTTCCTGGATCGTTTATGATCCCTTCTATCTTCTTTGTTTTCTTCTTCTTCCTCCTCTTCATGTCTACTAGATCTTGAACGGTACTTTCTTTTTGACCGGTGTTCGTTATCATCAACAGTAAGTTTCTCCTTAGATTTCTGACCTTTATCTGAATTATTATCAATAGAAAGCTTCTCCTCAGACTTTTGACTTTTATCCGAATTATCAACATCAAATGGAACAGAACTTCCTTCCCTTTCTTTAGCCACAAGATTCCCAGTCTCAGCATCTGAACCTGAAACTCCAGAGCCTGGTGGCTCAACTGATAAAGCTCGTGGCAGTTCACTTGCTCCAACACCACTTTTAAGCATGGCTGCAAACATCTTTGCTCGTTTCAATCTCTCTGCCTTAAGCTTTTGCTCTTTAGTCATGTGTGCTTCAGAGGAGTCCGCCTCACCTGCTGCTGCAATAGCTACTTTTCTTGCAATAGCCTTGGCAACAGGGGCAGAAGCACTAGCCTTTGCCTTTACATTCAGGTTTTGATTTTCAACAAAACCTTGTGGTTGAAATGAATACAGACTACCAGTCCCAGAACTGGACAAATACCCACCATCACTTCCATGGCCTTGACCACTACCACTTGATGTCTTGGTAAGAACTTCCAAATTGGGGTTTTTAATACCCCTAGTGGCAGCCTGAAGAATAGCTGCAGTTGCTGCTGCATCCATGCTAATTGTGTTTTGAGCTTGGTCTTTTGGAATTGGATCTTGACCATCCTTCTTAGACTTGCCAATAATCATCTTGAACTTTTCTTTTCGGTCCATGTCATATGGTAGATCAGAAGCCATAGATCCATGTGAAAGATTGTCACTATCTTCATGTACAGCAGTTTTATTGTCCCCTGTAAGACCTGCCGGATTGTGCTTCTGGAGGCCCTTGCCAAGTAACTTAGACTACAAACAATTAGGAAGATCAGTAAGTAGCAGCTCAAAGTCAAAATTAACACTACCTTAATCAGTCCCAAATAATTCATGGAATACACAAGGTGCACAAAATCCCTCCAGAACCCAAATAAAATAATTACCAAAATTTGAATTCCATGAAGAAGGAAAATCTTTGAAAGGCGAAGTTGAATAAAAATAACCATGACTGCTTCAAAAATTCATAATTTATCACAACTACATGGCAAGGCATTATAGCTATACAAAGCATACATGCCACATGCATACAAATTTGAATAACAGACAGAAATACAAACATGACCAATGACTAATGAGAATAACCAACATTAGGGTACAGCAGATAAATTTACAGGTGATAATATCTGTCAATTAAATAGTGTTTTTGCTTTAGAGGGGAGGGAAGAGTTGGGTAGAAGGCATTCAATCTTGAGTGACATGGATCACATCCTACAAGGTAGTAAAGTGCAATTGCAGCTAATTTCTCACTTCTCAGGGAACAATTTGAATCACATAAATTGAAAATTAAAAATAAGTTAATTTTAATAATTCTGAGAAACACACCTCTTCAGCAGTTTGAAGAACTTTCAGATAGTAAGTATGATATCGATTAGATGGAAGAAGAAATGGGAACCTTCCATGAGGTCGATCCTGTTCTGCCAGAACAGCCTCAAATTGTTTTCCATTTTTTAAGATGAACTCAACTATCTTCTCTATAGCTCTCTTTAAATCAGATGGAGGTTCAACAACTGGGAGTTCAATCTTAGCAGTACTCGTCACAGAAGTCTGCGACTTGTTCTGTGCATTAGATACTGAATCCAAGCCATCACCTTTTGCTCTAGCTGTGGTTACAGTCTTAACAGTACTGATAGAATGATTCCGCTTTATGACAGGAACTTTTCCTTTCAAAGAGGGTATTGGATTTTTAGAAATGCTTCCATCCTTCTTGGCCACATCCGAATAAGATTCTGCCTGATCTATTCCTGGAGAAGTATAATTACTAGCAGCATCGACAGCTCCCTCACATTCTTTTTTCTCAACATCACAAGTATTCTCAGTTGTACCATCCTCATCCTCTCCGGATCCATAGACAGATCCAAGCAAAGACAATGCACCACTTGTTTGATCAAGCCCCTGAATCCTATTCATATCCTCAGTTGAGCTTCCATCATCTTTGTCAACTTTCAGAAGTTCTTGGTGATCAACGAGAAACCTAAAATACGCATGAAGATGATGATCGGGCATCAGGAATCCAAAAGTAGGATTGTCTCCTTGTTTCACCCTCAGAATGATTTCTGACTGGCTTCCATGTTTGCTGACAAATGTTGCAGTCCTTGAAATAATCTGATGTACTTTCTCATTTGGAGGCTGGAAAAGAAAAACAAACAACCAAACAAACTAAATGTTTTGTCATCAATAAATGTGAATTCCAAAATTAGTACAAGTATAAACTTAAAAAGGGTCTAGCCAAGCAGAATATTTAGACACTTGTATCTTACTAAACAAACACAAGACAACCTCACATATACTTTGATAATGATAAAGATCAAGAAACAGAACTTTATGAAGACATGTATCATTCCATTTGCTCTCAAGAGGTAAGGAATCAACAAATTTCTATCATCCTAATCCCACCTGCACAGCCCCTTCTCATGACATCAAAAGGAATCAAGGTGCCTGTGAATGGCTACCTTGAGTCACAAGAACTCCGTTTATGCTCCGAGCATCTGAAACTTAGACATCATAAGCCTTAGAATAACATATGTACCCTAGACAATTATCACCTAATCACATTGGTTAAACAATGAAAGGTCAATTAAATTAGTAACATCGGAAAACCACACAATTTAAAGTATATATTAAGACAGAGGTTACTCACCAGGTTATTGAGTAGGCTTTCTGGTACTGGGAATTTAGGATGAAAACTAGACTCAGTATCATTCTCCTTTGTCTCCATGGACACATTAGAATTTCCATATGAAAAGGCGACAGCATGAAAGCCAGTTGAACTCACTGGATCTGAACCATAATCTAAACACAAAAAGGTGATATTCTTCATCAGAATCAGACATAATATAATCCTCAATAACAACAAAACTATCCAGCATAAACAGTAGTTGCAACACAACGCCAAACTTAAATTGAAGCCAGGTGAAAACATCCTTACTTGTATTCAGACATGGGAACCGTAGCAAATTAAATTCCAACCTGCAAATGTGGAGCTTATTGTTGCCGGAAAAAAAAAACACTCGACATAGACTCAAGTGGAAGTTGGATAAAAAAAATGTTGTTCCAGCATCCACGGAAAAAACATGTGTTTTGCTAGCCATTAGCCAACAAAAAACCCATGATCACCTAGTTGCCTCAACTAAATGTCATGTCTAACCAAATATATCAATGTGTCAAAATGATGAGAACAAATTGAACAAACTTGATAGACAAACTTTAGAGAATTACCCGTGACTGATTAATATTATTAATAGCCCTTGCTCTATACACACATCACAATATGTCACAACACAAAATATCAAAGTCCTCATTGTTACAATAATATAGATTACGAAGGCAAGCTTTTCTGTTAAACCAGAATATGTTCATTGCAAACCTCTCATCATGCAAGGAAACATTCTAGCTAAAGCCCACAAGGAAGCAACAAAAGCTTTATCTTAAACCGCTGAGCTCAATCAAAACCCATAGTTTCACTCCCAAAGTTTCCTAAGGACTTCCTCGAACCTAATTAAACAGAACAACTTCCATTTGATTGACTTTTTCTCACCGTGGCCTATATAAAATTAGGATGAACCTTGAACACTAACAAAACTTCCCAACTTCTATCCAGGGAAGAACATAAAACCTCATCAAAACAAAATCACTAACCAAAGCTCCCATAGCCTCTCGTGGTGAAAACATAAAACACAACAACCAACACAGTTCCAAATAAAACAGAATCATATTTGGGGAAAATCAACCATAAGAAAGGGAAGGAACTAGAAAGTAAAAAGTATAGAGGAATTGTGTATGAGGTTACCTTGTGGTTGTTCGTCGTCGGGAGAAGAGGAAGGGAGATCGAGATAGCGCTGGTGATCGAGATCGGGTTCGGGCGGCGGAGGGCGGCGCTTGAGGCGCGGGGGGAGGGGAGCGGAGAGAAGGTGGCGGACATCGTAGCGGTCGATGGAAAGAGAGTTCCATTCGACCAGAGCTTCCGCTGAGTTCACGAACGCCGCCATGCCGTCGTCGTCGAACAGCATCGCGTGCCGCCCTGCCACCTCCAGATCCATCGCTTCTGCAACTTGGTTGATTATCAAAAAGCACAATCTCTCTCTCTCTCTCTCTCGCTCGCTCGCTAAAATATGAAAACGACGATGATTATTTTTTTGTCGCTATGGGGTTTGAAAATTATGAATGAACGAATTTTGGATAATAGCCCCTCCGAATGTGCCCTACCGGCTACCTCTATGCACAGGACCCGGGTTTTAGCTGGAGCTTTGGGCCTTTGGCCCATTCGTAAATGAATTGATTGTCGACTTTCTGAAATAATTAATAATATTATTATAATTTTCATGCATTATCAACCAATAAAAAATCATGCAAATATGGTTTTTAAAATGATTATTTAAAAAATCATCAATTTGTGCATAACAATGTGTATATTCTGTTTAAAAAATACAATGTGTATAAAACTTTTACACTCTCATCAGTATATTTAAGTTCAATTCTAATAATAATAGTTTAGTCTCTCTTAATGTAACTATTCTGACTTTGAAACTGATATAGTTAGTTTAATAATAACAATTAGTTTAGTCTCTCTTAATGTAGCTATTCTTACTATGAAACTGATGTAGTTAGTTTTAATCAAAAGATAGAGTTTTCGGAGGTCAACTATAACCAAAGCTACTTAAGTAGAGCCACTGCCACCAAGATGTCGAGTTTTGTCCACACTACTACCATGCCAATTTATTTCCGAATGCGTATCGCATTTTCGGAGAACGGAGAGAGAGGGAAATCTGTACCCGAGCAGCCCCACCCCCTTGCCATCTCTAGTTGAGCAAGTATACCTCATTTTGAGTTCGTTCTGCTTATTTAGATAGTATCAAAGCTTTTCAACGAGAACTCCATTGCACATCGAGTAATTCTTATAACCAAAAGCCTCAAATTCTAGCCAAAATCAAACGACTAACTACCATATTCATCCTAACAAAAGTCCTACTACGATAATGGTGATATATTTAATGTCGAAGAATAAATAGAAATTGGTCTGATAAAAAGAAAGAAACTATGAATTCTTTTGATCCACACTTTGAAGCTCAAGGAGTGATGCAACAATCTGATTGATTATTGGATTGCTTACTCGGTCTCTGCCTCGATCTCGGATAAATTTTGATTTACATCAGAAATCCAAGTATGGCAAAACCTTGAATGTTTCTCGACATCCGGCTAACGTGCATACTCCTCAACATGGTACGCACGGTGCGAACAAGAATGTTTTAAAATGGTTGTACCGTGTGATTTTTTTTTACCGTTAAGATTTAAAGAGAAGAGAGTAGTGAGGTGGTGATGACCATGGATGATCTTGTTTTGCCACTGATGCTTTTTTTTATCTTATTTAGTATTTCAGTTTTGATTCTCATTTGTCGTAAAGACTTGCTTTATGTATTGTTGCTGATTTTTTGTATTGGTTTCTTAGATTTGAATGTTGTACGCTATATTCATAAGAAAATGCATGCTATTATAGATTTGAATCCCAAGATCTGAGTTTAATTGTTGTTTACGAATAGTGTTTTTTTTTTGTTGGGTGTGCGGAAGAATGATGACGGAGTGATGGAGGGGAGAGGAGGGGACCGAGGAAGAGGAAGGGTATTTCGCAAAATAGAGAGAAAAAAAATCTAATGTAGATAGTTCTACAGTAGTTTCATATTTATTCTAACGATGTAATACACATGCACCGTGCAACCCATTCTAAAAGTAGTAGTATTCGAACCATGTATACCCATTAGGGGTACCCCACACAAGAAGTCGCCATGTTTTTCACGACGAGGTCTAGGGTACGAGAGTGAAACATCTCTCGTACCGCGCGAAAGGAACATGAACCGTTGGATTCATTTGAATTTTCATCATACGATTCTTATTTTTTTAATTTTTAATTTTATTTTTTCTCAATATTCTGTTTATACCCTTTCTCTTTTACCTCTCTTATGTCTCTGTGTTCCTTCCAAAACCTTCCATCGACAACCGTCCACCACCATCTCTCCATCGCAGGCAATGGGAATGAGGTCGGAGTCGACAGAGGGCGATGACACCGTTTACCCGTTTACCAGAACCAAGCACCATGGCGTCCTCATCGGCATCGTCGCTGACCTCGTCACCAACCTCCTCCCTCCCAACCGCAAACCCAAGCTCCACTTCGTCGCCCTCCAAATTCGCCGTCAAACTCGGTTCAACTAAACCCTATTCGATTCCCTTATTGTTGTTGTTGTTGACTCGTTGGTGTTGAGTTTCGTTGGACGCGACAGCGGAGTTCTCAGCTGGAGGTTAGAACGGCGAGGTCAAGGTCGAGGTCGAGGTCGCCTTTCTTGACGTCGTTGAGGACGAGGTCGAGGCCATAGGTGACGAGGATACCGTGGCAGACGCAACAGTGTTCTTGGACGCGAATGTCGAGGACAAGGGTGCCGAGCTGGACGACGCAATGGAGTATGTCAGAGTTGCGTAGAGGCTCGTCGGAAGTTGTTGCCGTAGACCTCGCGCAACTGCACCCAGAAGCTGATGAGGATACCATGGCAGACGCGACGATGTTCTTGGACGCAAATGTCGAGGACGCGGGTGCCGAGCTGGATGACGCAATGGAGTATGTCAAAGTTGCGCGGAGGCTCATCGAAAGTTGTTGCCACGAACCTCGTGCAACTGCACCCAAAAGCTAATAAGGATATCGTGGCAAACGCGATGGTGTTCTTGGATGTGAATGTCGAGGACGCGGGTGCCGAGCTGGACAACGGAATGGAGTATGTTAGAGTTGCGCGGAGGCTCGTTGGAAGTTGTTGCCGCGGTGATGACTTAGTCCTCTATCACGCGGACCTCGCGCAACCGCACCCAGAAGCTGACGGCGATGGTTGGTGTCGTGCGATGGGAGGTGCTGAGGAAGACAAGGGTGTTTTGATAAATGGCAGCAAAAAAAAGAAAAATAAAAAATACAAATACAAATACCACAATCAAACGACTACCATTTCCTCTCGCACATATGCAACTTGTTTATATTGCATATGCTAGACTCCGTCGTTTTTCACATGGTACTTTTGTTTCATGTATTTGGAACAACAAGAACTGTATGCTTTCAAAAGGGGATCGTCATCAGTAACTGAATGTTTTCACTAAATTAAAGGTACTTTGGAGAATTAATGACGTGAAATCAATCCGTCATAATTTTGTTAGATGATGCTAGCCAAAATTAGTTTAACTGTTCATTAGGAGGAAAATACTAAGGTCAATTGTATACTGTAGAAAATTTAACTTTATGCCCCGTTTTTAGTTCGTTCACGATATTTAGAAGTAATAAATTTGATTCCTAGAGGAAAGAAAAAGAAATAATAAATTTGCAACAAATAAGTCCCCCTCGTTCAAAATAAAGAAAAATTGAGGGAGGGAAAGACAAAAGCTCGACCCAGCGAAAACAAAGTTATAAATAGATGTCACGAGTGACCTATCAACCTAGATGAACACAAATCATACAAAAGTAGACACCATAGTCCCTACAGAAGTTGGCGATTGCTTGTTTAAAAGTTGAATGGTTGACTGGAGGTATCTATCTTTGGCACTCAAACAAGACTTGGCAGTTTCGACCAGTGTAAGGCAAGCAGACAATAACTCATTGCTTAGCTGTTAACAATCAAGAAAGAAACCATTATTAGAAAGCTGAAGTAGAATCTGCACATGATTCAGATACAACTCTGCAAGTTCCAAGCAACCAAATTCATTAGGAATTTGTGGTTACAAGTTACAACATAGGTAAGGCTATGATAAAAATGAATAATTCAAACAAGAAAATGTTACGAATTACAATAGAACATTATCATGGGGAGTGGGGACTCATAAGAATGCGCATATTCTGACTTCCTTTTTCTGTTCCATTCAATCATTAGGATTTAGGGGGGTGGGGGATTATTAAAGATAGGTTTAATATGTTAGTTAATCCAACAAATATGACAAAATTAGATTTTAATCCCTAAAAAATTATAAGTTTTGGCCCTTATGAATTTTAAGAGTTTTGAATATGATTGATTCCTATTACCATTTATCGAAAACATGATATGTATCAAGAAAGTGATCACTGTTGTGGAATGCATAGATGCATGTCAGGCCATCCTTAAGTGATAATGGAGACCATTTTAAAATCCATCATATTGTAGGGACTGAAAACATATTTAAATCTTAAAGATATATTTCACCCATAAGGCCATACAAGGGTGAAACAGAACAATTTTGTTGAACCTGAGAAATGAAGCAAACACGTATTTCAATTAGTAGTTAGTTAGGTGTGTATTAGTGAGGGAGTGGGGTAGGTTAGTTGGGTGGGCTGCCAGGGCCGCAATAGTGAAACAAAAAAGGCATATTGCCTATAAATATTAAATAAAGAGGGGAGGTTGAGAGAAATCATCTTATCATTTGAGAAAGGATAATTTGAATCTTGAATATCCAGGGAAATAGTTCGTTAATACAGCAGAGTACAGAACAAACAGGAATATGAATAATGCCTCACTGAATATATTGAAATACTGAAGATAAACGTAATTCACGACCAAGTTTAGCCAATTCGAGAAGGCCACTCTCCCTACAGCCCCAAAAGCTGATACAATTCCCACCCCAAAAAGTCCCCCCAATGCAGATCCGCATTCTCTATAACTACCCTACTCACCTAGGGAATCTTCTCTCTCCAGTAACAAACTCGCACACTCCCCTTCCACTCTTGCCACATCAGCATCCTTTTCCCCATTTCTTTTATTTTTCCTGATATACACTCTTTTAATTATGTTTCCCATTCTATCCTTATCAGTTTTGTATCTTCAAAACCTAGCCAAAGGCTGCTACCACATTGGCACAGCAATTGGGATTTAGGGTTCATCAATAAAAATTCATCCTTTCCTTTATAATTATATACTGAATCGGTTTTTGACAGGATCAAGGACATTTCATTTGCCTACCTTTTATAACAAAATGCTGCAAACTATATTATATACGCATAGTGAACAATGTTTATACATAAATTTCTGTTTATAGTTAAAGAAATATTAAATGATTACCATGAATCGGATTAATCTCATGGGGATGCCGGGGCAGAGACCACATATATACATACAGACACACTACAAACCAGTTAATGGGTTAACTGCCTGTTGATTTAAATAACCATTTGCCAGGGTAGGATGCCTAAATTGGAAATAGTTTTGTAATGTTTTTCAAGAATTTATAAATTGTAATCTGAGTCCTCTTTTTTTCCTTTGTATTTTCTCCCCACGTCAATGATAGTGAGAACTAAGTTCAAAACAACTACAGAGCAGCTTACCATGAAAGATGATGCAATGCAATTGCAAGCTTCAAGTGCCATAATTCCTCGAGCAGCCTTTATTTTATTATAATAAATCAGTATTATTATAATTGGTTAAATAAATCAAACACTATTAATTCAGCCAAAAAGATGATACCTGGGAAGGTTCTTGTTGAACGGCACTAAGCATGTTCTCAAGAACAAGTTTAGACAAAGAAACAAGCTCTTGGTTGTATGATGAATCCTCGTAGTATAACATGTCATTGCCTGGAATCTGGAAAGGAAAAAAAATATATTGTTTTGAGAATTAAGATACAAAAACCATAAACCATAACATGTCAGGAACACCTTGATTTACAAAACCGTAAACCTTACACTTGTTATAGTCAGTGCAAGTATGAAAAAACAGGTGAAACTAAAGAAAAACCTTAGTTAGAAACTGGTTATTAGAACTGTTGAAAGTCAAAATATAATATTCTGGTACATTAATAATCGTGGTTTATAGGCAGATGTATAATTAATGTAATTAACCTATATAAACATGCATCCGTTGTGTATTCAAACACACGGTGTCCAGTCAATCATTCCTTGGTTTCTCCTCTTTTAACAAGAACTAACATCTCAAATGGCATTATAGTGGAACAAGGGATTATGGCTTCCCCAGACTATGGTAATCTTCATTTCAACAACGATTGAATATAGATCAACATCAACATCATCATCATCAACATCAACATCAACAGCACCTTTAACTTAAGTTAATTAAGGTCGATGGCAGATGAATCCAATGATAGATTAAAAATAAGACAAAGAAACAGAAAGGGAGAGGAGAAGAAAAAGTGAAAATAATACAAAAGAGAGAAAAAAATAAGCTAGAATAGAAGAGGAGTGAAATGAAGAGGAAAAGAACTAAAAAAAAGAACGACTGGAACATAGAAATGCTAATGGGTTTAATCCTCCACCAAGCTTATAGCTTTTCTTCACTTTGTCTTAAGACATACCGTCCGCCAATCTATATCTCACTCCATTAGGTCTTGTTTACTACCTTTCCCCGGGTAAATTTCGGTCGACCTCTATCTCTTTGTGTCGAGCTCTTGGTAACAAACTCTTGCTTTTACGGGAGCATCCAGTGGTCGTCTTATAACGTGTCCAAACCACCTCAACCTATGCTTTCTCATCTTTTCACACACTGGTATCACTGCTACTTTTCGTCGAATATCTTCATTTCTTATCTTATCCATCTTCGTATAACCACACATCTACCTTAACATCCTCATTTCTGCTACCTCTATTTTATGCTCATGTTACCTATGTTTTGGCTAGCATTCCGCTCAATATAACATTATCGGTCTTATAACTGTTCTATAGAATTTTCCTTTTAGCTTAAGAGGAATTTTCCGGTCACACAAAAACCCCGATGTACTCCGCCATTTTATCTACCCTGCTTTGATTCTATAATTTACATCCTCATCAATCTCATCACCTTTTTGCAAAATTGATCACAAGTATCTAAAAACATCTTTTTTGGGTACCTCTTGATCAAGTAGATGCACTGTGTCTTGATCACCATCTCTTATCCACGAAAACTCACCCTTCATATACTCCGTCTTGCTCTTACTTATCGTGAATCCTTTAGACTCCAAAGTGTTTATCGACAATTCCAATTTCCTATTAACACCATGTTTGGTCTCATCAATAAACACGATATCATCTGCAAAAAACATACACCACAGCACTTCCTCTTGAATATCTTTCGTTAGTTCATCCATCACTAAGGTAAAGAGATAAGAACTAAGACTTGAACATTGGTAAACATCTACCGTGATAGGAAAAAACTTTGATGTTCCATTACAAGCTTTCACACATGTGATAGCTCCATCATACATATCCTTGATTGCATTAACATACTTTAATGCTACCTTTTTCTTCTCAAGAATCCATCATAATACTTTTTTTGGGATCCTATCATATGTTTTCTCAAAATCTATGAACACCATATGTAAATCTTTCTTCTTTTCCCTATACTTTTCCATTAATCGTCGCATCAAAAAAATAGTTTCCATGATACATCTTCCTGGCATAAATTCAAATTGATTTACGGAAACCTTGGTCTCCCTCCTTAGGCGATGTTCAATAACTCTCTCTCACAACTTCATAGTATGACTCATGAGCTTGATGTCTCTATAGTTAGAACAATTTTGGATTTCTCCATTGTTTTTGTAAATAGGCACAAACATATTTTTCCTCAAAGCATTAGACATCTTATTTGTTTGAAAAATGTTATTGAAAAGATTGGTCAACCATTTTATTGTCACATCTACCAAGCCTCTCCACACTTCAATAGGGATGTCATCGGGTCCCAAAGTTTTATTATTCTTCATCCTCTTTAAAGCCTCCTTAACTTCACGTGTATTAATTCTGCGTACAAATCTTCTATTCAGATCATCAAAAATGTCCTCCAAATCCACTTCACTCTTCTTGTTATTTCCATTAAAAAGTTTGTTAAAGTAGTTTAGCCATCTTTCACTTACATCTTCATCCCTTACCTAAAGTTTTTTATTTTCATCCTTAATACATCTATATTGGGTGAGGTCTTTACTCTTCTTATCCCTCATTTTTGCAAGTTCGTAAATACATTTTTCATCATCCTTACTCCCAAGATTTTTATACAAATCGTAAAAAACTTTGTATCTAGCTTCCCGCACTGCTTTCTTTGCATTTTTTATCGTTACTCTAAACTGTTGCAAATTCTCATCATTGGGACATTTATGCAAAGATCTAAAGCATTTCTTCCTTTGTTTAAGAGTTTCCTACACCTCTCCATTCCACCACCATGTTTCCTTTGTAAGAACTTTGTTTCCTTTGTTTTCACCTAGCATCTTCCTTCCCACATTTTGAACACACATAGTCATCTTATTCTATATTTCATTAGTTTTTCCAATAAACTCCCACGGTCTTTCACGCAACATGTTTTCTTTAAACTCTATTTGTTTCTCCACCTTTAGCTTCCACCATCTTATCATTGGGTTTGGATTCTTCTTCCTCAAATTAAAAACTTTGTTAAACCGAATCTCTAGAACTACCAACTTATGTTGTGTCACCACACATTCTTCAGGGTAGACCTTATAGTCAATACACAAATTTTTATCTTCTCTTTTAGCCATAAAGAAATCAATTTGACTACAATTTTTGCCACTATGATAAGTGATAAGATGAGACCCTTTTTCGAAAATAAGTGTTCGCTAGCATCAAACCATAGGCTAGTGCAACGTTCAAGACATCTTCTCCAGTCTCATTTCTCGTCCCATAGCCAAAACCACCATGAATTCTATCAAAACCTCCACTATTTTTATCAACATCACCATTTAGATCTCCTCCTATGAAAACTTCTCCTTTCGTGGTATTCCCTCTCAGAACCTCCTCTAAGTCTTCCCAAAATTGGTTCTTTTCATTTGATTGTAATCTAACTTTGGGTGCATACACACTAAAAATATTTAAAATTAGATCCCTCACTACAAGCATAATCATCATAATCATGTCGTCTTTCCTTTTGAGGTCAACGACTTTATCTCTGAAACTTCTATAAATCATAATTTCAACATCATTTTGACTCTTGGTTGTACCTGTATACCACAACTTGAAACCGGTACCCTCCACTTCCTAGGCCTTTTCTCCAACCCACTTAGTTTCTTGCAAGCAAATAATATTCGATTTCCTTCTGGCAAAAAATATGCTAACTCCCTCAGTTTACCCGTTAATGTTTCAATGTTCCAACTTCCCAGTTTCATCCTAAACACTGGGTGGTGTTTGCCCACCACGCTCGCCCATCTGCGTGTTGGGACCCTTGCCTATTTGTCACCAAATCCGGGTGAAAACCTAACGCCTTATGTTTCGGCATGGACTCTGACTCACTTATCACTACATCCTGGGATCGATGTAGCACCTTGCCTTGTGGCAAGGACCCTAGCTCATTTTTCACTACACCCGAGGCCCAATGTAACGCGTCCCTATGAAGGGTACGTCCCAACGAAATATCATAAAGGTTCATCACACAAAAATAGCTGATTTTTTACAGTCGGTTCGCAATCCCTGACCCCAACCCTCCTCATTTATCCTGACTTGGGATATGTCATGCATGCAAACACACATAGATAATCATAGGAAATAGTCTCACCTCTATGTCCTTGTAGGTTTTTAACAAAGGAAAAGAAAGGCCTCCGCAGGTAAAATGTGATTAATTAACTAGGGAAGATCAATGCATAAGCAGACAAGGACATTAATGAACTTTGCTTATAAGATAGAAAGCAGGGGAAGTTTGAGAGAAAAGTAAAGGGAAGGCAAATTAGATTCACTAACTGGCTTAGAATAATTATACTACATTAGCTTAACCCTAGACCTTTACTTATACTGGAGCTATGACCACTAAATGACACTTATATCCACTACTTGGACACAAAACAAGAAGCAAGACTTCTCTAAATACTCTTCAACAAACTTCAACTTGTTTTGTCCATTTTGGAATGAAAGAGTAGATATGTCATCTTTATTCCATTAATGCAATTGAAAAGACGAAATGCAAAGCTATACCACTTATACCTGTGTATTTGCATGATATGGCAGTCTCTGTTGTGATAAAGTTGTCAATAATAATATGATAGCAGAAAAAATTTGTGTCCTCATTTTTGGTTCAAACCTGCAAGGTTTTTCAATTCATTCATCGAACAAGATGCACGAAGGGAGAAGAGAGACTAAAACAATAAGGGAAGTATTCTGGGGGGCACGAAGCTTCGATTGTGATATATCCCAAAGAAAACTTACCAAGATCGGGAGCTGATCAATCTAAATAAGCTATTTGGGAAATAGGTGACTGGTAGACTAAGAGTACCTTCAATAAAGTTGAAGAAAATCATAGTAAATACATGCATACAAGGAAGAGGTAAAAAGGAACTAGATATCTAACCTAGTACCTATATATTTCTATACAAATTTTAATAATGGAGGCATCCCAGAAAGAGAGATTTTGAAGTGTCTATGTATATCAATGTGCAAAGCTGAAACAATATTTACAACCTGGAACCATAATTAAGAAGCCACATAGCTTTCTAATAGATGAAACTAGTCCTTCAACATCAGTTGGAGTTCGGAAGCCTACAAAATCAAGCAAATCAACAGTCAATTATATTATAAGAATGCTATCTAGAGTACAGACAAAAGTCATTTTTTAAAAGAAGCCATGGTGGCACAATTAATGCATTTTCAATACATTAAAAACAAAAAAATGCTGATACAAGCAACCAAAAGACTAAAGAGAATGATGCTCAATAAAAACCCATCTTGCAAAAAAATGGCAGGTGTCTTTAGCATATCGTAGCATCCAATTTTACATTAGTTATCTCTAAGAATTATTGCTAGGATACTTGTATTCAAGAAGAGATTAGTGTTGTTTAACCACATTTCCTTTTTAAGTTCTAACTATTACGCATTAGAAGCCTTGGGTAACAACAATATAGGGAAAATGACCCTAAAGTTTGGCACTCCAAAAAATTTCCATTTCAGTTAATATGATATTATTAGCCAAATGATAACATAATTTACCACTGAATGTCTTTATCCATTTCAGTTCGTATACTGATTGATTAAGCATAAAACTAATTTAACCAATGATCTACCTATTTTAGCTCTGATACATCATTTCAGTTAACTACAAATATATATTAGATTGCTAGTTTCTGACTGGGTTAATCAATAAATGAAGTGAAATGGAAAATATTTTCACAAGTTGCACCTACGGATCATTTAGCATTGCATTATTATAGACCATGCATGTATATAGGTTCTACATCAACATCTTATTCGAGACTTAACTGTATAATATAACAATTTCCATGTTAGCTTTTAAGCTCTATGTTATAAGAAGCCCCAATCCTTGTTGGGTTTTAGGAATTTGAAAGACATACGAAGTTCATAAATGGCTTCAAATCATAAGATATTCAACGAAAAGGATAAAAGACAAAATAAAAAAGATGCTCAAATTATTGTATTCAAATCATTAGATACTCAACAAAGGGGATAGAAGAGAAAAAAAAATATTTACAAAGTTCATAAATGCCTTCAAATCATTAGATATTTGAAAAAAGGGGATAAAAGTGACGAAGAAAAAATGCCCAAATTATTCGGCTTTCTTCAACACAATTGACTGAATTGAGTTACTAAAAAATATAAAACAATTTATAGTTTGGACAACATGAACAAGTTTTGGTTGTGAATTGTGATAATTGTTCTCAAAACCTTTTAACCACTACTGTTTCATCATAGCACATAGAAAATTAGCATTGAATAAATTTCACAAAATAGACATGCCACAAGTAACAAATGACAAGGATTCAATTTCAAGCATTTGTTCTTAGTACTTTCACAATGCGTCAGCAACAAATTTACTGGTTTTACATATCAACTAACCATCAATTATGTCTAAGGTATGCAAACAGCTGATCGCTGAATCAATCAATCCATCTGAATGAGAAACCAAGCCCCCTAAGAATGCAACCTGAAAAATTCAAACTATGAATCCATGAAAAATATAAAAGTAGCAAAAATAAGCACAACTTTGATGTGTCAAGAACTGACATACCTACCTCTGCAGTTTCTAGAAAAAGATCAAACTGCCTGTGAGCAGAAATAGAAGGTATTGTGACTTCACTAAATGTGACACAGGATTTGACAAAACTCAGATGTTTCTTATCACATTTCAAAGCTTGAATTGCTAAAGAATTGCTAGAGTGAACAAGAGTTTCCTGCAAGAAAGCATGATAACTTTATCACTTATACTAGGGCATTTTGCCACAACTTATAAGAAAAACAAAGACAAACCTTAAGCTCATTTAATCTACCAAAAGCTCCTCGGCAATCAACCAGAAATGCTAAATGGCGTTCCATCTCTGTTCCATAATCTACCTAGTGAATAGAGGCAATTTAGAGTCAACATTCATAATCATGGCAAAAACATTACCACAACTAAAGAAAGTGACCATAGAGAAATAATATCAAAAGGAACAGGTTACCATGTGCACAAAGCGAGCTATTGAACATGCCACTTGGCCATCATCATCTTTCACGTTCATAAACTCTATATTATTATGTAGTGTCAGAGAAATTTCAAAAAGCAACTGTATGCTCGTCGGATCACTAATGCAACCATTCCTGCTTAACAAATAATAACAGATAATTCCATGGTAATGAAATGAATACTTAATAAATTATACTCACCAATCGGAAAGATAGAATCAAGAGTATGTTGCAGGCAGCTAGCATATTATGAAACAAAAACATTTGAAAATGCAAAAGTAAACTCTGTGGTGTGGATACATGGTTAAGTTTTGATTCAGGATCTGGATGTAATTTCCCATGGAACTTTTTTTGAAAGAAAAAAATCCCATCAACTTTAATTGGGTTTCAATGACCTTATTTAATGTCAAAGCTGACTCAATGTCTTAGCCTTATATCAGTTCATGATTTAAGAAAATAGAAGTTAAAATAAGATGTATTTTTCAAAATTAGATCTAAGATAGTAGACTTGGAACTGTAAGTCTGTATAGGTTCTGTGATAACAATTATCTACGTTAGTGCAGTCACTTTACAGCAGCTTTTATGTGCAAGTACAGCCTATACAGGGGATTTAGGAGAGGAAAGAAATGAATGGTTATATGAAATTGTACAATGTTAGTAGATATTTTGGTGTATTTAATGCAGCCTAATTTTGGATGGTGAGCTTGGAGAGAAGAACTCAACTTTTGAGTGGATTTAAAATATCATATGCCAAAATGACTTGTTTGGATATCAAATCCAAAGAATTTTAAAATTGAGGATATTTTTCTGGTAAAATGAAGGGATTTCAAAATGAAAAAAATTTGAAAACTCTCACCCCAAAACTCTAGTGCACACTCTATCACTGTTGCATCTCTCTCCCTTTTCCTCCCTCTCTCGTATCTATGCCTCACTCTCCTTTTTTTTCTTTGACACCTCTCTCTGTCTCTCCCTTTCTCTTCAACACCTCCCTCCCTCTCTCTCCAATCTCTCTTTTGTGCCTCTTTCTTTTCTGCATCTCTTTTCTCCCTTTCCCTCTCTCTCTCTCCCCCTTCCCTCTCTTTTGCACCTCTCCCCTCCTCTGCCTCTCTATTTATTCAACAGTACGGCCTTACAACTCAAATTTTTTTTTAAATTGCCGCAGAAGTAATGGAATTTGTTAAATTTTAATATAAAATCATTCACATTTCTTCACATAATAGCTTAAATTTTGGTATAGTTGGTTCATCACATGATATCAAAGCCTCTAATGACCAAGCAGTCTAGAAGTTGATCCTTGTCACACTAATTCTAATAAATAAATAAATGAATTTCAGCACAAGTGGACTTGCAATGTTCATACTTCAAGCCCCAAAGCCTCTGGCATGTGGAGGCATATTAGAGATGTAATATAAAATCATTTATGGTAGTTGGTTCATGACAGAGTTTGTACACAAATATCAATCAACTCAATTAAGTAACAAAAGTTAAAAATTCTTATTCCTCAAACTCTCAAAGAACATACATATCATATACAAACTAGATGTCGGAAAACTATCTTAATTGCAGTCACCCCTAGCCCATCTCAGTTGCAGCCTCTTTGAGGGCTGCCTGAATTGTAGCCTCAATGGTGATGGTTTAGTCCCACATTGACTAGTAATATGGACAAGTTAATGTATATAAGTGGGGGGAAACCCTCACCTTACTAGCCGGTTTAGTAAGGCTTAGTTAGGCTCCAACCCAAAATTCTAAGACTAGAGAACCAAGGTATGTTACATGGGAGTGTCAATATGGGTGATATGGCATGAAAGGAGTAGAGTAAAACAAAATGTTTGTGATAAATGGTACCTTGTCGCCATATTAAGGATATGCAAAAAGACAACATCCTGTGACTTGCCATACATTACATCTAAGATTTCAGGAAACTGATCCTACAAAATAATAACAACAAAAACCCAAATCACCACTAGTATTTATAGCACATGTATTGAAGAATGAATGATAAAGAAAGACGTAAAAGAAAGATGATCAAGTACAACAAGATATGATTAGGAACATACCAGAAAAAACACATCTTTTAGATGCTTAAAATGAGACAGAAGCTTCACCACAAGAGATTGCAAGCTCAGCATTTCATCCTCTGTGACTCCTTTATTCCAAGTACGCTTTGAAATGCCTTCCAAAATGATTTTCAAATGGTTATCCTGGCATAAACAATTGTATTTAGAGGAAAGATTACAAAAGAAAATATTAAATATTATTCTAGTCATTTGAAAGTAAAAGGTATATCAATTTGCAACTAAACTTTGTAATTGGATAACAAGTAATCCATCAAGGACCAGAGTTTAAATCTCAATATTTTCTATGGAATTTCTTTAAATTGTCATATATATGTTTGACTGACGATTGTCTACTTAAAGAACATAACAATAGATAGAAAGAAAGAATGCAAAGAAAGGAGGATAGGATATCATCCTTGCACAAAAAAGCTTAGAAACTTAGTTGCAGAATTTTTAGTTATAGATCGCTTGTTACTTTTGGGGGATTGGCTTGTACTTAGCTTCCTTATCATTTCAGTTCACAGGTACCCTTACCCTATTGACTATTTAATCAAGACAAGTATTATTGGTAATTCATTCAGCACTAAGGAATCAAACTCACTACCTTCTTGCTAAAAACACTTTGCCATTAATTTGTTCCAATATGGGACATCAAGCTTCATTCAGAAGGAGCACGTTTAAAGAGATTGGAATCAAGCAAGTTGTAAATTAAAAAGTTCAAAGCCTGAGATTTAGCAAATGGGAGTTACTGGGAAGCAACAAGCTTGCCAGCACACCCACTCAACCTACAAAACTATAATATGTCGATATACTGTGTAGATCTAGTTGATGACGACACAAATGCCCAACATTGGCCTTGTAGAAAACATTTGGGTAATATAATGTTAACTGCCTAGTCAAGACAAGCATTAGTTGCTCCTAAAGAGTTTCAAACCTCAAAACCCTCCTTGCTGAAGACTTACAATTACTCCTACTTCCTTTTGTATATCTTTTTTTTTTTTAATTTAATATTATTAAGAGAATTTATTGTGAGAAGGATGTGATACAGAAGAATTGTTCTTTCTGTCTATTTAGTTAATTTTTTATTCCTGCATCAAATTTACATTTACATTATAGAATATCAATCAACTGTGATTATCAAATTAGCAACAAAAGGATAAGCTGCATTAAAGCCTAGCTTAACCATTGAAGAAGTTTTAATATTGATGTAGATTTAAAATTGCATAGATAGCCAGAAAAGAAAGTTGTGTAGCTTAGAACATGAATCCTATTGAGCTCACTAAATTAATCAAACGTGCACCATAAAACCAATGCCTTAAGGAGATACAAATTTCAGTCCATGGTAACATTTAACACCTGTTTATCACAGTTTTACAAGGATAATTAGTGCCACTGTTCCATAAGCAATATTGTTAATTAAAAAATATCTAAACCTTAACATTTAATATTTTAACAGTCATAGAAATAAAAAGGTGATTACTACAAATGCATAAAATTTCAGCCAAAATCATCTATACCATGTAAAATGGTCAACAGTTTAGTGCACCCAAGTGACCCAACAGAGAAGATACATAATGGCATAAGAAACCTTTTTCAGAAGACATGGAGAACTAATAACAGTCTGATTCTACTCACTCACTTGAACTTACCATCTGATTCTGAAGAATAAGATCAGTATAAGCATCTACAACCTTCAGGTATTTGTCAAGGCTATCATACAGAGCAATAACCTAAAGTTGCAGCCAAATTAGAGAACAAATGAAATACCTGAAGGAAATAATGACAGTTGAAAACATTCTTACAATGAAATCCATACTAAAATGCACACATTTTTTATAGAGGTAAAAATTACCATATACTCAAATTGACCAGGAGTGGTGAGCATAGATGTTGGATAAATTACCAAAAAAAATATCTTGATATAAAATAAGAGGGATTACTGGTATGTTAAAAATTAAAATCGGGGAGATTTATGTATAAACAAGTCAAGGTATATATTATTTATAATATGCTAAGGGGAAGAGTATATGATTGTTTAGCTTTCAATTAATTACATAGAAGGCTAGAATCAACTCCCAATTATCACCTTACCACGAGAGGAAACAACAAAGAAAATACACAATTTCCCCCAAGGTGTAGATGGATGAAGAGATGAAGATTTAAGAAGAATATATGCAATTGCAAAGAACCTAATAATGTAACTCTGAAAGGATGCAAGATGGACTAGAATTTTACAAATACCTGAATAACTTTATCTAACACAACATTGACAATATCAACAGGGGATTTTCTTTCGTACAGCCTGAATCCAAGCAATCTGTAATTCATATGCTGTATCACAAAAAAGAAGAACATTAAAACCGAAAATTGGAAAAACTTAAACGTATAATAAGGTAAAATGGTAAATACTTTATAATGTGTACAAGAAGTATCCAGGTATGATAGAAATTGCAGAAGTGTACCTGATCAAAGGAATTATCCTTGCTAAATTCAATGAGATGAAGGATCTGCACAATGTTAGAACTAACTACTTCTATAGGGAGTTCCTTCAGTAAATGATGAAGAATGATTGAAACACTCCCCAAATCCTGTTGATTCTTCATCAATCCAAACTCTGATAAAACTTCATTGACTTGTCTCTTTAGCACAGTTAGACATACTTAGATCAGCATAAAACATAGGATATAGAGGGGAGAAAAGCAGGGAAAACATTAGCAAACTGACTTTCTTTTTCCTACTGTCCAGTTTTTGAAAAGATAACAACGACAATAATTCTTCATGAAGATTAAGATATAAGAATTGAGTTTTCATTATAATAATGAGAAGAACCCCAACCATTTAGCTAATTATATGTGCCTACACCTGTTTCATGAAATTTCAACCTGCAATTCCACTCCCTTGAAATGCTCATGGAAAATTCAAAATAGAAGAGCAAACATACTAATCAATGAAATTTCAATTACACACTTTTGTATAACAAGATATATGGAAATATGATCATATATAATACATCCAAAACAAGTATACTTTTAAACAGAAACTTCATCACATACCTGAGACAACCCAGTAAATATACACTTCATAATATACTCAATGGTTGGTTCCATCAGACTGACTTGCAATTTTTTGTTGAGTTTAACATTTTTCTGAGTTCTTTCATTGGCTGACAAGATTTGCATCAAAACAACTCTGATGTCATTGACACATGTAACAAGATAGCCTGTTCCAGTTGCACAATTATGAAATAAGTTTTATGAAAATAAACATGAGAAAGAAGTATGTAACAGCAATCGGATATATTAAATTCAGAATGAGCAAAGTCGGTGACCTTTGCATCCCATTTCAGAAAAGGAGCAAGAGAAAATTAATCAGAGGCAACTAAGCACTGCTATAGAGCACAAATTTCATATGGGAAAGAGTATGAAGCAATAATCTAGATTCATTGATTCTGTTTCATCTGAATAACTGGTACAATAATGTGTTAACCAGCCGACTTTTCACATTCTAAACAACTTTCTAAATTTGGCAATTTATGGAAGAAATACAACTTTAAACCAGAGTATTTGTGACTGTACTGACACCAAAGAGTATATAATATTTCACACTAAGGTCTTGGATTACAGTTCATAAGGGTGTTAGAGCATTATGATAAACAATTTCATATGTAAAGATTAGACCAAAATATATCTAAATACATACAGATCGTATTTTAACAATTAAAAGGGGTCCATCTGCTTCTTGTTTACATTTTTACACACCCTAAGGATAGATATATAATATCAACAAAAATACCTATATCATGTGAAGGCAGATTCTGAGCACAGTGAGCCATATAAAGACGGCAATATGCAGATGCTACTGGATCTCCTAATCCTCTTATCATCATTACCAAGCGTCGGAGGCTGTCTAAAGGTTGGTCAAGCAAAAACCGCCAGCAAGGCAATATTGCCAGCTCCAAGTAACTAGTACAATTTCAGATAAACAGTCAGTGAGAAACAGTCTTTAGTGCAATGGCTTGTCAAAATTCAAAATGTCATCGACAAAATCTTTCAAACTTTTCTAAAAATATGTCTATATTGTAGCAATTTTTCAAGCAATATTGACAGGAAAAAATGTTTATCAGTTGTCACATCACATTAAACATCGCATCAGAATGTCTCGAACCAACACAAGCAGAGAGAGAAGAAAAATAACTTCAGGGGAAAAAACATGTACGGAATAAATTAAATACAGGGCACAGGATAAGGACTTCACATGCGTGGAAGAAGCTCTTGTACAGCACCAATTTTGTTGAACCAGTTATAGCAAGTTTCTTTAGCATCAGCACAAATATCCCTTGCTTGAAAGTTTTCTACAAGATTCAAATAAAACATTTAAGAAAAAAGATGTGACTTCTAAAAGAGGTCCATTTATCTCATGCAGATCATCAAGCTTGTAAGAGATGTACAAATTAGTTCCAATAAGCAAGATACAAGATACAAAATGAAACATATTTGGTGGCGTCTGATGTTTGAGATACTGAGAACCTTTTTGCAGTTAAAACACAGAATCCTTAGTCTTCAAAACATTAGCATGAAAAAGATTTAATGTTGAAAAACTATTAGCACCCTCAGACAAGCCACAAGCTTAACCTGACTAAAATACATAACTACAGATTATGGTAGTAAACAACATTTTGTGATGAGTTTCAAATTGACAAAGGACCTGCTAAGTTGCAGCGTAAAGCTCCATCTTCGGAAAACTCAGCTTTCCGCTTTATGCGTTGCCAAACCAGGTTCCCAAGCATATCCATGATATCTGTGACAAGAACAAAAAGTGTAGGATAAAACTCAAATACTGACGTATCCATCAGAAGCTTAGCAACCTGCAAACAGAATAATCAGTTTCAGACCCTCATAATCAATCAAAATCAAGACAAACTTAGACAACATCGACAGCACCTTTAACCCAAGTTAATTGGGGTCGGTGGTAGATGAACTCAATGATAAATTGAAGATAAAACAGAAGAGAGAAAAAATAAGCTAAAATAAAATAAAAGAAGGGAGAAAAGAAGACGAAAAGAACTAAGACAAAGGAAACAACTGGAACATAGAACTACTAATGAGTTTAACTCTCCACCAAACTTATATCTTTTCTCCACTCCGTTCTAAGACATACCGTTCGCCAATCTATATCTCACTCCATTAGGTCTTGTTTCGCTACCTTTCCCCAGGTAAGTTTCGATCGACCTCTACCTCTCTTTGTGTCGAGCTCTTGGTAACAAACTCTTGTTCTTACGGGAGCATCTAGTGATCATCTCATAACGTGCCCAAACCACCTTAATCTATGCTCCCTCATCTTTTCACATACCGGTACCACTGATACCTGTCGTCGAATATCCTCATTTCTTATCTTATTCATCTTCATATATCCACAGATCAACCTTAACATCTTCATTTCTGCTACCCCCTATTTTATGCTCATGTTGCCTCTGTGCTGGCCAACATTCTGCTCCATATAACATTGCCGGTCTTATAGCTGTTCTATAGAACTTTCCTTTTAGCTTAAGGGGAATTTTGCGGTCACATAAAAACCCCAATGCACTCCGCCATTTCATCCACCCTATTCTAATTCTATGATTTACATCCTCATCAATCTCACCACTTTTTTGCAACATTGATCTCAAGTATATAAAAACATCTTTCTTGGGTACCTCTTGACCAAGTAGATGCACCGTGTCTTGATCACCATCTCTTCCCCGCGAAAACTCCAACTTCATATACTCCGTCTTACTCTTACTTATCGTGAATCCTTTAGACTACAAAGTGTTTTTCCACAGTTCCAATTTCTTATTAACACCATCTTTGGTCTCGTCAATAAACACGAAATCATCTGCAAAAAGCATACACCACAACACTTCCTCTTGAATATATTTCGTTAGTTCATCCATCACTAAGACAAAGAGATAAGGACTAAGAGCTGAACCTTGATGGACACCTATCATGATAGGGAAATACCTTGATGTTCCATTACAGGCTTTCACCCATGTTGTAGTTCCATCATACATATCCTTGATAGCATTAACATACTTTAATGCTACATTTTTCTTCTCAAGAGTCCACCATAAAACTTATCTTGGGACTCTATCATATGCTTTTTCAAGATCTATGAACACTATATATAAGTCTTTCTTCTTTTCCCTATACATTTCCATTAATTGTCTCATTAAGAAAATAGCTTCCATGGTACATCTTCCTGTCATAAATCCAAATTGATTTATGGACACATTGGTCTCCCTCCTTAGGCAATGTTCGATAACTCTCTCCCACAACTACATAGTATGGCTCATAAGCTTGATGCCTCTATAGTTTGAACAATTATGGATATCTCCCTTATTTTTGTAAATAGGCACAATCATACTTTTCCTCCAAGCATCAAACATCTTATTTGTTTGAAGAATTCTATTCAAAAGATTAGTAAACAATTTTATTGTCACATCTCTTAAACTCTTCCACACTTCAATAGGGACGTCATCAGGTCCCAAAACTTTATTATTCTTCATCCTCTTTAAAGCCTCCTTAACTTCATGTATATTAATTCTGTGCACAAATCTTCTATTCAGATCATCAAAAACGTCCTCCAAATCCACTTCACTCTTATCATTATTCCCATTAAAAAGTTTGTTAAAGTAGTTTAGTCATCTTTCACTTACATCTTCATCCCTTACCAAAAGTTTTTGATTTTCATCCTTGATACATCTAACTTGGGTGAGGTTATTACTCTTCTTATCCCTCATTTTTGCAAGTTTGTAAATACATTTCTCCCCATCCTTGTTCCCAAGATTTTTATATAAATCGTCAAAAACTTTGCCTCTAGCTTCCCGCACTGCTTTCTTTGCATCTGTCCTTGCTACTCTAAACTTTTGCAAATTCTCATCATTGAGACATTTATGCAAAGATCTAAAGCATTCATTCTTCGGTTTAATAGCCTCTTGCACCTCTTCATTCCACTATCATGTTTCCTCTGCAAAAACTTTGTTTCCTTTGCTTTCACCTAGCACCCTCATTCCCACATTTTGAACACACATAGTCATCTTATTCCATATCTCATTAGCTTCTCCAGTAAACTCTCACGGTCCTTCACGTAACATGTTTTCCTTAAACTCTATTTGTTTTTCCTCCTTTAGCTTCCACCATTTTATCCTTGGGTTTTGAGCCCTCTTCCTCAAATTAAGAGCTTTGTTGAACCTAACTTTTAAAACTACCAGCTTATGTTGTGTCGCCACACATTCTCCAGGGTAGACTCTACAATCAATACACGAATTTCTATCTTCCCGTCTAACCATAAAGAAATCAATTTGACTACGATTTTGAAAAAAAGTGTTCGCTAGCATCAAATCATAGGCTAGTGCAATGTTCAAGACATCTTCTCCAGTCTCATTTCTCGTTCCATAACCAAAACCACCATGAATTCTATCAAAACCTTCGTTGTTTTTACCAACATGCCCATTTAGATCTCCTCCTAGGAAAATCTTCTCCTCTCGTGGGATCCCTCTCAGAACCTTCTCCAAGTCTTCCCAAAATTGGTTCTTTTCATCTGATAATAATCCAACTTTGGGTGCATACACACTAAGGATATTTAAAATAAGATCCTCCACTACAAGTTTAATCATCATAATCATGTCGTCTTTCCTTTTGACATCAACAACTTTATCTCCGAAAATAAATTAGTATAATTCCACTCCCACTCTGAAACTAAGTATAAAAATGAGTTATATTTTAAATGGGTAGGCCCATCTCTCTAAGTCCCTAGTATATTAAAATCTTGTTAAACAAAATTAAACAACATTTGTATTCTGTCATATAAATATTATCAAGCGTAAAGAAAGTACTGGAGGAAAAGAAAATACAAAATGGCATATCCATTTTAAAGGGCTCATCAATCCCGACACTATCTGATAAAGGGGAAAATATAATATCCCAGAAAAAGGGATTATCCCAGGTCTCTCCCACTTTTCTGATGAAGAGCTTCTTCAATCAGCCCACTCAATATTCCTTCCACAATTTACTCGACACCCTCTCAACCCCCCACCTTCACAATTGTTTCCATCTCTCTCTCCAGCTAAATGGAATAACTAAAACAAAAATGTCTCTTTTTTCATTTAAAAAGCCAAAAGGTGATTTCACTCATACAAACTATAATGTTGAAAAGAAAACATTAAATACATCAAAGTTCACCTTTATTGATAACTTTAAGGATGTCACTCGATCTTCAGCAAGCCAGGAACGAGTAATTTCATCTTTGAGTTCATGTAGTCGAGAAACATATGCCTGCCAAGTAATCGTCTTGACACCCTCATCTGCAAATTTTTGTGGATCGTCCAATTCCTCCAAGTGCATATTTGTTGAAGATTTCTCAAGTACTGAAAATTGGGAGGTCACATAACTAAGTGGAGATAAATAAAGGATAAAACAAAAGGAAAAACAGTGTAAAAGATATTGGCATACGTTTTCCACTTCTCATTAAAACATCGGGCATCTGTAATTTAAAGAATAAATAATTAGATAAATATAATAAAAACTGAAAGGGTTAGAGATAAAGGATCAAAACTGGTTTAAGAATATTAGGGATTATTTACCTATCTTACTTTAAGACCTATCCTCTACCAATCAACATTGCACAATAGAAATTACAGATGTATATTAGTATATAGTAATTAACTGCTACATCTTACACTTCATAAGAATATTTCAAAGTTTGTGAACTTTTTTCAACAGAATAGCTCATATGAGCAGTGTTATCTGGCAACTAGCATAGGGCCCTTAAAATGCAAAATCATAAACAACAATGCCCATACCCAAGCTCGATTCATTATCTTTATAGATGAGAGGTGAAAAAAAAGAATAATTAAGGAACCTAAGGTCAAATATGAGATGTATTAATAAATGGTTGAATATTTAGAAATATCTTAGTCAATATTTATTTTTAAGCACAACACGTATTCACAACTTTCCCAAGTCTGCTCCTGCCAGATAATACACCTCTTCCTTAAAAATGTTTAATGATTGATATCCGTTAATGCAGCCAATTAAAATATATTTTAATCACATGGAAACCAATAAAACAGTATCAGACAGTTCTACTGTTTTCCAAACAGAAAAATGTCCAGCCTTTCCCTAGCCAGCTAAAACAAAGACACAGAAAGAATCAATAACCCTTGCAGAAGGAGGTAATGTCCAAATTCACACTGGTTGAACCTAACTTTCCAGCAGTATCTAAATTAACATCTATGATCTAAACTGATCTACCACCACTGACAATTAAGAATGTTCAAAGACAATCTACAGTGTCATCAGTCATCACAGTGCATGCTTCCATCATATGCAGCATACTGTATTTGCTCTTAGCCATCTTAGATACCACAATATTTTTATTTATTTTTATATGCAGTATATCTTTAAAATTTATATAAACCAGAAAAAGAAAATACTGTAAAACTTACTGAAGCAACGGAAACCATTTTGGAGACAGGAAACCTCTGCGTTAGTAATCTCCTGAAAGAGGTCCATTCCTTTGTTGGCTGATGATCAGCAGCTTCATTCAAGTTGTCATGATCAGGAGGAGCAGCATTTGCATCATTATTAGTTCCTCTCAGCGGATCATAGAAATCAGTGTTCCCACGATCTACGACATCAACCTAAAACAAACATATCAACAAATACATGAATACTGTCAAAAGCGCAAGATATGTAAAATTTTACCGTCACAAATCCACCTAAAAAACACAACCACAGTTTTTTATATATATTTTCATTACGCAAGTCAACAGAAATTAGTAAGTCCAAAATTGTAGTTACAAAATCCTTCCTAGTTCCCGACCTCCCCTCCTTTCCTCAGCTCTTAGTGCACTATTGCAGTGTTACATAAACTACTGGCATGCAATTCATGACTATGATTGTTTGAATATTTATCCAGATTACATCAGATTTTACAGAACTAATTACACTCACATCACTCGTTTTAACAATATCGAATCATTAGACTATATCAAACAGGATAAAGGTATCTACACAGGGAAAGATCGATAGAAGTTAATTTAACTGAATGATTAAAATCCTAGGCGTTTTCTTATTTCAGGATGATAGAACTGAATCCTAACTCTATGCAATAAAAAAAAACTGATATATTTCGTGGTGCATCCGAAACCATGAATGCAACACCGATTCTGCATAGTCACAAGCACTGATCAAGCAAGGTAGCGTAATTGTTAAAAGAAGAAAAAACAATTGCGAGAGAAATTGCGATACGAGAAAGACCTGTGAGAGAGGTGTAGGTGGAGGTGGAGCAGAGAGAGGATGAGCTCCGGCGCGTAGGCGAGGGAGCGCGTGAGATTCAAGCTCGGCACTGTAATTTCGATGTCTGAACTCCATGAAAGCATTCAGCAACGAGAGAGAGAGAGAGAGAGAGAGGGGGGGGGGGGACGGAGGGATTCGGGGTTTTGTCTTTTGTTTTTTTACAGTGACTTGGACAAGGAAAATGCAGGATCAGTGTGAGAAGAAGCTGGCTATCAAATTAATTATTTTTTTCTTACAATTTTACATTTATATATTAAGATGTATAAATATCATTATTTTTTCTTTCGGTCATGGACATTTAGAAAATGAAAAATGTTGCTTTTTATTTTATTTTAAGTTTTTTAAGATATTTTTTTCTCTATACGTGGTTCCCAATCTCATCATCATTCATAATTACATTTGAACTTTTGTTTTCAGCTGCATAAGTTTAGAATTTAAAACATGAATTAAAATTCAAAAATCAATAGTATCGTAGTTTAAAAAAATCCATTATATCATCTAAAATCTTAAAATAAATAATAAGATATTCAAAATTAGTTGTCAATAAGATTAATGAAATAAAGGTTTGAAATAAGCTACTCCCATTGCATGGCTCTGGCTCACAATCATATAAGTGAATTAAATATCATACATTAACCTAAAACCTTAAAGCTCAAATCTATGGGTCTTCTCCTCACTTATATGGTGTTTAACTTTTTTATTTCTATCCGATATAAAACTTTAACTCACACTTATATTCCAATACGACTCAATTAACTGAGTTATTTAATTATTAAAATAATATTGTATTGAAATATTATTATAAGTAGAACCTATTTTTGGATTACTATTATCAGTAAAAACTGTGTGACTAAAATTAAAAGAAAATTTATTCATACACAAAAAGTATATGGTTTAGGATTCATGGAAACAAACTACAAAATCCACCAACAAAAAAAAACAACGTAGAATCCAAGCTTTAGTTTTCACATGTCATTTTACTAATTAGTGAGAATACTGAGCTAATAGTAAAGAAGTGATCAATGATTACTATGTCAAAAATAGATTTGGTTAAAAAAGTCAAAATAGATAAAGACAAAATAAGCTAATCAAAGTTAACATGGGATGTTTGAAAATTTTTGGCAGAAAATATCACAAATAAAATCTTTTGAATAAAGGATTTGACTAAGACTTATGACGAGGGTCAATCCATAAGTTATGACTATTTTAAAACTATTTGTTTTTAATTATTCATAAAAATATTTCCAACTCAACATTGATTAAAGTATTTTTAACTTCGTCTCGGCTAGAGTAACTTTTACTCTACTTTTACCAAAGTATCTTTAACTTAGTCTCAATTAAAGTAATTTCAACTCAATTTTAACTTATCTAAGTCAAAGTATCTTTATATGGTCCTTGTCTAAAGTATCTACACCTCAACCTTGACCAAAGCACCTTCATCTCAGCCACAACTAGAGTATATTCACCAAGGCCTCACCTGAGGGTTGAGGCATTTTTCGCCTAGCTTCAACCAGGGCATCTTATGCTCAGTCTTAATCATGCCATATTTGACTCAACCCAGACTGGTGCATCTTTGATTTAGTGCACCTTGGGCTAAGTTTTGATCTAGGCATCTTCAACTTACCCTTGACTAGCCAACCTTCATCTCAACCTCAACTAACTCATCTTCAACTTAGCCAATACAATTTTAGCTCGAGTTCAACAAGAGCATCTTCTAGCTCGAATTCAACCACAACATATTCAAATTGATGTCAATCAAAGTACCCTCAACTTGGCTTAAGTCAAATCATTTTTAACTTAATATTTACTAAAGTAATTTCATCTTGACTTCTTTAAAGTAATTTCAATTTGGACACTAACAGTAATTTCAACTCAACCTTAATCATACTAATTTCACCTTAGACTCAAGCAAAAAAATTCAACTTAGCCTCAACCAAAGCATTTTCACATTTTTCTCGATCAAAGCATTTTTACCTCAACCTCAGCCAAAACATTTTCACTTCACCCTTGACTAAAACATATTCAACTCGACTTATACAAAATATCTTCATATAAACCTTGGGTTAAAATTTTTTGGGCCTTAGAGGCCTTTTTGCCTTAGCTCACATAGGCTAGCCCAATTGGGGTGGGTTGACCAGTTTGATAGTTTTACTACTTGTAGATAGTGTCATCTTCATTAGTGCATCAGTGCATGACTAATACATTTTTTCCTCTAATGTAATTCTAAAAAAAGGCATTATATGATATTTTGCTTTAAATGTATTGGCTTAATGTCTTAGTTGCCATCAATTGGGCTACTGTAGTTGGGTTAAGTATGAAGACTAAAATTGTAGATTTTCTTAAAATATGGGGACCAAATGTTTTTATTTTTAAATAAGGAGGCCAAAATTATGGATTTTCTAAAATAAGAGAATCAAATGTCTCTAGCTATTTTTAAATAGATGAACCAAAATTGTATTTAAGTCTATTTTTAAAAAAATTATCCCTATTGCTATTTAATGATAATTAGATATTAATTTAAACAATTAATGTTATCATTAAGGAGCATTTAAAAATAAATAAATTTATGACAATTGAAATCATAAAAAAAATCTATGAAGAAAACTAAAATTCGTTATATTTATAGGAATAATAAACATATTCAATCGAAAATTGATTTAATTACCCAAAAAAATAATGATTATATAATGATTTAATTAACAAAATATAATGATTAATTATAAATTACAAGAAGAAAATGATATTTAGCGACTGATTATAAAAACAGTCGCTATTTATATCAGCTCCTGAAAAGATACAATCCCAAAAATCCAAGCACTGTGCCATTAGCGACCAAATTCTTATCAGTCACTATTATAAATTAGTCTGCTGCTGTTGTTTAGTTGCCTTTCTTGTCTTAGGACTAATACAACGACCGAGTGTAATTCGGTTTCCAATTTTCATTTAAATTATTTTGGATTCCAATTCTAGAAAATCCAACTGGTTGCCATTTCAGTAACTTGGTAGCTACACAGTGACAGAAATTTTGGTCGCTGAAAAATTAATTAAAATGCTTTACTATGAATTGCAGGGGGATCGGTAGGTCTCTAAATTGCAACATCTGTTTTTCAGATTGGCGACCTACATATAGGTCTCTAAATTACATTGCAATGATTTTAACAATGTTGGTAATTAATAAATTTTTTAAGTGCTTAATAATAATAAAATACTTATTTATTACAATCAAACCAGTAAGATATATAACATTTCCATAAAAAATGCATAATAAAGTGCAAATTCCATACTTGTAAAAAGTATCAAACACAATGTATGATAAAAGTGCATATTCATATTATAATTAAAAAAAAAAGTGAAGTGCAGTTATGAAATTGATAAAATGTATACCAAAACATAATAAATGATAGAGTGCAGATTCATAATATTAAAGTGGTGTAATATAAGTTTCATTTTGCTCATCTTATTGTTGAATCCATCACTACATCTTCTCAGCTTTCTGGTCATAATTTTTGCATATTGGTTACTCAAGTGTCCTCTCCTAATCTCCCTTTTGCCATATATATTAGTCTTTTTACATTTTGTCACGATCATGGTAAATTTCATTTACATATTACCCATCTTTCTATAATTATGTATATAGTAAAATTGATGAAAATTTTTCATTAAGAATTGATGGATAATGTGTTCACTGGGACTAATAATGGGTTACTTCTGTGTATCGCAACACAAACTTTCGATGGAAGTATGAAACAAATGTGACTGCGTCATAAAGTAATGAATATAAGAACGACAAACTAAGTACCAATAACTTGGCTGTTATTGCTTTGGAGAACTTACATAAAATAGCAAAAAGTGAAGGGAATTTCCTACAGGTCACGTAAGCATAATTTTCCAACTTGTGTAAATTTAGTTTATCCTCTTTTAAAGCAGAATACACGAGTTGTCGAGTTCTCTTCCGAATGGTGGCTAACACTTTTAGGATCTTATTGTAGACTCGCTTGTGACTTATTAAACGTGATTCACGTTGAGTGAAACCCTGTCTTACCTTACTCGAGTAATCCCTTGAAGTTAGTTGTGACACTCTCTTTACCTTTTAGTATACTGACAGAGTCTATGATTTATATACTTTTTATACATGATAAGGTGAGGAAATGGTGTCTTAGTTAAGTATAGAATCCAAAAAAACACTAATAAAAAACTTACAATTATCTATTAAAGAATACGAATGAGAAGTCGAAGATATATGACAGCAATAAGAAATTCCATAATTACATTAGTATAATGCCATGTTGGTAGTTTTATTCTAAATTTACAAAAGAAAAAAACAGTCGCGGGCGTATGTTTGTGTCAGCTGAGATTGTTCTGAGTGTCAGTTCAAATGTATACTATATATATGTTGGGATTTTGACATGTTACCACTTTTAATAGCTTTTTTTTTTTAGATGCCTAAATAAAAAGAAAATCCGAAAAATTCCAAAGTTCAAACAAAGCATTTCTCTAATCCCGGTCCTGTTGCAAAGCTCTTTTCACATTCCCCTAATATTACATGTTTATGCAAAGTAATTAATTGTTTTTGTTAGAAACTACAGGTAATAATACTTGAGCCGGATAATGAACAACAAAGTCTCTATCTAAGCATTTAACTAACTGGACATACAGTTCTCAAATTCAAAACTACAGTTAGTAATTAATTAGCACCTTTGTTAAATTTAGCACACTATTTCTCAAAAAGAAAGCGTGTGAGCAACAAAAACGCACTTGCGGCCTGAACGTGAGTTTAAAGTTTCTAAATTCTTATCCTCTTTGGGAAGTATGCCAGTACTAATCGATCCCTTTGAGAGACTAAAAAAGAGCAAAAGTGACTCTGCAACAACAGCAAGTTAAAAACATGACGCAACTAGCTGTACTGTATTAAACACCATCCAGAAGAAAGAAAACCACTTCATAAGATCTCTCCATACATCACATTTTCCCAACACAAAGAAACACATGAAGAGACAACAAAAAAACATGCCATCTTCACTCACCTTACCATTAATCATTTTGACAGTACTGTCTTTTCTCTCCTTCGCCCTTGGCCACGATGCTCAACCCTGCAGTGAAGCGTTCCTCAAACTAGCCCAACAAAAGAACATCTCAGCCTGCAAGACACTGCGCACTCTAGGGGCAGAGTTTGCTTGGTCCTACCACAGTGTCACGAATGAATCCATAGAACTAGAAATTATGTTCCGTGCCACACTCTCCAACTCACAAGGGTGGATGGCATGGGGTGTGAACCCTGGAAAAAGGCCTGAGATGATTGGAACCAAAGCCATCATAGCCATTAAACATAGCGACGGAACGTGGGACTTAAGCACATACAACGTCACCAAGGAGACCAGAAACGGTTGCAGCCTTCTTCCGTCGAAAATTGCGATTGTGGCCAACAAATCAGTTGAGCAAAAGGTCGCTAATACGATCACCATGTATGCTACATTGGTCCTTCCTTCTGATGAGTACCACGTTACGAAGCTGAACCATGTGTGGCAAGTTGGGAACGACATTGAAGATGGACATCCCCTGCGACATCCAACAACTCTTCGGAATGTCGACAGCACAGAGGTCATAGACTTGACTGACAAAAACGGTCGCAGCACTGGACAGTACCGGAGTTATCTTAGATCGGTACGAGAACTTTTTTTTTTATTATTCTTTGATTAATAATGCTTAGGTAAAGATGGTCATGGTCTTTGACTTTGGACAAAGGATACCTGGTTCAAAAAAAAAATGATCATGAACATATGTCATAATTCAAATAGTAAATTTACCAATCTTACTTGTCTTTGATCCAAATTATATTTTATTTTATTGGTAAATTAACGTTTTGGAAGTGTATGTGTATGGTAAGTGTTCATTACACATAGACTGGCAAAATGGAATGGCTCAACTCGGTTAGGCCGAATTCACCCAATAAAATGTAGGGAGACCTTTAAATTTGAATCTGAATTAAAATTGATATCCTTTAGTGTAATTTGATCATGATCTAATGTAGGCTTAATCTGTAAAAATCTGCAAAAGCCAAAAAAAAAAAGTCTGGTTTTTATCAAATTTGAACCTGATTTTAGAAGTTTGAATTGCATTTGGATCAACATGTTACTATTAACTATTCAAAGATTCACTAGGATTCCAATGAAAATTTGGCATGTGAAACTGGTAAAATTAAAAAAACTTCATAAAGATAGCTAGATATTTTCAAGAATATTGAATTTGTTCTTTTTATAGAAGAATGGCAGATTCAACTTGCTACATATCTAACTACTAATTAATTAGGCTTTAGATTGATATACATTTTTCTTTTCCTAATAGAATCACTCTGGTAAATATACCTATACAATCGAGGTGATCATTGTTACACAAATAACAAATAAACAACAGGATTAGTCTCATACGAGAATGATTTCTTTCCTGTGTGTTGTAGAGGCACATTTACTTTATACTTATGGTTGTGCTTGAAATGAATTTAGATACATGGAGTCCTGAACATTATCGGGTGGGGAACACTGTTGCCGATTGGAATTATTATTGCAAGGTACTTTCGGGTGTTTCCTTTCAAATGGGAGTCAACGTGGTTTACCCTGCACGTTGGTTGCCAATTAACTGGTTTTCTCGTTGGCACCACTGGATGGGCTATTGGATTAAGTCTCGGGCATTCTTCAAGACACTACACCTTCCACACTCATCGAAACTATGGTATTCTCATTTTCACCCTTAGCACAGTCCAGGTAATTAATTAATATTTCTCTCTTTCTATATATATATATATATATTACAATATCAAATATAATCATAAAGCATTCAAAACTATTTAATTATCTAATAAAGCGAATATAGATTATATTATACAGATATATTGATATATAAAGGAGATTGTAGATGGATAGTCCGTTTAGGGTACGTGTGGGATCAATATATACATAGGTCTAAAGGGAATTAAAATAATTTTTTAAAATTAATTAATATAAGATGCATACTTTTAAATGATTATGAAAGCTCTATGTTTTAAAAGAGAAAATCATAATAGATTAAAAAGTACTTTTAAAGAAAAGAAAATTAAACTAAAAGGAACCTATTTAGATTTAATAATTAATTATTTAAATTATATATCCCTCAAAAGCATATGCCCTTGGTTAAGTTGTAGATCCATTCCTTAGTAATTAGGTTTAGCTTTAAAATATTTAATTAATATATGCTCCACATCTGTTTTAAAAGTTTAAAATATGTAGTTAATTTTTTTGCTTTCTAAAATGCATTTAGTATAAGAATTTTTTTGTTATTGAATATTCGATAGTTCTACCATTATATTACCAAAATAATATAAAGGCTGAATTATATGTTAAAAAAATATTCACCCACTATTAATTTTCTAACCAACAATTATAATTCTATAGTATTTACGATTTACATCGCTAAATCCTATTCATATATAGATTTAACAGAAAAAATAAAGAAATTGATTTAATATCATTCTTATTCATTGAATTAATCTCTATTAGGATATACATTGATGAAAGATAGGTGTTTGGTTTTCAGATGTTGGCTTTTCGCTTGAAGCCGCAGGAGACGGATGATTACCGGAAATATTGGAATATGTACCATCATTTTCTGGGTTATGGATTGCTGACTATCATAGTCATAAACATATTCAAAGGAATTACCATTTTGGAAGGGGGAGATGCATGGAAGTGGGGATACATTGGAAATCTTGCTTTGTTGGGTACCATCGCATTTTGTTTGGAGGTTTTCACGTGGATTAGTTTCTTCAGTTGGAAGCACAAGCAGCCCAATAACCCACCAGAGACAGAAGCAAAAGCCTAATATATATATATATGTTAATATGTGTGTATCTATGCATGAGCATTACAACACGCGTCGAATATATTGCCTCAATAATGTGCTTTTTTATTTTTTTTTATACAATAATAATATGATTGCATTTTTGATTGAAAAAATGAAGTAGACATTCACTTGTGCTTGTGGGATAGTAATTTATTTTCCTTTTAGGTTGTTTCATTATTATATCGAACAAAGAAGACGAGTTAAGAATATATATATATATATATATATATATATATATATATATATGTATATATATAGAGCTCTTAATATATGTCCTTATTAATATATTTTTATTTATATTAAAATTACTTCTTAATTTATTTATATTTTTTATCTGTTATTTTTATTAATTTCTTCACTCTTTTATAAGAAATGATATATTTGTTATGACATTTTTAATTAGTCTTCCAAATATTTTATAAATAATAAATTTATTTAATATTTCAAAACAGAAAAAAAGTATTTAATAAGAAAAAAAACTAGAAAATCAGTATGAATAATTGAATATGTTAAATTAAATTATAATTAATTAAAAAAATGTGTTTCGCTATCTCCTTGTTTAAGAAATTATATCATTTCTTAGTTCGAACCTAGTTACGGCTATGACCTTATGTTTATTATCCAAATCTTTCACCACTAGTCTTTGTAACAAGTGTATCACATATGTTCTTTTGAAAAAAACTATTTCTTTCTTTTGATAAACTTACAATAAGGATGAAACAATTCATATGTTTAGAATAGATCTAAAATGAAATAGATTTATTTAGAAATTAGTTGTTTTAAAAGAATTCTCTTCCTAAATATATAATACACATCACATTCAATTTTATTTTAAAATTGAATCGATTTTATAAGTTTAAAAAAGATTAGGAATTTCTCAATATATTGTTTCAATACCTAATCAAAGGACAATTACATTACCAATAGAAAAGATAGTGGTCGTCAGTGGAGGACAAAATGAGTTTTGAAATTTATTATCATTATTCAAAAAGGATATCCTTAATATATTTGCTAAATAATATTATTTAATAATCCGTAATAATTAAAAGAATACCTTATTAAGCACTCTACAAAGTATTTGAATTACCAGAAAGAAATATCATTCATATAATATTTTTAAAGGAGTTGCAAATGGATCCATTGGTTCCCTAATCATGGAACCGCAATACTACTTATAATTATTACTAGAAAAAAAAATATAAAAGATTGTTGGACCGTGGAGGTTTTCCATAATAATTGTGACTCATTCCCTTAGTCAATTTAGCTCTTAATATAGGATCATTCAAAATATATTTTTTATTAGTAAGAATTGAATACAATATCAAAAAATTTACGATAAATCACATACTCTCTTATTAATAAAATAAACTAAACCCCTTCACATAAATCAAAATATTTGAAGGATCTGATTTATCATTTGTCCTAACAAATTTAATTTATCAGCTAATATCTAAATGATCATTGTTATAGATAAATGAAGATAATTTATTAAAAATTAAAATCATCATGTGACTATTAATTAATTTTTAATCTTAATTATTTAAGGTTATATTGCTCAAGTTTATATATTTTATTCTTAAATTTTTACACTAAATATTTCCCCTTCAACCTTTTTCATTTCATAACATATTTTTTACATCATTTTTTTCTTATTCATTTTTTTAATTTCCTTATCTATCCGTATCAATATTTATTTTTTCAATTAACATTAAATGTTTTTACTTCAAAATTACAAATTTTAAACATATATATAATAATTTATTTTATATTTATTACTAATAAAACAACCATTCTTTACTTTTTAATTTATATTTTCACATTTTATGTATACTTATATAAAAATTAATATTTAATTAATTAAATTCATGTTTAAAATTGATCAAAATCACAAATTTCAAACAAATGTATATTTTTTTATTTTTTTATATTTATTATTGACAAATTATTTCATTAATAAAACAATTATTCATTTCCTTTTTAAGTTAAAATTTTCCATATTTGATGTATATTTATTAACATATTTTTTTAATACCATGTTATTCATATATAGATCTATCGAATTTGTTGATGACTAATTTTATCGAAAATCTTGATTGATTATTTTTAGTGTGTCTTTCTTTCTTATCACCTTTTTTTTTTTACATTTACAAGAGTTAAATTCAAGACATGTTTAAGAGGATTTAGGTATTGATCCAATACCACTCGGATTAATGAATAATTGGTATTTATTAACAATACATATATATTATGTAGTTTCATGAGTATTAGTTAAAAATATTAAATACACCTTGTCAAGTGTTTTAAATTATTTTAAAATAAACATTAAATAATTCTTATTAGAAAGATTGATAGTCAAAGACATTAAAATAAAATAAATATTCCCTCCAATCGGTAAACTATTTCACAAGGATTAAAAATTTGATTTTAATCTATATAAGAGCATCTTTAGTGGTAGATCTTAAACTAAGATCTTAGACCACTTTTTGATAATTTCTATAGAACCACATAGGATTGAAGATCTCTTAAGATCTCTCTAATTTTTCTTTAATGGTAGATCTTATTTTGAGATCTTAGGGAGAGAGAAATAGGTAAAGAATTTATTCTTTTTTGAACTATGTGCAGATCTTGAGGGTTCTTCTACAAGAACTCATCCTCCATGTTGGAGATCTCTTCATCTCCTTTATTGGGAGATCTAGTGAAGATCAGATCTTGAGCTCAAGATCTTTGCTCAAGATCTACCACTAAAGATGCTCTAATAATGAGAGGGTTTACAAGGAGAGAGTTACTTAAAAAAATATTATTTTAGTCTGTCTACTATGATATTGAATTATTAAAGTTGTTTATACAAGTAATTATTACTCATTGTTTAACTTTGTAGTAAATATAAGAAATATAAGTAAAATATTTATGAGTTAAACAACTTATTAATATAAATAACATTGGAGAGAAAACTGATTGAATTACTTAATATTGAAGTAACATTTAGTTAGAGAAATTCATAAAGAATAAAAAAACAGAATTTTTTTATTATTGAAGTTGTATGGAAAATTATGAGAGGATATATTGTTAAATTTCTCAATAAAAACTTTAGACTTTTAATTTCATGGGAGAAGGCTAATAAACACTTTTCATATAATTAATAATGATAAAGTTGAAAGAATTAGGAGGGACAAGTCAAATAAGAGTGAAAACACGTAAGGCCAGGCCAGGTTAGGTTTAGCTTTGGTCTGATTTAAAAATATAAAGCTTGACTTGACCCGTTTACCTGTCACAAGTTTTTTTCTTAGGCTTGGCATGACTTATTTAAAAACCTGGTTTGACCTATGAGTCTATTTTAATAAAAAATTTAATTTTATAAAATATTTTAAATTAATTTAGGAAAGTTAAAGAAACAATTCTTAAACAAAAAATATCTCAACATCTTACTTATATTTTCAAATAAATAATAATCATTTTATTAGATTTCAAAAGTAATTTTTTGAAATGGTTAATTATCCACAAAAATATTTTTAGAAAAATAAATATATTATTTTTAAATTTTAATATATATATATATATATATATATATATATATATATATTAAATAAACAACTTGATAGATATAACAGACTAACTTTTTTATTTAAACATATTTTTTAAAAACTTTTAACCTAACCTTTTGTAATAAACAAACCATGCCAATAGGCCAAGTGTGACCCATTTCAATCTCTAACGCACGGTGATAGAAACGGGCGTGTTTCAGTTTGCATGCAAAGCATATCATATCATGTGTCGCAGGCTCCTTCCACTACGCACCATTTCGTCGCAAGATAGATAATAGTAATTAGGAAGTTTGCATTACAAGAACAAGAACAAAAACTAAACCCCGCTCACTCACATTTATATATATATAACACACTCAATGCACATAATAATACAATTTCTTAGAAAGTCAATGGCGAATTTACCCCAATCCACCTCCACAAGCGGCGCGTCGTCTGCAGCTCATTCTGTCACCGGCAATAATAGCAGCAGGATGGCGTATGTGGAAAACCTCGTTGTCAAACTCAGCAATCCTTCTCTCCGAGCAAACTCTATACATGAGCTCTCCAATGTAGTACTTACCTTCCGTCGTTTTTCCACTCTCGTGCGTCGTTTTAATAGTCCAATTAAGTACTGTATAACACCCCATTTATTACGCCCCATTATTCCATATGCTATATCTCATACGTCGTCGTTTCAAGGCTCACACGGTTAATATTTTGTATGTTTTAGATGAGAGACTTATTTGAGGATCTTGCTCCATTATTGTGGTATACTGGTACCATTCCAGCAATTTTACAGGTATTATTACATATTCCTTTTGTCACTCTTGGCTTTCTTTTGCTTTTTTTATTCTTTCTTGTCTTTTTATATTTTTTATGAATGAATAGCCCCATAAATACGTACTGTAATATTTTGTTTCTTGAATACCTTCCTTGTTTCAAATCCTGGAGTTTTATGTATAGTCTTGAAAATTTGGTTGTCCCTTGACGCATTTTGGTTTCTTTTATAGATTTTAGATGATATATTCATTGTTGAGTAGTGTAATTTTTTTATTATAAAAAGAGAGAATTAAACATGCTCCTAATTTATTTATTTTTAGTTTTTTTTCCTCAATGAAGAGGTGCTTCTTTGACCTTTGTTGCCCACCACTCACTAGGATTTTTTTTTCTTCCAGGAAATAGTTTCAGCATACCCTTTTATTTCACCTCCAGGCCTGACTCAAGCACACTCAAATCGAGTGTGCAAAGCTCTTGCTCTTCTTCAGGTCCAGTCACATATACTTTGTCGGGTCTTTTTCTCCTTTTCTTCAATGCGTTCTTACTAACGCATATCTTTTGCTCTCATGGATTTCTTACAG
>CM023954.1:1709093-1771701 GCA_013407115.1 Glycine latifolia
CGTAAGAGGTTTACGGATTACGAATCCGTAAGAACCTTTACGAATACAGATTGCGAATCCGTAAGAGGTTTACGGATTACGAATCCGTAAGAACCTTTACGAATACGGATCGCGAATCCGTAAGAGGTTTACGGATTACGAATCCGTAAGAACCTTTACGGAGAATCTTTACGGATTACTTAAAGGGCAAAATTGGAACTTCACTGTTCATGCTGGGTGTATTGGAAAAATGACTGGTGTAGAAAGTAAATGCCAATTAAAGGGTAGGATTAGGACATTTTGATTTTGGACCCCCCTAAGAATCACGGAAAAGCCCAACTTTCCTCTTTGCTGTTATGGACTGACTAAAATTTGGGCCATTTTTACACGTAAGAAGCCCAAAACTTAAATCCTGATTAACCCTATTTAACCATGGTTTTGGTGGGTCAAAACAAAGGTTAATAATGTACGGTTGGATAGTTCAAAGGCTTTTTTTTAAGGTAAACATCCTGATATCAAGGATTTTAGAAATGAAAGGTTAGTAGATCAAGGATATTATGAACAGTGTTGTATGCACATTAACCAGAGTCATTTATTTATTCTTAAGCCAGCTGAAGTGTCCAAATTTTATTAATTAATAAGACTTTTTTGTGTGTACAATAACGATAATGAAACTTGTAATGCACCGTATAAGAGAGACATGGACAAGCTAAAAAATGAGAAAAGGATGGAGCATGTTATCAAGAAAAAAATGGAAAAACTTTCATTTGAGAAAGAGAACATATAATCTGAAAGAGACTCACATACTTTCATATGAAGATTGTTAGAATGACAAGTGTGAGTATATCTATTAGTCAATATAAATTGACATGTTGAATAACATATAAAATGAGAAGGATCCACTAATTTAATGTTTTAAGCTTTTGATTTAGATGTGATGTTAAGTTTACTTGAACTATTTGTTCATACTCATTAATGAAAGTCTGCCAGTGTTTTACCTTTTCATATTCCATAACACTATATCTGTAGTTGAATCCATAATTGAAGTATCAAAATTGGGCATAATTCCGTGTGTTTCATTAAGCTTTTGGCATTTGGGATTCACGTCCAACTTGAAGCATCTAAATATTATTTATGCGTCCATAACATAAATTCCAGAAGCATTTAGTTTTGCCTCTGAGGATTATTGTATACACTCTCAAAACCCCGTTGTGGCCTTGTCCAATCATAGGCGTCCTATTGAAACCGTTTGTTAGCTCTTACAAAGTGAAAAGTCTAAAGTTCTGCCCTTTTTCTTCTCTTCGTACATGTTTTTGAAGTCTTTCGGCTTGTTATAGAGGGATCTGTTGGTTAGCTTTTACAAGTCTTTTTGTATATAGGGAGAAAATTTTGATAAAAGATAACGTGCTTGCTCCTTGATGCTCAGTTCAATAATAATAAAAAATTCTTTGGAAAGAGGATGATGAGGATATGAGTGAAGCAGCCAGGTATCTTTCAAAGGTTATCGTTATCAGAATTTAGTTTCTAAAAGGAATTTAATTTCTAGTTAAAGAAAACGTTTTAATTAGCAGTTTGTAAATAATAATGTAAAAATTGAAACAAAATTGTTTTTTAATAGAAGCAAGATTAAATAGAGTTCGAATTAGCACGACATTTTTTAAAAGAATATTCCTATTTAAAAAGTGGTATTGACGATATTAGGATCTCCCTAACCATTCAAATGTTTGAATAAAAATCTATATATGGCCCGCATAAATTTTGATTTTCTTTTTGTTTCAGCTGAATCGTAGAATTTTAATACTCAACTCCATCGATTGTTTGGCTTTTTGTTTAGAAAACGAGTTATCACCTTTAAGAAGAAGAAAAAAACCAATTTTCTTACAATTCCAGCGACAGTGGTGGTCAATGTCAATGCCATATGACGATAGCGATATGATGAGGCTAACAGTGATCAAAGAACGTCGACAGCTGTGATAAGGAACGCATATAAGAATGTGGCTAATATTAATCATCATGGTTATTGGAAAATGTCATAACAATGACTTTAAAATTATAAAAGCAATATTGGTAAATTTTAATTTTAACATTTAACACCATAGTTATTATTGGTAAAAAACACCATAGTTATTAAATTTCATGTTCAGAATTAAAATATATGTAATATAAATTAGCAATATTAATTATGACATTTCCCTTATAATCAATATATATAATACTATTTTTGATTTCTTTCTAATTTTATTTTGTAATATTTTTAGTTCATTGTTTCATTTTATTTTTATTAACTTTTCATTTATTTTATGTACATTTTTTAATCCTTATAATTATTTAAAAAAACAAATAACAATGAGGATTATAGTAATTTTTTCACATAATATTTTTTTATTATATATACACATATTATATAGAGAAAATTAATATATATATATATATAAGTATAAATATAATAGTCATTAATATAATTTTTTTACTTATAATGTTAATAACCTCACAAGTTTTAATAAAATTAAAATAACATTTACTTAACTTAATTTTTATATATTTCTTTGATAATATTCATTTTTTATTTATAAGCATAATATTAACATAAGGTGAGTCTAATTCTTGCCAAAGCCAATAAAAATATAATTATAAATAGAGATCCCTTATGTAGTATAATGAGATATTATTTATTTAATTCTTTTGAAAAAAAAATTACTCATTTGATCCATATAATTACACAAACTTTATCTTTTTGTTTGTGTACAAGCACTTTTGGATTCTTTTTAGATCCTACCTTTAAAAAATAATAATGCCATTAAAAGGTAAATTTTGTATAACCGCAAAAGTAGGAACTAAAAAAGATATGAAAGTGCTTATATATAAGAGGACTAAAAGTGATGATTTTTAAGTGTGAAGTCTAGAAGATAAAATTTGTACAAGAATAATTATTAAATAAGTAGTTTTTTCCTTAATTATTTAATGGAGGGTAAATTATTTTATACAGTAAAACAATAAAATTTAAATGAAATAAATTAAATAACTAAAAATTTATCATTTTTTTAGGGTTATTTTGCATTGACAACATATGAAAATTAAAGTCATATCATTATTAATAATTTGTATATAATTAATAATATAAAAACAGCGTTACATTTTTATCGGCCAGTATATCGTACGACCAAGAAATCTAGTTCTAATTTCAATATACTCACCAGATAAGATGAATCAAAATTGAATGTAACAACTATGGTTTGAATACTTAATTCCAAAGTTGGATTTCTCACGAAGTGTATCTTATATTAATATTAATTGTAAGTTAAGAAAAGTGGACTCGTTAAGGTTAAGCCTCCAAACAAAGGGCAGTGTCAGTCTTTGTCTTGTTCCCTGAGTCTGGGAGCGGACAAAAAAGAGTTTTTCTTAGTCTTGAGAAATAAGAATGATCCCTTCATAGATGCGTAATCTTGCGCGTTATTTTTCTGACTTCTTCTGTTATTATCTCCCTCCCTAGTCCCCCCACATCATTCATTCAAATCCACATCACACTAGGGAAATAAAATAGGAGACAATTTTATGAGTGAATTTTCACTTGTATTGTATGCCACTAACTGATGACATTCTAAATTTATTTATAATATATAATGAACAAATATTTTTATATAGATTTTATTTTCACAAACACTTACTATTTTAGGCTAGTATATATGTAGAATTAAGTCTAATGCTTTGTTTAGTGAAGGAGATGGAAAAAAATATTAATTTAAATTAAAATAGAGTATAAAAAAATTGAAATTCACACTATTTGAAATTCTGTATTTCCTTTGTACCAAATGGAGGCTAAGAGATGATATGTTAGGTAGTCTATAAACATCAACAATGCATCTACAATAAGAAGAGTCATGTTATGGGAGAGTCTGATCCACATAACATTAAGTATCGTTTTACATACAAGACTCGTGCATGAGGGATACTTGAGTGAGTCAAGATTGGAATATATGAGGCTAGCTAGTAATCGACCCAAGTTGTGATCTAGGATTTTGCCATTTCGGTGTTGGCAAACACAAAAGTTGAGACATATAGCAGGACTAAATTCAATATAGTCAAACGTGAATTATATTCAAATTATAATGTAAATTTATGAATTAAGCTTCAAAAGGAAGAGAAAAAAAACAGAAGATTGATGGAAAATATTATTTTCTAATAAGACCCCAAAAAAATACATTAAGTAAAAATTCATTCTAAATGTGTTAGACAAGGCATGTTAAATGGGTCAAAAGACTTAACATTGCAATTCAACCCACCCAAATAAATTGGTTGACTACTTTCACTCAATGGATAAGTTTGTTTATCCCTACTAACAATGTTAAAAATGGTTGGACATTGATCTATCTAACATTATATTCAAGTAGTCTTATTAATGTAATAAGGATATGAGAAGTTATAAAGAGTTATAAGTTTATCAATTTTTTAAAAAAAATAAGTTTATCCTTAATTGTTATTAGTGATACCAATGAATCGAACCAATTTGATAATAAGAAATTCAATTTAATAATCAATTGGTTAAACTTGATTCATAAACTAAATGAGATGAACTTGAGCTAAAAATTGAGCTTGTTAAATAGATGAGTCGAACTTAAATTACGTATAATTTGACCCAGTTTTTTCATGAATTGACTCAACATACATACATATATATATATATTAAATTTATATAATTGAATGAATTTTTTTATTATTTTATGTATTCATGATAAAATAGTTTTATTGATACTGATTTTGGCTATAATTATGATTTTTTATTGTTATATCTTGTAGCTCTATAAAATTAATAAGAATATGTTCAATTTTTCTTCTTAAAAAAATAAACAATTATTTTATCTAAAATCTATTAATAATTTAAATTTTTAAAACATATAGGATTTAAAAATATGTACTCTTATTCATATTATTCGAACTAACAAGATGAATCGAGTTATTCACGAGTTTGAACTAAGTCGATTTTGAACTAATAAAAAATTCATATCAAACTCAAATCTAATTTCGAATTAAACTAAATATTAATAAGTCGAGTTGAACTAAAGTAATCTAAACTCATTTTCTGCCATAATTGTTATTTATATATTGGTATTGCTATTTATATAAAATAAAACTTTGAGGATTGGAGCTTGATATCTCTATCCCATCCACCCAAGATAGTAGAGTATTGTTGAGAATTGGAAAATATAGTAAATTATTCTTATTAGATAAGATTAAAAGATATTCTCCTATCAAAAGAAAAACATGAAAATATTTTAGTAAACTAGGTCTTGTGATTTCTTCTTTAATTACATATACATTGAGAAAACTTTTTACCTTGATATTATTTTTTCTGCTCGTACACTTATTTTACTTCCATTTCATGTTTTTTTAATTTAAATTCATCATAAATAGGAGAATTAATATGGTCTATTATTAATTTTCAACACCCAAACGTCCTCTCACGTGAGTATATAACTTTGTGCTTTTCAGTGATGCACACATGCATCATGTGGAGACATGGTTGAGGATTGGAGGATTGTGTTTGTGGGCTGAGAGAGGACCAGCAGAAATTAATTAAAAGAGATATTTTGGTGGCCATTCAATTCACCCTCGAAGTTTCATGGACTGGAGTTTTCTGTTTGTTGGTAGAGATAGAGAAATTTCAGAGCTTCTTCCCATACGTATTTTACGTTGCCACAAATTCCTCATCAAAATTCAATATAGACAAGATATGGATATATACACAACAAGACTTCTTCAAGTCCACAAAATGTTATAATTTTTATATACAAAACTAATTTTTATTCGTGCGTGAGAGAAGTTTTACGTGTATTTATTTTAACGCGTCATTATTTTCTTCTTTCTCAAGTTAAACGTATGTTTTTGGATTGGTTGAAAAAGGTTTTGATGGAGACTCTAGTGCAGAACTATGTAGAAATTATGAACAGCTTTTTCTATTTACTGGTGGTATTTATCAATTTGATTTAAGTGATTATTTTAAAAAATTGATTTCTTAATCTTAGAATTAATGTATGCTAATTCATTCTCATATTCAAATAGATATATGGCCAGGAAAATTAATAAAAGTTCAAGAAAAACACAAATGAACGATAATTGAAGTTTGTGAAATATATTTGGGAAAACATTAAAGTTTGAAATGTTTATTTACGAAAAACATAGAAATAACAGCATAAAAAAATCATTGGAAGTAATTTATAAACAAAGTTAGAAGAAAAAATAACCTAAAAATTACATTGTAAATCATATTAACCATATTTTAAGTTAAGATAAATAATTATTTTTGTTTCTGAGTATATAAAATTTTGATAAATTCGTGCCTAAAAAAATGAAAATGAAAATTTTAGTTTTTGAAAGTAAAAAAATATGACAAATTTATTCATATGTTAACTTTTGTTCACTATTGTTAATGAAAGAACCTACGTTGTATATTCAGGGACAAAGTTATCAATGCTCTACAAATTCAGGGACAAAAATAACTATTTATCCAAAATATAATTTAATTTTTATTTTTTCTCCTTTTTAATCGTTGCAAATATAACATTACAATAAATAATTAAAAAAATAGGAAAACAATTATAAGTTAAAACAAACATGATAATAAACATGATATTGATTAATAAGTATAATCTGTCTATTGTTATGAAACTTCTAATGTAACAATACTTTATCCAAAATATGATATTAAAATAAAAAATTCATAACCATTAAGTTAATCCTTAAAAAAAATGAGACATAACTTGATTTTGTTATTATCTAATGTTGTCACAATAGAAATCTGAGAGCAACACACAAAGACAAATTATGCTTACTAATTAATATTATGCTTATTATTATATTTATTATAGCTTATGTTTTTTTACTATTTTTTAAATATTTATTGTAATGTTATACTTGCAACGATTAAAAAATGGAAAAATATAAAGATTAAATTATATTTTGAATAAATAGTCACTTTCGTCTTTAAATGTATCACTTAGACTCTTTTATTAATAATAATATATGAAAATTAAGAGATTAATGAATTTATCACATATTTTTTCAGAACTAAAATTTGAATTTTTATTTTTTAAAAATAAATTTATTCATGCTATACGTATTAAAAGAAGAAAAATAATCATTTACCTTTTATATTATATTAGGTGGTTATAGTACTTCTTTTAGTATGTTCATCCCCGTGAAACAAGATTTCCACGTTTTTCAGTATAAATTTTAAATCCGCGAGAATGAGTTACGTCATTCGTGAAGCCGTGAATACGTTACTTGTTGCGAAAGTTCATGTGGTACTGGTTCAGCCAGCAGGTAAATGTGCTAACAAGTGACTTAAGAAAGTAAAAGAGAATTTATTATTATTATTATTATAATACGTAAAATTACATTTTTCTATCATTTTTAAATACATTTTTACATAACTTTTAATATATTTTTTTTAATTTCTTGACTAGTTCCAAAAAAGTAAACATTGATTAAAAAAAAACCCTTGGCAATATTTCATAGAAAAATATTGACGCCAAAAGAGAATTGTGGTGGGGACGTGGGGTTGGAATTGCTACCAAGAACAAGACCAAAAAACATGCTATTGCTAGTAAAAGGCGGGCTGTAATTAAGAAATTAATAAAATCAAGAATTGTTTCCCAGCATAATTGGGATTGGTTATTCATTGAGTAGCTGCAAACACCTCGATCGGTGGAGTGTTATCTTACTAGTACTTCTAATTTTTAAACAAAAAGAAAGTTTTATTAGCATCCCAAATCTTACTTCAGTGGTGGGTAATTATGAATCTAGATAAGAGAAATGCTACTAACATTGTCCGAGTATATTCTTTTAAATGCAGTATTTTTGTTATTAAATGAAATTCATAAAAAATTATAAATTTGTCATATTCTTTATTTAATGACAAATCATTATGATTTTCTAATTTAAATAAATTTTAATTAATAAAAATAAGTTAAAAAGGATTTGTTGGAAATATAAAATTTCAACCAATAAAAAAATTATATATATATATATATATATATATATATATATATATAAAAGTGTGTTAGTAGTATTTCTCTTAATCATGTCTATCTAAATCAATACTTATGGTTGATTGGCATATCTATACTCCCTTCATCCTATTTTATTTGATATTTTAACAATTTTTTTCCATTTTGATTGTGATTTTACAATATTAATAAAATATTAAATTTTGTATTATATATTTAATCATTTATTGTAAAATGAGAAAATAAAAAAAATATACAAAGAAAAAATCGAGTTAATATAAAAGACAAAGAATATATAAAAAAATAATTACATGATAACATTCATGAAATTTAAAATATTAATTGTAATTTTTAATTCTTATATAAATGTAGAAGAAAATTTTAATAATTTTATTTTAGATGTAATATTTATTAATTTATAGTAATTTATTTATCGGTCAACTTGACTCATGATGACCACTTAATTTAAGGAGTAGTCTATAAATTTCTTTTTAATGAAGTATGAGCATTTATGTAATGTCAACCGTTCATTAGTTAAAAAAATATATATATATAGGCCGACAATGGAAGTGGAAGAAAGATCAATTTGGTACAAAATAAAAATATTAAATATCATTTATACCATAAAAAATTTATGCCTTTCAATCCCAAATTATAATATATAATAAATTTACTTATTGAATAATTATGTTAAACCTCATGACAATAACTTTTAATTTATTAATTATTAAGGTGTCAAAAAAATTACATAAAAAATACATATAGATAGTTTGCTTAAACTTAAATAAAAAAAAGTGATTTTTATTAAAAAAATACTTAAAAAAAACTTAAACAAACAGGTCAACCATTATATTCTAATAAAAATTCCCCATCGAGGAAGAAAATTTAACGGGGTACCAGTGGAGAAAAAATGAATAATGATGAACGTACGTCTGGTGGAGAAAAGATGAATAATGATGAACGCACATATGGTTTTTAGACATCTAGCGTTCAACCCAAAAATTTGGTTAATTATATGCATAAATATGATTAATTTTGTTTTATAAATAGTTTAAAGTAAATAAATATGAATATATATATATATAATTTGAGTAAAATTACACAATTAGTGAAAGAAAGATGAAGATAAGTATTATAGGCTTTATGATGGAATAAAAAGAGAAAGATAGAAATAAAATAAGATATGTTGATAGGTGTTTAAGAATCATTGCTCTGCTATATGATTATTATTAATTTTTTACAAATTAATAAGTCATTGATATAGTAGTATTAGATTTTATTTCTTTGAATAAACCACTGTGATATGCATAATAGTTGTTATTAACGGCAAAAATCAAACACTATTAAACATTTTAATAATTTTATGGCTCTGTTAACCGCAATGTCTAAGGTGATAAAGTGAGTTAGGTGGTTTACAGTTGACAATTAATTTTTCACTAATAGATTTATTAATAAAATATTAAACATTAAAAGGAAATATTTTTATCAATTTATATTAATTTTCATATTGTCTATTTTGTCTTTTTATCACACATTCACACCATCCTTTTTTTTTTTTGTTCCTTGGTCCTTTTCGCCGTCATTGCCGGCGTCATCACTACCTTGTTTTATTTTCCCCCCTTCTTCTTTCCCTCTCCTTCCCTTCGTACTTCGACACCTTTGTAGCCTCGCAGTTGTGCGACACCCACTCTTCCTCTTCACCCCTTCTTTCCCTCTCTTCAATTTGCTGCATTCGTCATCATCTACAGGACTAAGAGAAACTTGCAGATCCATAACCATCTAAAAGGTAACAGTTTAAACAAGCCCATTTTCGAAAAATAAAAATGAAAGTTCAAAACCATTGACATAACGACATTAAAAACTAGAGACGAGCATCAACACCGAAATTTAACAAATATGAATATATCATTATCACTCAAGCATTATGACATCCAAAAATATTGAGAAAAACTAATCATAATAAAAACTAGGTCATTTTCGCAAACACACGTTATCCTCTCTCCCTCTGCAGTCGTTCTTTCCCCCTCCCCCAAATCTGGACTCTCAAGTGTTTTGATGTCGTTTTCGTGTAGGAACATGAGACTGACAACGACAGTGTTTACGATGGTGACACCAGTGAGTCGTTCCTTGAGGTTGCAAATGGCGGTGTGACTGCAAAGCCACTGGAAGTATAGAGACAGAAAAAAATGGAAAAAGGAAAGGGGGAAATGTGCGTTGATGCTGTCCGAAATCGTGTTCGACGTCAAGAACAGTATAGACCAATGATGAGGGATGAATAAAAAAGCAAAAGGGATGGAATTAAGTCGGAAGGATTAAATTGTAATTTTACACCACTATAAAAATTTGTCATCATGGACCACATTGCTTACTGGCAATGTTATAAAATGAGATCAGTGATATGATTAAAATAGCGAGTGAATGAATCAATGGTTTAATTAGTATGTTAATAATTGACTTATCTATATTAAATAATTTAAATTATATTATATATAAGTATATAATTAACATTATTTGGTTAAGACAAGTTTATTTATAGTTTTATATTCAAAAATCTAAAATAATAATTGAAGTATTAAAATTGATAATACAAGTAAAATGTAATAATAATAAAAGAGACCATAAATAACAACTACTTAAATTAAAACACAAGTTCAATTTTTAATAAACAAAATGAGTTAGAAGTCCAGTTTTTTCAATAAACAAAAAGAGTGCAGATAAACTTTATGCACTCTCATTATTGTTTTTTCACTTCTCATTATATAATGAAAACAAAAAATCCATTAGGAAATGCAATTAACCCATTTCGGAATGCATAATGAAAATTGTATAAAACAGTAAAAGGAGTGTAGGAAGTAACATCCTAAGAGTATGTGGATCTGTCAAGATTAGGTCCAAATAAGCAAAAATCATAATCTCCATTATATATAACCTTCTCTTCCTCTGTTGCGCTTCATTTTCTCACTTCCTGGCTTTCTTGCTGTTGCTAGTTTGCTACGGTGCTACCCTCTTCGGCTCTTCTTCTTCCTCTTCGATCATCACTACTTCACAGTGTGATCGAAGTTCAACCCCTTCCAATTTGTTGACATCTTAGTCTATGTTATCGGAGGTGAGGTCGGCGCAATAAGTTCCCTCACAGTGTGGCGGTGACCACCATGACGGCTTATAGTGCGGCGGTGGTCGAGTCGAGTGGTGACGACAATGTGCACAACCCAATTTGGGTTTTAAAAACTGGTCGGCTCATCATCAGTTTTTCTCAAAGTCAGCCGGATTTGACTGGATCACTTGCTTGAACGGTCAAATAGTAAAATCAACCTGGTTACATCACCTAATCCAGTTGGACTGGTCTGACCCGCCGAATCAAACAGGATTTTACAACTATGCTTACTAGTCCACCGTAGAAGCCATCCTCTATTAACTACTTGTTAGAAAACTTAATCATGATTAGATATTTTAATAACAATACTATATAATTGTGTTCATTCACTCTTAACTACTTATGAGGAAGAAAAAAATAGCCATATTTGAACATGTAATTAATCATGTGCAGCAATCTAAAATGAATAACATTCTTAATCACTTGTAAGATAAAGTATTATATAACATTTTTTTTTATAAGAAATAAATTTGAGCGTAAAAATTAGCTGAATCTTATTTCTTATAAAAACATTTTAATTGAATAACTTCATAAGATTATAAATCATTTATAAATAAATTACATTTATTTATTATTAACTATTTCTAACAGAAGATTAATCATACTTATAGTCTTATGCATTTGATTAAGTGTAAAATATGAGTGGAATGAATATACCGAGAGAAGATTCTGGAGTCCAAGATTCCTTGAAACGGCCCTAACCTAAATACCTACTCTATCGCCCATTCGTTACGCCCAATAGTCGTCGCCCACAACGCAGTGGTCCACTAGCGTGGAGCGAGGCGAACAAAAAAGTGAAGCCACCTCTCTCTTTCAATTATTGTCTCTACGTTCGTACTCTGTTTATTTTTCCACCGAGGCAATTTTTTTCTTTCCATTCATTCATTCATTATTCACGGCCACATTTAAACCACATCTCTCTTCTCTTATCTATAAAACAAGAAACAAAGGCACCTCATCCTCTCACACCACATCCACCAAAGCAGAGCTAGTTTAGTTAGTTACTCTTTTCTGCATGTTGGTTCTCTCAACGACTCCTCCGCCAAAAACAGAAGCAAAAGAAGATTGCATTATTTTGGTTGGGTTGAATCCCAGGGTTGAAGCATTGCAGACATCACGGCTATTCTAAGAGTGTCTCGCTCCCTCATTCATGTCCGAACTGTACGACGGAGGACGGGTAGTTGCGTAACTGCCGCCAACCCTTCGCCGCACGGTGGGCGTGGTGCTTTGCCTTCTGAAGGTGGTAGCCCTTCAGACTTGCTCTTCCTCGCTGGTGGTGGTGTCTTCTAGTTTCTTCACTCTTTTTATTACTTTTAGCCTACATAGTTTTAAATAAGAAAAAAAAAACAGAGACTTTGTGACTAGTTAAGATCACCGTTTCTTCTTCTTCTTCTACTTTTCGTTCACAAAATGATGCTCAGACTCAAGAGGGTTCCCACTGTCGTTTCCAACTACCAAAAAGACGACGCTGCAGACTCTCCTCGTCCCGTCGGAGGTTGTGGTCGGAATTGCCTCAAAGCTTGTTGCATTCCAGGTACTTCTTTCTTTCTTTCTTTCTCCAACTCATATATGCATGTGCATGTAACATTCACGGTTGACTTTCTCATCAATAACTCTCTAAAGTTGAGTTGGATCCATTATACATGGCTCTTTTTTTTAGTTATTTGTGTTTTTTGCTTTGTTAACAGATGCAAAGCTTCCGTTGTATGCTTTTAAGAAGGCTAATGGAAAGGATTTGGACCTGCATGCATGCGCCGGAGAGCCTCCCCTCACATTCCTCGACTCACTTCTTCTTGGAGAGGTAGATATGGAATTTTGCTCATGGAGAACGGTTAACACCTTTTTTTCTTGTTACCCTTTGTGTTAAAGTTTCTAAATTTACCCTTTCGTGGCAGTGGGAAGATCGCATGCAGAGAGGACTTTTTCGCTATGATGTTACCGCCTGTGAAACCAAGGTCTGTTTTGTTTTGTTTTTGTCTTCCTATGCATAGATTTATGGATGGTATGATTTCTGAGTTTGATGTGTTTTGTGGTGATTCTGTTGTAGGTGATTCCTGGTGAATATGGTTTCGTTGCCCAGCTTAATGAGGGTCGACACCTCAAGAAGAGACCAACTGAGTTCCGAGTTGACAAGGTCCTTCAGCCCTTTGATGAAAACAAATTCAACTTTACCAAAGTTGGGCAAGAAGAGGTCCTCTTCCAATTTGAAGCTAGCGAGGATGGACAAGTCCAGTTCTTTCCAAATGCTCCAGTTGATGTTGACAATTCTCCCAGCTTCGTTGCCATCAATGTATAGACACTAGCTTTTGTTCTTGTGGGTTCATTGTTAGGCGTTTTATGTGATAAATGATGATGATGTTTGTTTGTTTATCGATTTTCTTAACAGGTGAGTCCTATTGAGTATGGTCATGTTTTGCTGATTCCGCACATTTTCGAGTGTTTGCCCCAAAGGATTGACCGTGAGAGCTTCCTCCTTGCACTTCACATGGCAGTGGAAGCTGATAATCCATATTTTCGATTGGGTTACAACAGCTTGGGTGCTTTTGCAACCATTAACCATCTTCACTTCCAGGTACTTGAAGCTGAATTGTACCGCTTAATAGTTCGTGTTGATGATTCCATTGTTTAATTCTACAAATCTGATTGCAATTTGGTGATTTTGGCATGAATATATGTGCAGGCTTATTATTTGGCTCTGCCCTTTCCAATTGAGAAAGCCCCCACTAAGAAAATTGCAAGTTTAAATGGTGGGGTGAAAATATCTGAACTGTTGAATTATCCAGTTAGAGGTCTCGTCTTCGAGGGTGGTGATACGCTGGAAGATTTATCAAATGTTGTTTCAGATGCCTGTATATGTCTTCAGAACAACAACATACCTTTCAATGTTCTTATCTCTGACTGTGGAAAGCAAGTCTATCTGTTACCACAGGTAAACTAATTCTTGAAGCAAATGAATTTGCCTAATCTATTTTCATTAGTTGTGTGGGGGTATTTACCAAATGGATGAACAGTGTTATGCAGAGAAACAAGCTCTTGGAGAAGTGGATGCTGAGCTTCTTGACACCCAAGTGAATCCTGCTGTGTGGGAAATTAGTGGGCACATGGTTCTAAAGAGGAAGAAGGATTATGATGAGGCATCTGAAGGCAATGCTCGGAGGCTTCTTGCAGAGGTGTCCCTCTCTCAAGAGAGATTTCAAGAAGTCAATGATCTTATTTTTGAAGCCATTGGCTGTGGTGAATTGGAGGATGTCAATGTTCAAAGTGTCAAAGAAGTTGATGCAGTCAGCACAAGCGAACACCCTACTGTGGTGGTGGGTGGTTGACAAGAATGTGTGGTTCTACAGTAACAAGGCTCTAACATTATGAACAAATTCAGCAAATCCGCAGTGCTTTAAGAATAATTGCTGAATTGTGTCACCGTTTAAGTCACATAGTATTGTGCTGTGCTTGAGCCTTAAGGTCGTGTGTTGTATGTATTTGCTTTTATCTGCCTTTATGACGCGTTCATGTGAAAGTACGATGTAATAACTGCTCACCTGAGTACTGTTGTTGGTGTTTTGGGGTATGATGTATCATGATGCTTGACTTGACTGTGAGAAATAATAAATTCAGTTATCTGTTTGTCCTTGTAGTAGTTCTTAAGGATGAAATCTTCACTTGCTGTATTTCCGGTTTCCCCTTGTTTGTATATTAATAAATGTTTCATGTTATGCGTTAAGAATTTGACGAGAATCTATTTTATTTTTATTGATGTTTTTTCAATGCCTCTTGGCTGTGCATTAGTGCTTGATTGTTTTAGATTTTGATAGAATTGATTATGAATTGTTGATTGTTTCAGATTTTGTTAGAATTGGTCGTGAATAGTTGAATATGATTAAGAATGTGTTGTAGTACAAGAAATGGATTAATGTTGTAAATCATAGAGGCTATCAATAGATTGTATAATGAGTTGGTCTTCAAATTAATTGCATGATGCTGTCAAAGTAATATTTTGTTTTAGATTCTGTCATTTAGTTATTGTATGCTGTCGCTTATAAAAAAGAAATCATTACATGCTTCAAGTTGAGCAAAGTCCTCAGACAGTGCATAGCTTTTTTATTTTTAATTTTTAATTCATGTTAAGTTTGTTGAGTTTTGGGACAGGGCACATACTCATCTCATGTAGGGACATCTGCCACTCAAACGCTTTCAGTAATTAATGAAGTATAATGTAGCAATTAATGATTTGGTATATATCTTCCTCAAAGAAACACTGAAGTATTTTAATTTAGGCTTAATTACCCATTGCATCGTCAATTTAGTAGTATTCAGCACTGGTTCTTGCATCTTGAATATTCGGACAGAATATCTTCAACACGCACAAAGCAAATTCTGGTGACGTACTTGTAGAGACTCTAGTGTTCTAAGTCAGCACATAAAGGATACAAATAGGTGATTAAAATTAGAGAGAATACCTTATATCCTATAAGATCTATTTATATTATTTCCTTTTTACTTATTTAAGTGATGTCATAGGGAATTTGGGCAATTCTTTTAATTATTTCCTTTTAAGCTTTCTAAAGTTTAAAGTTTAAAACTATTTCTTTTCCTCTTAAGATTTTATAATCTTAAAATAAGATAAAATTAATAAGTATCAAGATTCAGCTGATCACATAAGGTGTTACAATGGACTACAGACAGAATTGCGTAAGCTTGAAGTACTGAGGTGCCTCAATAATATTATTAAAACTGTTTAGCCTAAATAAGCTTGAAGTGCGTGGTTGGTTTGACGTTGGAATGTCTCAAACCGCCATTGAATCAAAAGTTTTGAATTTCTACTCACAAAATGTGCATGGGAATGTGTGTCTGTCTAATCTAACATTAAATCAAACACACTCGAAATCTTGAGGCTCATCAATAGTATTATTAGAATTGTCCGATTGTCGTCACATGTCGTCTGGACATTTTTATTTTTTTTAAATCGTGCAATGCTCATGTTTTTCAATGCTAATAAATCATAAATGACATACGGAGATTCATGTGGTAGTTACAATCTTTTCAAAAAGGCATTTCAATTTTCATGTGAATCAGTTCCCTTCAATAACGTAACAGTTCATGGTTTTTCATTCATCATCATGTTTTACAATCCTAAATCACGCAACCTTGTTTTGAGGATCAACATACAAATGTTAAGCCTCTTAACTCATTATGCAAAAAGCACAGAGCTAGCTGACAAAACATTCCTTCTAGTGTATATGTAACTCAAACACATATATAGACAACGTCCACCGCCCATAACACGAGATCAAGACCATGGTTGTTATTCATGCAAGAAAAACATGCCCCTTTGGCTTGTAAGAAAATCAATTTACCTTCACATAAACATGTATGTATGTGTGTATATATATGTTTGTATGTATATATATATGGTTCCAAAATGCTACCCTTCAAGCCACTTCCTCAAGATGAGTCTAAGAGCACAATCTTCAGCTCTTGTAACATTGGTGGTGGTGCTGTTGCTGATCAAAATAGAGGGAAATCCAACACCAAAAGAAATCAATGAGAATAGCACTGATGCCTCATCTTCATCAACATCATTGATGGAGAAAGATGAGAACCAAATCACTGGATGCAGGGGAAGACCACTGATATGTAGCAGAGGAGAGTTTCCACCAAGGTCTATATGCTGTGGAGACCGTTGTGTGGATGTGACTACAGACAGAGAGAATTGTGGGCTATGTGGGGTTAGGTGCACATTGAATCGTCAATGCTGCAACCGTTTGTGCTTAAACACAAATGTGAACATTTTCAACTGTGGTAGGTGTGGAAGAGTATGCCCCATTGGGAGGTTATGTGTATTGGGATTGTGTGCCTTTGAGCAAGCAGTACCAACGCCAACGCCAACGCCAGTGTCACCATTACCGCCGATGTCACCATCACCACCAGTATCAGTATCACCATCACCATCACCATTGTTTCCTCCCGTGCCTCCAGCAAAGTCACCACAGCCACTGGATTACCAACCTGAAATGGATTAAGTATTGTTGTAATAGATTGTGGGGTCTCATGGTGACCTCTCCCCTGCTTTGAAGTTCGTATCTTTGTCATTCTAAAATAAGTCTTTAAGCCTTTATTAAGGTTTTCATGTGCAACTGTTTGTGTCAAGCAGATGTTGGTATGAATTATATGATGTTGCAGTTGCATATGATGTTGGTATGATACTTTCTATGTTAGTAGCAAAACATGTTAATTTTATATGAGAAAGAACATTATAACCGAGTAACTTCCTGGTTATTGTTGGCTGACAGTGGTTGAAGAAACTAAAAGGAGAAGTATTTATTGTGGAGACCACACGAGTGCGTAAAAAAGGTAATGGACATCATAATCTAAAAGTACTGTTTAGCATTTGCTTCAATAGTATTATTAGATTAGGACATTTTAAAGTACTTGTATCGATCATTTAAATTTGTAATATAAAAATGACAAATTCTTACATATGATGTCCTCTCTAAGGTCATTTAAAACAAACATGATATTCCAATTTCTACCAGTTATGGTTTTGTAATTCATGAATGCTCGCACATCTTCAAATTTGAAACTTATTTATATTCAGTACTTCTTACATAAAAATAAAATAAATCATTTATATGAACTACAGACACAATTAGAACAATTATGTATGTATATTCAGTTCAATTCAACTCTGAGCGTTGCACATTCATACAAAGGACATGCAACATCTTCATGCTTTAAGACGGTTCTCCTCCTTCAGATTTTTTCCTTTTCAGGACATTGGTTATGTGCAAACTGTCTTACTTTCCGCTTACTTGAGCTTGACCTTTGGACTTCTCAGTTTCCACTATTCCCTTTAAGGAGTCTTTGTGATTTCGTTTTTTAGCTGTTTCCAGGTTCTTCCTCAGTAAATTAATCTCTCTAATATAGTAATGTTGTCTGTCGATCACCAATCCAAGGAACAGAGAGAATCCTGCCCAATGATTACCATTTTATAGGATTTAAAACTCATGTTCTGCACATAATAGTATATCAGAAGTGCTAAAGAGAAATCTATATTCATAGATACTTGTTAGAATTCATTTCTCAATTAAATGCATTGTCCAAGCATGAATAATGGTAAAATATGCTAGCAAAACCGAATTATAAGGTTGGTTTGGTGGTGAAAGGAGAAGGAAAAGGGAGAGAGTCATAGGTTCGAATCTCTTAGCTAATAAAAAATTAACTATTAACAACTAAGAATGCCAAAATATGCTAAAGCTACTTTTAGTTAGCACATATTCAAACATATAAATATAGCCTCTTCAAATAATTAATAGAGTATTTTATTGGTGGGCATTTCTCAATTCTGTTTGCCACGAGTCAAGCCTAGAAAAACATTTATTTGTAAACTTCCATAGTGAAATTTTGATGATTTCAACCTTCTTGTCACCTTTCAGAGAAGTTATGAAACTAAACAGATGCATACACTAGTACACGTGGGGTAAGTAAGTTCGCTTTCTGTTGTGTGTGTAACAAAATAGTAATGCTGGTATTGTAACTTTGTAAGCAAACACGGAATGTATTTTTTGAGTAATTACCCAAGAAAGCTGCTTCCAAGAGACGATGTGCCATCAACACCTCATCAGTTGGATTAACTATGCCAGCATCCTTTGAACGCTTTTGGATTTTGATTATAGTATACACGGTGGAGCTCAAGACCACACACATAGTTGCTGCCACAGTTTTTGTGACTAAGGTGCCCCTCCCCTGCTTCAACAGGTCTAGCCCCATGACCTCCAATTTTCGTATTGGATTTGCAAAAGATAATATCAAGATGAATGCTATTTGGATCATCAAAAGTATGAATAAAAGTTGTATCATCTTTGTAGAACTTGAATATTGATTTCTGTGGTGGAGATAAGATGAGAGCCTGGATGAAAAATAAACTATTTTGACTTTGAGTACCATGTGTTTATAAGCTGCTTTTGGAGACTTGTGAGGTTAGGCAAAGAATTATGCCATGCTTTCCGTTCCAAGACCGCAGCAGGCACAGAATAACTTTGAACAAGAGGAATCAGACCAACACGTTTGATGAGAATAAAACTGAATATGGCATGGAAGCTTGAGAGATCTCTACCTTCCCAATTCAATTATCAATTACCTCTCTTTTCACTTTTTCTTAAGAATATAAAACCTTGCCTTGATCATCCAAAGACTTTTTACCCTGATTTTTTTGCAATTTACCCACGCATATTATATGCAATATATACTAGTTTTAGTACCTGTGCAATACAGAGGACGTATGTTGAAGCTTGGCAATGTTGAGAAGACAACTGACAATAATTGATATACAATTGTTATTTAGAATGATAGAATGAAACCACTCTTCATATACTTGTCACCATGCATCTCTCGTCAAACCATTTTACCTGTTCCCAGCAAACAACAAACTAATTTGTATGTTGAATTCTATGCATATTTTTTTGGATTAAGCTCTTAATTAACAGAAATAAATAAATAAAAGCATTTTTTTCCCATGAGAATTATTAACTTATAGAGGCTACATTCGATGTGGCGTATATAAAAACCCGGAAATTCTAGAAGGAATTTAATTACGTCAGTGTATTATTGCCATATTATATCATCCCCGCTTTCTTGGACCCTTTGATGATATGTATCTGAAAATTTTCATCCGCTAAAAAATAGTGTAAGAATAAAGTGCCATGAAAAGAAATCGTATTATTACTCCAGGGGCAATCCCTACAGTATAGTTCATAGTCGTTTCATACAATTTTGGAGCCAAAAACTGTGACCCTCTTCATATTAAATGAGAGGAATAGTGGGTAGAAAAAACACAACCATGCTGAATTGATATCGAAGGGAAATTGGGATATGTTCCTAAAGAGTTTGCTCATTACAGATTATAAATTACGGGCAGCCGCAATTCAAAACCTAAACAAAAGGTTACCCATTATGGTATTTGAATTTCGAGGTTTAATTTACTCCATTTAAAATTAGAGGTTCACTTTATATGTCGAGCAGAAGCCTGCGAGGATCCTCCACAATATCTTTGATGCGTCGCAGAAAGAACACTGCCTCTCTTCCATCAATAATTCTGTGGTCATATGTTAGAGCCACGTACATCAATGGTCTTGGGACAATATTTCCTCCAACAACCGTTGGACGGCTCACTATGGAATGCATACCCAAGATTGCAGACTGCCAAAAACAATAACTGCATGAGTTTTCTTTCTAAATAATTAATTTCATATTTTATTGTTCACAATAATTAGCATCATTAAAAAAAACAATTATACATATTTAACTAGTAAGGGAATAGATCATAATATTTGGCCTGATATTTAGAATTAAACTGATCCTTCTGTGAAAACAAATTGCATATTGAAGAGTTACTGGTGACAAAAATAATGACGATTTTCATTAAATGATAAACAATGCCTGAACCTACCAAGATAGAAGGAAAGCAATCAATGATTATGTACAATCATATACATACAGAAACAACTTCAAAACATATCGAAGAATGTCTTACAAATTAAAGAAAAAAATATAATTATATTTATCTTAGTATAACTTCCAAACCTGAGGAGGGTTGATAATAGGGGTACTCAAAAGGCTTCCATAAACACCACCATTGGATATTGTAAGAGTGCCTCCAGCCATCTCATCAATTGATAAAGTTCCATCATTTGCCTTCTTTGCAAAAGCATTAATCTGCTTTTCTATATCAGCAAAGTTCATGGTATCAGCATTGCGGATAACCGGAACAACAAGGCCCTGGAATGGCGATTGAGGGTCAATATTTTTTCAAATACAACATGCATGTTGATAATTTTCATGGCCATGCAAAAAATTGCAAAATTAGACAATATATACTAGATCACTAGTAAATTAGCTCCATAGCCATGACAATAGTTGACATAAGTTGATCACAGAGATGGCTAAGTTTCATCAAGACAGTATAGTGATTGATTGATTTCTCAACGTAAACAGTAAATGAGAAAAGATAAAGTTGGCTGATAAAAACCTTCGGAGTACCAACAGCTATGCTGATATCTATATAATCTCTGTATATAATATCATCACCATCAATGACTGCATTGACAATCGGCTGATGTTGGAGTGCATTAACAGCAGCCTAACATGGAGACCATGAAAAGTGTATGAGGAAATCAAAGAGAGAAAACCCAGCTAGTCTATACTTCAGTAATTAGAAAACATACTTTGACAAAGCCAGACATAAGCCCCAATTTGACTCCATGCTTTTCAACAAAAGCATCCTTATAATCAGAACGGAGCTTCATCAAATTAGTCCTATCATTAAGAGCAGAGCAATCAGGAAGAGAATGATAATAGTAATCCACTATATAAGGATATGACAGGAAACACAACATCAAGAATTGATAATTAAACTCAAGGAATCACTCTTTTCGATTAAGTCTACATACTAACTGAATTACATTCCTCCCCCTCCCCCTCATTTAATCAACAGAATATCCCATGATACTGGGTGTTATCACATAGAAACTGCTAACACAGTGGCATAATGTAATATTACATAGATGAGCAAAAAGTTAAGCATAAATCCAAGAAGTGAAAAAGGCTTCAACCCCAATACATATAAGTCAACTCTTGCCCTATCTTCTTCTAAACAAAAAAATAAGAAATGTACACCAACTACGGAAAGTAGAAATTAAGAGAATACGTAACAGGTTTGTTGATCTGACAAAGACCAAGAAAAATTAACAGAAATGTAATGACTCTCCAATGTATCATAGCTGTAGAGGACAGACCATGGGTTGAGGACTTCATTAAATTTAGACAACTGTGTTCCATTAGAACAATCACCAAATAATGTAATAGTGCATTTTTATACACACATGGGATAAAAACACACAGTTTGAGCAATATTAAAATCTTATGCTACAATTTGACAATCAACAAAACTTACATATCAACTTCATTGAAGGTTGTCAGCATAGCAAACGTGTTTTGGGAATCTTTCAGCCGTGTAGCAACTCGTTTCCGAAGCCTTGTCATAGGAACCTTTGATAACAATGGAAGACATTAAAACAACTTTCATGGTTGCTAAATATAATTCAGGTGGGACCAAAAATCACAATGTCTCACTCGTCTTTCTCTTTCTTTAGGAGGAAGCTGGGGCTCGGTGGGAGACTTCAGAATGGCAGGAGGTGCTTTGGGCTTCTCTTTAGCAGGAGCAGTTTCAACTTTGGGAGCTTTCTTCTCCTCGCTAACCTTTTGGGTTGGCTGAGGAGCAGCTTTCTCAGATGTAGTCTCAGATGGGGCAACGTGAGTTGCATCAGCAGACCTTGAAATAATTGCTATCTTGTTGCCTGGCTCAACAGTATCACCTTCGTTGGCTAGAAGCTGCAAATCATAAAATAGATCACACAAGCCAAATTTAATAAAAGAGAAACGAGAAAGAATAGAGTAACAATTTCTATCATTTCAGGGTGGTTGGAGGAGAGTAAAAACAATTTAAATCTATGAAACTGTACCTTTAGAATCACGCCTGACTCAGGACTTGAAACATCAATTGTCACCTAATTAAGGAATAAAAACAAAATACAGCATTAATTATTTGGAAATCAAGAAAATTAAATGTTTATAACCATCAAAATCCTTCACAAAAATTTGCATGTTGCTTTGACATAGCACCTTGTCTGTTTCAATTTGAGCAATTGGCTCGTCAGCATTAACCCTGTCACCAGGTCCTGCTCCCATATAACAAATCAAAACACGACAGTCAGTCACCAATAATTCATAAATTAACAATTCAAATAGATGACAACAAAAAATATACAGGATAACATACTCTTCAAAAATTGTGCCAGAGTTCCATCAGAGATAGATTCAGCCAAAGGAGGAACCACAACATCAATCGTATCTCCTTTATCACAAATATAAATAACATTAGCAATCTTAAAAATATTAGCAATTGAAAGCCAAAATAAAACAGGTTAATTAAACAACGCAAATGCCAGATAAATGAATGGTACATTAATAGAACCATCAATAGGGCAATAAGGTAATAGTGTCACATCAATAGCTCACCACTTTCTGAAGAAAATAGACGCCCCCAAGTTCGAAAGGTTGCCTCTGGATGAATGACCACCCTACAGAGCAATAAGGCAATATCAGAACAGCATCACTGTGGATAAGAAATTGTAACTATTTTCCGTTCCATCCGATAATTACTTAATGATTTGTCATTATTGCACCCCGAAACTCCATGTGAAAAGATCATCAACAGAATTTGATCGAGTACAAATAAAACTATAGAAGAATACAGAAAATGCATTAGTGTCTACTTTTTTCTTGGAAAAAAAAATTCATTTCAAACTTACATCTTGCCTTGGGACATCCAATTCCCTTAATAACACCAATAAATTTAAATAATTGGTTTTTTATATGAAGATGACCACATGATATGAATGTTTATGTGCATAAGCTATCATTAGCAACATACAAGAAAAAGTGTAAAATTTGCAGCTAAATAATACTGAAAAAGGCAAGGAAATATTAGTACAACCAAATTTGTCATGACTAAAATTAAGGATTTGAATCATTTGATTAGCTAACGATTTGAAAACAATTTCATTTTTCTCATTTTCTTACTATATTTTTTATTACCAATCCATTTTTTCCTCCTGAAGTCAGTAAACATTTCTACATTACTTTATTTTTGTTCTAACTTCTAACTATATTTAAACAATAAGAATGTTGTTGAAGCTTCCAAACCTAATTCTAACAATTGAAAGTCTGGTTGGAGAGCTTGATCTTAAGTTTCCAGACTCCAGCAAATTTTAAGATTTTCTATAACTAAAACATGTTTTCAATTGTATTTGTTATTTTCAAGGAAAAGATTAAAGACACCACAATTCTTAACCAATGGCACCCTTACAATCCATCCTATTTCTGAGCCAAACTTTTTTACATAAATTAAATAGAATCCTAACGCAATGCTTAGGACTATTAAATGGTGCCACGAACCTCATAGGCTTTGAATTAATCCAGCTTCCTGCAACAACAACAAAATTTAAGATTTAAATTGCAAAATTGCAGAAATCATTCTAGTAATTAAGTCAACAGCATCTAAAATATTTAAAATAAAATGTACCAAAAATTACCAAGTGTTATATGACTGAAGTTTCGGACGAATCCACATCCGCCTGAAGGAAATGCAATCTGTTAAACATAATAAAACAATAGTTGTAAGAAACTTCAAAGGATACAAATAACATATAAATTCCAAAATCTAACCCTCTATAACAAAGACCATAAGTAACAGTGGGAAAAAAATAATGAGGTCATCACCTGTATGTAGGATACAGTATCACAGAATGATAAATGACAAAATCATGTGTGCTAATTATTACTTACAAGAAATATTTTTTAGAGAAGAGAGGCAAAAAAAAAAAAAAAAAGATAATAAGATTGTCCCAAGAAATTTACATTGTGTAGTCTGTACACAAAGCAGGCAGTCTATATAACAAACGATTTTATTTCGAAGGACTAAAAGTGAGCACTGCCTTATTTGCATATACTAACAACATAACCCTATCCCAAACATAACAGTTGAGTAACCATCAGTGTTAACAGCTGAGAAGCGATAACCATCAGTATCTTATATGAAGAAAAAACATATCACCAGAGTATATGCAGAAAATATAGACAAACACCTCTTTTTCCGCAATGGAAGAAGCTCTAGCAGAAACTGATGGGCCAGACCGAATCTTCTGAACTGACTGACCAAGCAACTGAAACAAATGCAGAACAGGTATCAAACATCACTTAAACTTAAACTTCAATCCGTGGATTAACACAAACACATTCAAATTGAAAATTCATCATGATTCATAAGCGTTTAGAAAAGACCGAGCTCTAACCCAAGGAAACGGGCTGCCAGAAGCAACCCTTCGCCTTACGACCCCAAACATGATTACGCTGTCAGAAATCTCTTCTTCGTCCTTCGGACTTCAAACCTAATTTGATAAATAACAAATTCAACCAACAAAACCATTAAAAATCCGACTGAACGGAAAATGCTTGCATAGATAACGTCTTCAAAACAAGAATATTAACAACAACAATACACCTATTGGGATGTATTTTCCCGATTCAACCGTTCTACATGCAGATTTGGGAAATTGCGCTGCGAAAAAATAGAAAAGCTACTTTCTCGGGAAAGAGAGACGAACCTGAACGCCAAACACAGATGGAAGGGTAGCGTTGACGATGGAACGGAGACAAAGGAGATCGCCGCCTACAGAATTCTGAAGAACAATAGTAATATATTCGCTCTCTATAATTGCATTTCTTATGTCTAATTTTCCAGGTCAAATATCGCGTGTTTCAAATTTTAAATATTATTTTTCTTCCTCACCTTTGGAAAAAAAATAATATAGTATTATATTTTCTTGATTAATATTTAGATTTCTCTAATTTAATTGTTAAAATGCATTTTTATCAATCAAATCAATTTATGATATTTTCGAAATTAGTAATTTCCAACGTCTGAATCTTTGCATTTTAGTTCATATCTTTTTACTGATAAAATAATCTGTTGTAATTAAATAAATCAAACCTTTCTTATTTTATCTAAACTTTGTATTTTTTTATATTTTCAATCAATCATGGAATGTTCTAGTTATTTCTCGGAGTACTTGTAGATAATAAAAAAAAAGAGTTAGCCAGAGTTAAATTTTATTTTAATCATAATTTAAAAAATAAAACTAATCCATCTGACTTCTTGGATTGAAAAATCCATTAGCGGATGGTTTCGAATATATCCAAAACCAAAAAAACTAATAATCAATCAATTTACATGGACTAAAAATAAAATAAAAAAAAAACACTAACTTATGATTAAATTAATAAATATGTGATTTTGATTGTTCAAACTTTATTTTAAATGTGATCTAAAATTTTATTATTTTGAATTAAAGAAATTAAGTCATCAAACTTTGTCTTTATCATTCATCTCATAATTGTTTTAAGTCAGACATATTTAATTATGAAATTCTTAAATTATAGACTATAGAAAAGTATATGTATTTTATTAGTATAGATAGTAATAATTAATTTTTTTAAGTTATTTTTAATTATATAATCTCATACTTGTACAACTTCTGAATCTCTCATTCGAGTGTATATTCAATTTATTCATGTTACCCTTGTTAGCATATGGGATGTCACGATTCGAACCATCAAACTAAAATAGAGAGCGAAAGATTGGAGAAAATGGAAGAAGCTAGAGCTATTCATCTTATGAGATAATTTGATAAATTTTTGGAGGAGTAAGGACTCCAACTCACTTTAGAAAAAATTGAAGTTATATGTCTATAACATTGCTTTAAGAAGTAGAACCAAAAAATATAGATGAAGTACTAACTGATGAATTATGGGTCAGTGCTATGCAAGAAGAATTTGATCGAAAATTAAGTCTAGACATTGGTCTCATCACCTAAAAATCAATTTGCTGCCGGGCAAAACCAGTTTCTCATCTACCCATGATGGTTCCTAACAGCTTTGACACTATGTGGAGTCACAAAGTAACCTTGATATCCATAGTGTTTAGTGACAGTTAAAAATTGTCAAAAAAATGTTAGTGTAATTTGGAATGAAAGCAAAATTGGAAAGATTTTTAAAAGTTGAGAGTAAAATGCACCAAAATATTATTGGAGGCAAAATTTACCAAAATATAAAAGTTGAGAATAAAAATTGCAATTAAACCTTAACGTTAATCACAATATATTTTGATAAGATCAATGTAAGGTTCGTTTGTTTAAAATTAAGAAGTGTTTTTAAAAAATGTGATTTTTTAAAAGAGAACGACTTGCATATTAAAAAAAATAGTTTAAATAAACACACCAAAATCACCAAACTACTTATTTTATTTAAAATCACCAAAAATCACAAAAGCCTTCTAATATTCAAAAACATACAAATTTTGATAGAATAATTTTTAGAATGAATTTCATATGATTTTTTAGTAGATATATAAGTACTACATTCATCAAACAATCTCACCTAACTCTCAAAAATTTTCCAAACTTTGTTTCTTATTTTTCTTATCAGTTCCTCGGCTTTTCTTTCTTTCTTCACACTTCATTCTCTCTTTGTTGAAGACAATATATATACACATTCATAGCTTTGTTTGCAAAGAATGTTATTGTTCTAATGAATTTCCAATTACATCAATAGACAAATCTTCATGTTTAACATTAACAAATAACAGAAGAGCATAATTTTGAACCTATTGTTCAAACCAAAGAGCGGGAACGAAAATATGTTAATACACACAGGACTAGTATAAGAAGACATGAAACTAGAATCAATTAATTTTAAAAAAGAAAAATGATTTCTATGGAAAAAAACAATTTTTAAATAATTTATCCAAAAACAAAAGACATAAATTAATATTAAATCACAATTTGGCATATGAAAGTGGCTCAAAGTTGGATAACAATGTCAGAGTAATATATTATTATTTCAAATAATTACTTTACAATGTATTTATCTAATTTAAATTTAATTTATTTGAAAAAAAGTATGGATTTTACATTTCTTTATTCAAAAATTATAATTTCTTAGTATTTTTTTTATTGATTTTTGTAATTTTGAATATTTTCTAAATCTTTTAAATTTTATAAATATATAAAGTCCTTTTTTTAGATATAAAATCATTTTAAATCTTTTAAATTCTTATTATATAAATAAAAAATTCAAACTACAATTTTTTTATCTCAAGTCTTTTAAAAAAAAATCTATTAAGTGATAACATTTCTACCTAATCTTTTAAATTTTACAAGATTTTTTATATTAAAATAATTTTTAAAATATCAATCAAATACTGATAATTGTTATGCATACGTAAAGTTACATGTAAATCATATAACAATTATCTTATTTTTCCTCTTTTAATGCTTCTTTTTGTGATGAAAATATAGAAATTTAGCTTCTTTTGAGCTTTTATACAGTAGATGTTAAAATTAGTTGATTTATAGTGTGTTGGTTGTATATTTTCTAGAAATTACACAACAAAAACATGGAAGGTGGATTGAGGGTCTGAAGCATTGCGCTCAGTGCATGAAGACTGCTTAGCATGTGACCACTTATCAAGCTGAACTCTACATGCATGCTTAGCGCACAATTGCCCGCTTAGCACGCCACCACGTCGAAAAATACAAGTTGGGCTGCGTTTTAAGAAAAGAGAAAGGAGGGAAACTAAAGACACAAAATAGAGCATGCGAGAAGAAAGTTAGGTCACAAGGAGAAAATTTCTCCCTCATCTTTGGAGCTTGCTTCTTCATCATTGTTTCTCCATTTTCTTCCATTTCATTCCATTGTCTTTTGCTTTCCATTGTTTTGTTAAGCCTCCCATGACAATGAGAGGCTAAACCACACATTGTTAGGAGCTCAACAATTAAACATTGTTGATGTAATGATTCTCACTATCTATTTAATGTTATATTCGTATTATTGTTGTCTTTCTGAGTTTATTGTCATGTTTTGGTTTGATAATCTATGCTCATGTTTTGTTTTAGGATTTTTGCATTGGGAAGTGATTATTTCCTAAGAACTGAAAAGAACATCGAAGTGATCCACATCTAGGGATAGAGTGATTTTTTTTAGCCTAAAATGTTCGTCTCTATTCTTAATGCAAATCGTTTAACGTAGCTCTTAAGGGATTAGGAGTAAAGTTAGGTAATTTAGGCTTTTTCAAATGAGAAATCATGCTTACATTAGAAGATGAAGGTAATACAAGAATAATGTTAAATAGGAAAAAAATCTTTAATATTGCATCATGGATAATTTCGGTTAGTTGAGTGCCAACATATTTCGCATCTTGCATCAACCATCACTACAACTCTCCGAGTGTTTGTGTCTCTTTCCTTGCATTTGTTATGTTTCATGGTTTAAATTATGTTGAATTTGATTACATGCATTTTTACCTTGCAAATATCAATTCATTTCATCATTTGCTTAGAATTAGACATCTACAATCATTACAATCAAAGTCCTTGTTGACTCAACACTCAGATTTACCGTTTTATTAATACTTAGACAAATTAATATGCTTGTCAAAGTGTTAACAAGTTTTTGTTACACCTAACGAGTAAAAAATAGGCACTTAATATCTCTATATTTTTTAGATAATAAAATAAAATATCAAAGAAATAAAGATTAAATAAAATATCAGAAAAATGAAGATTAAATAAAAGTGCACAGTCATTATGTAATTAATGGGTTAGTTCTTTCATATGCATTTAAAATATAATAATGATAGTGTATAATGTTATTTAAAAAACATACTAGTCTAAAAAATATGAAGACAAATAAACATCATCATTATAATATTTATAATAATTATAATCTTTCAAAAATCTTAACTAAATAATATTTTCCAAAAACCTTTCTCTACCAATTTTGTTAAAAATAAATTACGTATCCCATGGAGGTTCCGTGCTATATTTAATTAGTCATTAAATTAGTCCCTTCCAAATTATATTATCACCACTTCAATCATCCATAAAGACAAAAATGTTAATATTTTAAAATTTCTTTTAAAGATTTAATCTATTACTAAATTAAACTTTAGATTTTCTTTCACTTCTTTAATCCTCTATAATGACCATGGTGACACTTTAGATATTTGGACCACTAATTTGATGACACTTTTCTATGAAACACTAATAATCTAAGATTAATTATGTTTGCTTCATCAAAATTTCAAGCTCGCTGCAAAAACACCACTACCTGTGAGAAGCATCATGAGACCAGACTCAAGATGCCAATAATATTGTTGATATTTGGAACAAGTTTCTATTTGTAATAAAAAATAAAGTAATCATAGAATTTCATTAGAATATAGTCAAGAAAGAAATTTCCATCGCTCGATGAGAATTGCGCTTCAAGGCATCTCACTGGACTAATCTGCCCTACAAAGATCACCAACAGTCCTGCCTTTGGGGGCCAAGGCCCCTAATTGCTAGTCGACAAACAAACAACAGGCACACACGTCGCTTCTAGCACAGACGTTCAATCATAATCCAATGTATGATAGCTTCGCGTCATTGTCTTTTGAACCAGACACAATAACCAATTGTGCGAATCAATGATGAGTCGAGAAATAGCAGCCTCTTTTGGCCGAACATAATAGAAAGAAAGAAATACTACATTGGTTTGGGGGGGGGGGATGTTTGTTCGTGAGATAAGTGCTATTGAGGTAGTCGATTTAGCCCTGAACCTACGTGCCTATGACTTTGTTTGTCAAGAAATCTGTGATGACTTAACAACCAACAAATCTACCTATATACAAAAATGGTAACAATAAGTAGAATATGAATTGATTTTGGGGGAGGAGAATTAAGCCAAAAAAAAAATAGGGGGAAAAAACTGTAAAATAAATTGAGTAAACATCCTAGTTGATATCATGTTAGCTTGACTGCTCCAGATCAGGTAGAGAAGTTGGCCGAAGGTTTGATTTGGGGAGAGCACCTGCAGACTGCTTTAGGGATCTTCGTTTTTCTTCTCCTTGCAGAGCAACTGCCATCTTCTCAGGGCGAAAATGAGTTCCTCCCAAACCCTGCTCCGGCTTTCTCTTTACCTTCTTTATTAAAACATCATCTGCACCCTTGACGTGATCCAAAGAACCACTTGAACTTCCCTTTGCTTTTTCTTGTTTAGGACCATTCACCGAAGGATTGTGAACCCGTGCAGCGATGACTGCATTAGAAATTGTCTTGTTTACTGAAACATGAGTATGACCACTAGAGTCTGTAGCGAATCTTGCTCGCATTGGCTGTTGGGAAGTAATTGGACTAGGATCAAATTGAACATTCTCATCTGATCGAGGTGCCAATAACTTTTTCCTCTTCATTTTCTCCTGATAACAATAAGCAACCAGTGAGATATCAAATAAAAAACATCATTCTCATAAGGCTTAAATATGTTTTTAATAACTATAATATACTTCTTTTTCAGTTTACTACCTAAATGGTTTTATTATTATTTTACTACCTGATAGTTTCAAAATTTTACTTTTGGTACCTACCTTTATTCTAAGTTTGTTAGGTGATGACGTGATACTCTATTAGCATATCATATCACCACTTAACCAATGATGGGATGCTCTATTAGGTCAAGGGACCAAGACTAACGGCAGATACCAAAAGCAAAAAGTTTGAAAATGTCAAGTAGTAAAATAAATAAAAATATATATTTAGGTAGTAAACTGAAAAAGGGATAAATAAAATAAAAAACATATTTAAGCCTTCTCACAAATATCAAATCCTGATTGTCATCTGTGCATACAAAAAATAGAAAGCAAATTCTCCAATTCTTCTTACGTCAATGGCCAAAATGTATTTGTAGCATTTAAAATCATGAAAAATTAAACGCCACATGGAAGGGAAAATCCTTTTTCTGTTGTGATTCTACAAAATTGTGTATTTGCTCTCTAGATTTCTCAGTTCTTTTTGTAGAGTTTGTAACAATTTGGTTTGAGTTGTCGAATCGAATCTTGTTTTTCCATTGACAACATGGAAATGATAATAGAAGCTCTGGCAAATATGATGCAGTTCTTGAAGATGATAGATCACCATGGGGCATGGGGTGCAATTATGTTCTCTATGTCTCTGGATGCCCATTTGGTACAGATAATTCTGAGTCAATCTTTGATGGACATTTGACATGGACAAAAAAAGTTGAATTACCTAATTTTGATAGCAACAGCTAGAAGGAGTGGATTGCTTAGAAGCACCAGACAAAGCTGACAATAATGGTAATACAACTTATATGTCAGCATGCAAGGAGAAGCAGTGCACTGGTTCAAACTTTTGAGGTAAAAGAAACAGGGCTTGGGCTTGGTCTAGGAAGGGTTCCCCAAGTAGTAGTCAACTACGGGGACAGAGCAGGGTAGAGAAAATGCCAAAAGCCACCGAACAAATTATATCAATCTCCCAGTCAGATTCTTCAGATTGCGATGTCTAACTAAGAATCCATAAATTGCAAAATCTGAATTTCCAATTTCAGCCAAGGTGAATCAGATTTGACACATCCAGGGAATAATGGCTCAATAAATTAACATTTCAACAATTTTTTCAGTGATTCATAACTCATACTTATCTATTTAAAGCCATAATTAAGGTAAGGATGAAGAGAAAAATTAAAAGACTCCTGTTTAGTTTCCAACTTAGTCATGCCACATAGGTATTTGCAGGCTAGACCACAAATTACTATCGTGAAACTCCTCATAAATTTTCAAAACTCAGAATATGTAAACTGGAAAGGCTTCTTTGTTTTAATAGAGATTTTAGAATATTACTACACCAAAGTTATATGCTATTATTTATTGCAAAGGCGTACCTTATGTCTGCTGTACAGTGCTCTGCGCCTCTCTTTTGACCTGCAAATTGCACGCTTGATCCCATGGTTGTCCATGTAACCATTTGGCCATAATTCCGCAAGCTGAAGAGGACAATGCACTTGAAAGTGAGAAAAAATGTTTAGAAAAAGCAAACAAATTAATTTAGACACCAGAAACTGCAATGCATATGCAATACACACAGTCACACAAGCTTCTGAAATAAGAGAATCATTTATGAGGACTCAATAGAAGGAAAAAATGGCAATCAAAAAAATTTACATTTGTGAAAATATAATTGAGAATCCTTTTCTTTTCAATGTCTTCAACATAGTTATCAATCCTAGATAGCAATGCTTAGCAGTCAAATCTCAAAAGTTATAGCAGGATAGTGAATAGCATGATTGCTATTTTAAAGATTATTATACAAATATACGATCCATCATTATATACAAAATTACATATGCTAAACAAATATTTATAATTAATATTTCTTGGCTTATTACCAACTATCAATAAAAAATCATAGGTCTTAAGAAAAACATACAATTAAATAAAAACAAAAATGAAGGAAGAAAAATATCTATTAAGTCAGAGTAGAGATGAGAACAGAGATGGGTGTTGCTGGAAAACTCGCCATAGATGGGAGGGTCTGCAGGTTTGGTTGCACAGCAGAACAAAGAAAGTAGAGAGAAGAAAGGGGTTATCAACCACAGAAAAGGAGAATAGGAAACGTAGGAAAATTGAGGGTTAGGGTTATATACGTTTTCTGAAAATGGAGGGAAGTCAATTTTACACTTAAAGAACCCTCAACAATGCTTTTCACTTTAAAGGCAGAAAAGGATTTTCACCGGCTTCTCAGCAAAAGAGGCTACAACAGTTGTGAGCAAAAACACACCACCTATGGCAGTTTTGTCACATCTGAATGACATTCTGCTCTGCACCTCTGCAATTGCACCGCGATTGAGCACTGTTGATAACTATGGTATTGAAAAGAACGGATAGAAGAGATTTTAGATAGTAGTAATTTAGTAATTTTTACTTAAACTAGGAGATATAGAAAAGAAAATAAACCAAATCAAATCCAAAGGAAGTAGGTACTGAAAGTCTGAAATTTAAAAACAAATATCGAGAGGAAGGCATAGAAAATTTGAACCACCTCAGCATACAACTTTCTGATTTGCGGACCAGCATTTTCATCTAACCCCTGGAACAATTGCAAATATGATTTATTAAGAACAAACTTCAAACCGCACAGGATCTATAAAATAAATACTGAAGGTTCAAACTTCTGTACATCAACAAAAAGGTCATAGAGATCACAAATCTTGTCTTCCAATGCAGTGTCCACACTAAAATTCCTTTTAGTTATTGGTTTCTCATCAGGACCTAATTCTTGTTCCCCAGATGCTCCGGCTTGCTGCTGTAGCTGAAATGCAGGAAAACATGAAAAAGCATCCCATATTAAATAACCAAAATCTTCATTAATCAATCGAAATTACAGTTATTTCCTGTAAAATTGCAATCAAGATACAATGTAAACATCAGGAAATAAAACTAGATTGAGTTTCATAACTACAACTAAGGAAATCCCTTTCCAGGTAAAAGTTATCCAAAGTAAACATGCCAAAATAAGGATTTGCATATAAAACTCAAAATTGCATTGAATCGATAGAAAGAGCATCCATAAGAACGAGTGAAAATAACTACACTATGAATTATAACTATAGTAGGGGGAACCAAAAAGAAGCTACATGAACCAGCTAAAACAAGCAAAAAGTACTGAATATTTGATTTTGATATGGAATGAAATAGAAAATGTAACTATAATAAACCTTGGATTCCATAGTTGGGGCCTGCATCTTAATCATCTCAATAAATTCTTTCTTTATCTGTTGAAACCTAACATCTTTCTCCTGCTTCGCAGACAAACCCATACTGATCATATTTTTTAAGTTACTCTGTAGCAGGAAGACATTGAATGAGAAGAGAAGTTTCAATTCAAGCATAAATGGTAATTAAAATTACCTATCTAACGATGAATATAAATATAAATATAAATTATAAACAAAGAGAAAAATAGTTGCAAAAATTCATTGACAGCATAAACAATAAATAATAGGTGGGAAATTACCTTTTTTTGAATTGGATTGTAAAAGAACGGAGTTCATGGTTGAGTTTTTTTTATTTTTATACTGAAGAATAACTTCTGAAATATAATTAGAGTCCACTTGCCATAAAATTAATTTTGTAGTGGTAAGAATAGAGATTTTTTTTTGTTTCGAAAATCACCAACTTGATGTGACAAGACTTACATATGATATTCATAGATCTTGAGAAAGCATACGATAGGGTCCCAAGAAAAATTTTATGGTGGACTCTTAAGAAGAAAAAAGTATCATTAAAAAATGTTAATGCAATCAAGAATATGTATGATAGGTCTACCACATGTGTGAAAGCTTATAATGGAACATCAAGGTATTTTCTTATTACGGTAGGTGTACACCAAGGTTTGGCTCATAGTCTTTATCTCTCAGCCTTAGTGATGGATGAACTAACAGAAAATATTCAAGAGGAAGTGTCGTGTTGTATGTTTTTTACAGATGATATTGTGTTCATTGATGAGATGAGACCAAAAACGGTGTTAATAGAAAACTTGAATTGTGAAGAAACATTTTGGAGTCTAAAGGATTCACAATAAGGTAGAGCAAGACTGAGTATATGAAATGTGAGTTTTTGCTGGTAAGAGATGGTGATCAAGATCCCGAGCATCTACCTGGTCAAGAGGTACCCAAGAAAGATGTTTTTAGATACTTGGGATCAATCTTGCAAAAAAGTGAAGAAATTGATAAGAATGTAAATCATAGAATCAAAGCAGAATAGATGAAATGGTGGAGTACATCTAGGTTTTTGCTTGACTGCAAAATTCTCCTAAAACTAAAAGGAAAATTTTATAGAACAACTGTAAGACCTAAAATGTTATATGGAGCTAAATATTAGCCAACACATAGGCAACATGAACATAAAATAGGATAGCAGAAATGAGGATGTTAAGGTGGATATGTGGTTATACAAAGATGGATAAGATAAGAAATGAAGATATTTGACGAAAGGTAGCAATAGTACCGGTGAGTGAAAAGATAAAGGAGCATAGATTGAGGTGATTTGGGCACGTAATGAGACGACTCCTAGATGCTCCCATAAGAACAAGAGTTTGTTACCAAGAGCTCGACATATAGAGATACAGGTAGACCAAAAGTCCAAAACTGACCTGGAAAAAGGTAATTAAACAAGATTTAATAGAGACAGTGTGTCTTAGAAAGTAGTGGAGAAAAGCTATAAGTTTGGTGGAGGATTAGACCCGTTATTATCTTTATGTTCCAAACGATCCTTTTTTAGTTCTTACCCTCTTCATTTCCCCTCTCCTTCTTTCACCCTTCTTTTCTTTTATCTTTTTTTTTCCTTTTGTCTTATTTCCCCTTTTTCTTCCCCTCCCCCTTCCTTTTTTTTTCTTCAACTTCCTCGTATCTATCATTGGATTCATCTACCACCAACCCCAATTAACTTGGGTTAAAGGTGTTGTTGATGTTGAAAATCACCAGCTTCTACTGTTAGTGTTAGAAGAAAAACATGTATTACGTAAAGAGAGTATCCATTACCAGAAATTTGGGATTTAGATTGATTTTTCATATCCATGATTGATTCTTTCTACCCTAATCCGTGATTATAAACAAAGAGCGTGGGTATAGAACACACGCAAGTTCTACTCACCAAGGCAACAAAGCTTTACTTTTCCTAAATCTATTACTATAGCATTAAAATGTGAACTTGAGAAACTTGATCAATTACAATTAGTGCATGTTTGGTTTAGTTTATTTTAAGGAATAATTACTTATTTTTGCCTGCTTCATGAGAGAGTTTTTAGGAAATAAGCTAGTATTTCTCCCAAAATAATCTATACTGATCTTGCACTTAGAATCAATTCAGGAAGGCCATCTATCACTGAGGAGTCACCAAAGTCTAAAGCAAACAGGTCCTTCATTCCTGAAGGAAAACCAGTTTATATTAAAATGGAAGTGGGCAAACAATCAAATTAGAAATAAGAATTTCATAGACTCAGACATGGCTTACGCTAGGGTGGGCAACCCTCATAGGTCTCCCACGGTGGGAGATGATTTTTTCACTGTTGGATTTATTATCTTTTGATCAAAGGTCTACATTTTTCTTTTTCTTTTTTATAATTGATAATTATCTTTCCTAGTTTGCCCTTGACACCCTCACCATTTTCCACTGCAAAACCTCCATTTGCAGTAGCCCAACTCTCCCCATCAGTTCCCCCTTCATCCAACCCAAGATCCCCTCTGCCCTGTTATCGCTCTCCTCTCCACAACCATCTCTCCCTAGGCTCCCACCACCACCACAATGCAAACCCTCCAAGGCCGTTGCGCTGTCCTTGTCTGTTTTCGCAACAACTGCCTCATTACCACCAACAACAAGCCCTTGCCTTCCTCCCCGTCTACTGCTTCAACCACACTAACTACACCGAGTCTGCCTCCAACGCTGCCACACAGCCCTGGTTGAGTCTGTCTCTGACCTGTGCCAGAGCCTCTAGGCACACAGCTTCAATCTGGTAGTTTGCGTGGGGAAGCCTGAGTCAGTGCTGGTGGACTTGGCGAAGGCCATCGACACTGGTTTTCTTTATTGTTTACAGTGGGTTGTGATTTGTTTTGGTTTTAGGTGATTGTTTTCGGTCATGGTTGTAACGGTAGTTTATGGTGGTTGCAGTAGACATTCTGGCATCCTAGGGTGGTTTATGGTAGAGGTGTCGACAGTGGCTTGTGTCATCACGGCAGTGGTGAAGCAACAAGATGGAGTGAGAGAAGGGGGCAGGGACAGATTGGGGAAAAAGAAGAAAAAAATTGAATCCTTTATTTTAGAAGTAAAATAAATCTAATGGTGAAAAAATCATCTACCACCGTGGGAGACCTATGAGGATTGCCCACCCTAGCTTGAGCCCTCAGATATATGACATTGAAATCACTATAAAAAGGGTAAAGGAAAAAAAAAAGGAAGAAAAGAGAATCAATCTTTAAGAAGGTCACAAAAGTAAGTCACTCAATCAAACCACAATGTGATTAGGTCACGAATGTATTCAAAGCCTAGAATATGGTACTGTTAAATCATAACCTAATCACTAAACAAACTACAAATTGTACAAAAGTTCAGGATAGTGGACTGGACCGCAAGATAGGTGATTTGAGAGATGCAATAATTAGTTTCAATTTTCAAATTTTGTATAACTTTTGGGTTCAACAACAAAAAGGCAGCCTGGTGCTATAAAGCTCCTGCTATGCATTGAGGGATTATAACCGGAAACTGAAAAATACATACTAAAGGATTATCTGTTATGTTTATCAAGCTTAAATACCTTTAGTGTTCTGAGCTGAATCAGATGCCCAAGAATACTCATAAGACGGTTAAGTAACTCCTTTGATACTTTCCCTTGGCTTGCCTGCTGCAACAAAAACATATAGTCAATATTACAATATGATAATACAATGTTCAAACTGAGAAGACTTTTGAGAAAAAGATAATACAAAATTGTGCATATATCTAGAAGCATTTAGCATAACAAGAAAACAAAATTTGCCAATACCGCTAATCTAGCAACTTTAGCAAGTTTCAGCTTTATTTCTCTAGGCAATCTCCGTTTGACACCCTGAGGTGTGGAATCAGCCTCCTGGTTTTCCATAGTTGGTGGCCTTGCTGTAATAATATTTAAAAGAAAAACTTAGCATTAGCAACAAATTTCCCACATTGCCTATAATGTGAGTTTCAAAACATTTTCCAAACTTACATTCTGCAACTATCTTCTCCAACTCTCGAATAGCTTTCTCAAGTGTTGTCGTTTTAGGCCTAGCACTAGAACCATCTTTCTTGAGCACATTTTCTGATTTCTGCATAAGCTTCAAACAAGATCTTGATCAACACAGTAAATGTTAAACACATAACAGTCCACTTTCACAACTTTTGTTGTCAGCAGTCATAGTAATAAGAACATGTTATCTCACCAAGTGCACGCTACATGGATAGTATAGTTGGCCAAAATCTTAAAGAAAAACCAACCATGTATACCAATATCCCTTAAATAGAAATTATTTTGAATGAAAATGGATGACCCGCAACAGCCAAGGTAGTCAATGGAGTAAATTGAAGCAATAATGCTACACTGTTAAGATCTGATCGCAAGGTATAAGACTTGATCCCACAATAATAGTCCATAGTGGATAGCGTCACAGGATCACTCCCAAAAACAATAGTGGGATGACTGCTATTTTGAATATATGTATATATAAAATATTTTTTATTCTTTCTATTATATTTATTTCTTTTTTTTTATCAGCATATTTATTTCTTATTATTATATTATTTAATTATTACATTTTATTTACAAATATTTTATTTATATATTTATATTATTATTATAATAATAATATATAATATATACACTACCTAAATGAGACATTTTTCCAGTTGTCTTTTACATTCTTTTTACCACAATACCCTTAATTGCTTTACAATAAATGCAATAAATTAATAAGATAAGTTCATTCTTTCTCTTACAAGGATTGGAGAAAAAGACCAGGACACATTAATTAATTAGGTAAAAAGTAATTAAATGAAGAGAGAGATTATGAGTTAACATAATTTTAAGGGTAATTTTGAAAAAATAATACAAATTGCTAACAAATTTAATGTTGCTAACCAAATTAACAAACTTTCCTCAAGGATGTGAATTAGTTAAAAAAGTCTTATATTTAGGGATGAAGGTAGTAATATATAATATGGTATACATTATACATTTGTCTCTATTATATAATATATTATGCATTAATTTTTCTCTAGTTTTTAAATATTATAGAATACTTTATCAATGTGAGTCCTAGCACAATGGCAAAGTTGTGTCTTGATGACCAATTAGTCATGGATTCGAATCCGGAAACAACCTCTTTGCATATGTAAGAATAAGATTTCGTATAATGACTCTGCTTGGGTTGGATTTAGGGTGCAAATACAACACCCACTCCCCCCAAAAACAAAGTAAGAAACCTTGGGATACGGTAGTTTTTTAGTTTTTATTATAGAATAATTTATAGTAAAAATAAAAATAAAAGGCAAAAGAAAACCTCCTCAATTGTAGGACTGCTTTGGTTGGAAAGTAGCCCAATTTAGGGTGCAGATACAACACCCACTCGCACCCAAAAACAAAGTAAGAAACCTTGGCTCTCCCACTACAATAGTTAGCTTTGGTGGTGTAGTTCTCTCAGGAGTCTTATCAATTCGCATTAAAGCTTAATTGCAAACGAGCGATTTGGATAGTGATGACAACATTGCAGTATTTGCTCGGGACTAGTCAAAGAACTAGTGCATAGCCAACCTGAATGGGCATCGGGGCTGCCAAGCATGGTGAGATGATAGGATCCAATTGCAAGGTATGAGACTTGAGTCTCATGTTGGAAGTATGGGATTCTGGTGTTGCGTTTATAAGACTTTGAGCTCTCTAACTACAACTGCTAGTTTTTGTAATATGATTCTCCCAAGGTTCTATCACACACTTTTCCTGGCACACAGCATGTCATGCTTCAACGTAATCTGTTAATCACAATGGAAGTTGATCTACTAGAAGTGATTATATGGTGGGGAGTTCCATGCTTCATATGGTAGCTATGGCTTAGAATGGAGAATCCTTTACTTTAAAGCTGAATAGCAAGAATGAATTGATATAAGCGCAGCAGCGAACCTTCTTATTGGAATTAAATGTTTCATTAAATTACATTAATCACATTGGAAATAAAATAAAGACAACAGAAAAGCAGCTACGTAAACTTACTGGTGTTTGTATAGCAGATTTTCCCACGGACAAGTTAAGATCAGGCAGTTCACGGATGCCATTTTTAGCTTTTGACCGACCAGTCTTTTCTAGATTGTCAACACTACTTGAGATTTTTCCAGGCTGGGCTTTGGAATGTGCAGATCCACTTTTTTCATGGTCCTTCTGATGAGAAGTATCAAGCAAGCCACTTCTATCTTTATATTTATCACGTGTGTTCTTAGATTGAAGTACTTTGGTCTTCTGTTTTTCAGCATCTTCTGCAGCAGGAGCATCGTCATTTGATACTTTCGAACAAACAGGAGGATCTAACATTGGTCTAGTGTCAGCAGTTTTCCTTTTCAAACCAATTCCAGACACATCTAATTGACTCTGAAATTTCATGTCTTCATAATGTTCACCAGGTACACCCAAATTATGGGAGGAACTAATTTTATTTTTCACAGGTAATGATGCAGTCTTTCCAGCAGCAGTCTTACCAACTTTTACATGTTTATTTGATACATGACTATCAATATTTTCTCCAGGATTCTTCGGTATATCTTTCCGGCGCCTTTTCTTTGCTTGCTGGATAGGTAATACTGGAGGTTCATTTCTGGTAATATAGAAAGAAACAGAAAATCAATAAAATCAGGAATTTGTGTGAAAAAATTATCTACTCCAAACTACAATTTAATAGATTCAAAATGTTGGCACAACATATGTAAACAGGTGTCACAGGAAATAATATTCAACATAAGCCAAGAAAAAATGTTATCAGGAACAGGAAGAAAGAACTTCTCAACATCAAATACTAATAAAGGCCTTATGTTATAACTGATGAAAAGTTTAAGTCAAACAAAGTGATAGGTTAGTTTAAAGTACATAAAAGTAAATTCAAAGTTTAGAACAATAGTGTAATAGAACAACAATCAACAATGAAACAAGACCAACATTTCAAGCATAAAATTAACAAGTTACAGGAACACTAATATTAGTTGTTGTCACTACTCAAACTAGACTGTGAATGATAAAGGATCTCATTTCATGTTCATATAAAAATACAAGCATATATATTCCACTGAATTTAGTATTATATCCATCAACTAAAAAAGAGGAAAGTGCAAAGGCTTCCAAAATCAAGTGGTTTACAAAGAAAAGAGATAGACATAAAGAGCGCAACCTAGTGCATGAGGCTCCCACCTAGGGGTGGGCATATAAGTTGGTTCGAACCAATCCGTTTCCGAACTGCACTGGTTTTTTAACCAAACCAGTTTGGTTAAATAAAACTCAATTGTTTTTTTTTTTTCAAATAAGTTTGGTTCGAACCAAACGGGTTTTAAAACTGGTTTACAACTGATTCAAAACCAGTTCAGTCCTGGAACTAGATTTTGAAACTAGTTTGGTTCTGAACCAGTTTTCTAAAACCAGTTTGGTTTTGAACTGGTTTTAAAAATCACTTCTCAAATTTGGTTTCGAAATCGAAACCATTTAAACCAATTTGGTTTCAAATTCGGAATCGGTTCGGTTTAGTTTTTTTCCCTGACCAGTTTTTGAACACCCCTTCGCCCACCAAATGAGATTTGAGGAAGGAAGATGCACACAGACTTGGCCCCACAAGTGAAGAGGCTATTTCCAGGATTCAAACTGGTGACCTCCAGGCCAAAAAGCAGCAGCCTTAGTGTTGCACAAAGGCTAGCTCTCACAAAGAAAAGAAATTGACATACTCCAAAAATATTCAAACAAAAACCACTTACATGCGTTCCAATTTCCCCCTATTTACAAAGAATCCATCATGTTTGATTGCAGAATTATCAACCTCAAAATACTCGTCCTGCAGAAAGAACAGTAGAACTACATAAAAAAATATGCAAGGTGAAACGGCAACAATATAGGACAATACAATTCCTGTCATCATCAATCAAAGGTCAAATAGTCATAATGTCATGAGTCATGACAAATCAATATAGTATAAAAAGATACCAACCAATTCAGCATCATCAATGAAGGAGTCTTCTGTATCATACTGATCATCAGGAACATCAGGTGCATCCTCCTCATCACTGCTGTCCTTATCCTAAAAATGATTCAGAGTCCCATTATTCCCAATATGGAAAATATCTCGAAAAATTTAATAAAATACTTACATATGCATCTATGATATGAATTTATAGTAGAAACTAATTCATTTTTGTACAGACCATTGAGTAACAATCTCAGGAAGCAACACATCCATACCATGTAAAGGCGTTCAATCTTCTCTATTACAGCACTGAAACGGTTTGTCTGAGGTGCACCCTGTTCTTCAATCTCCTTAGGTTGTCCCTAAAAGTGACAAGTGTTATTAAAATAGTGAAACACAAAATCACATAGTCACATACTATTGCGAAAGACAATATGCCAATTCCTGCTGGTATACAAGTATCCAGATGACAAATAATTATACTGTAGCATAAAACAAGATAGAGTCAATTCAAGGCTTGATTACCTTGACTCCATATAATTTCATGCTAAAAATAAGTAGATATATACTACATGTATTGTATAGTTTTGAATTATAAGAACAGAATTCAAAACAACAGCACTAGTCCTATTAAAAAATAGTAGGAGCCAGATACTGGTGAACTGTAGCCTATTAACTTATAGATGTTTGCTAAACTTATTTGTTTCTCAAATAATAAAGCCTTATTCAGATCTATCTATTAATCTCAAAAGAAAATTCAGCTAATAAAAACATCTACATATAAGAATATGTATTGAAGGTAGAAGACAAAGGTATGGAACAACTAAAAATTCATGCAAATAATACTGATTGAGATTTATTGATTTTTATCCCAAATACAATGCCCTCTAACAAAGGGGTGAGCCTTGAATTGAATCAACGGTAATGTTGCTGCTGTGACCAGGAAGTCATGGGTTCACCTCTTGGGAAAAAGCCTCTCCACTTGGCAGGGGTAAGGCTTTGTACATCTACCCTCCCCAGAGCCCAAAAGGTGAGAACCTTGCACACTGCATCACCTTTTTATTAACTACCTTAAACTAATGAGAAAAATCTAAGGCTTCAGTTATGAAACTAGTTAGCATAACATTAACTCCAATTACACCAATATATCACTTTAAATAAAAGCAAATGACATGATGTTCCATCAGTTCACCAAATTTAAAAGAGGACCACACATTAATAGTGTGTTACTGTGTTTGGATTTGCATCTGGGATATGCACATTTTCACGTCAAGTCAACTAATCATCGTAGAAATAACATTTCCTTGCTTTAGCAGTGACACAGTTATGCCATGCCAAAACCAGTATTGTTAACTAGCAGCCAAGGCAGAATGGCAAGGTAGATTTTTTACCAACCACCATAGGCAATTTGTGAAGAAAGGCCCGCCATAAGGCGCAATGGCATGTTTATATGGCGGAATTTTGGACTTCTGCCATCTGCCATTGATAACACTGGCCAAAACACAAATACAAACAGACAGACATTATGTCAATAGGCATAACGCATTCAACCTAATAAATATGAAGTCAAATACAAGTACTTCTGCGAGCAATTTGACTTTGGCACGACAAAACCCTATTAAATGATTATCCATAAGAGCAGCGCCACGCAGCACAAACCATTGTTGAAAACCAACAAGAAACATCATGGCATAACAAGAATCCAAATTAAGTCAATAAGCATAACGCATTCAAACTAAATAAACCTAATAAATTTCAAGTCAAATACAAGTAATTCCACAAACAATTCAACTTTGCCACGACGAAACCTTTTCGAATAATTTCACGTAAGATCAGTGCCACGCAGCACAAACCGTTGTCAAAAACCGACAAGAAACATCCGGGCACTTCCCAGTTAACAACATGCCAGGTCAATCATTAACATTTTAGCAGAACGTAATCCTAAAAAATAACACTATCCTCATTCCTAACCCTTATTTCAGTCCGGAAAAAAAAACATTCACGGCACAGTCAAAAACCACTCTTGCAAATTACAATTCAAAATACCATCCATACACTACAGTAACCCTCTCACACATTGCACCCTACTCACCGAATCACAATGTACGTAAACAGAAATTTCAGAAACACACAAAAACTAAACGAAAATTTCAGAAGCACATTATTACTCGAAACAACAATTCGGAACCTAAAAAGAGGCTCACCGGAGCGATTCTGGACTCGAGCGCAGGGTTCGCACTGGGAGCGCGGTGCTCCGGTGCGGAAGCGGATCCATTGTTGACCTTGGTGGCGTCCTTCATGAGCTTCTTCCACGACACTATGGTGGTCTCTCCCGGGCGGAGCTCCACCGTGAACATTTTCCGGTCACCTTTCTTCACGAACGAAGACGGAGCCCTCGCCGCTGCCGACGAGGAATCGCCGCTGCCGCCGAGAGGAGCCACCTCCTCTGCCGCCATCGATTGGCGAGTTTCTCGGGCGTCGGTGCGAGGTTTCGGGGAAAAACTGTTAGGGCGCGACAAACATGGCGGAAAGCGAAACGATAATTATAAGCCCTAGAAACTGAAAAGGAAGAACAGAGAACGAGAACGAAAAGATGAAGGAGTGAAGAGGTGAATTGGAATTGCGCGGATTCAAAAAATGAGAGAAAGGAGGAAAAGAGAGAGAAAAAAAATCAAAAGAAAATATTTTGCTGTAAAAAACAAATTAAAGGAAAAAGAAAAAAAGGAATGTGGAGCGGTTTTAAGTTTGAGTGCAATTTCGACTCCGGTCGTAAAAAATGTCAAGTCTTTTGTTTTCGGAGAATGGGAGGGAGGGAAAAGGGATTTTGGGGCGGGTATGGTTATTCTGTGGGCCGGATCCTGTGTTCAATGGTAATTATTTAGCATAAGTGGATTGTTCATTGGACAATTCATAATACAAATTTGAAAATAATTTACATAGCACCAGTTGTTTTTGTTACGTAGGGTGTAGGAGTATTTTGACTAGTACTTTATACTTATTCTTTTTTTTTTTTATGTTTGTAGCAAAAGGAGACACAGCAGTGACACCTCCTCTCCTGTTTGGTTGTCATACTTTTTTCATGATTATATCTATAATTGATGTAACAAGTTATATTTAAAACCAATGCAAAAAAAAGTATACAATGTGAAAAATTAGTTATAAATATAACTTATATATATATATATAAAAGAGTGTGACGTCCTACTTGACAATATGTCATCTGAATATTTTCAAAATTACACCAAACTAGAATATAATGAGTAAGATTTAGATATTTTCTATAAAATTATCCACTTAATTCTGTATAGAAATAATATGTGTCCGGTTTCGTATTAATGTGTAACAATTTTAATTATCATTCTTGTATTTATAGGATACTTATATTCAAGATTTACACTTTAGAATAAAAATTTAATTAAAATATTTATTATAATTATAGTCAAAATTCATTCTTAAATAGTTTAAACATAACATTAAAGACACACACATAATATTAAAAACAAGCAAATATAACATTAGTTTGTCCAAACTTAAGTCATAAATAAACAAAATTACAAAAATAATCATTTAACATGATGATTGTTAAAGTTAATGTTCTAATCATTTAACAAAAATTATAATTAAAAGTTTAGGATTTTTCACTCTTAAATAATCATCCAACTTAGTGATTTAGGATTTTTCAATCTATGATACTGTTAGAGATTAAAGACTTAGAGTATTAGTCATAGAAAATATAATTATTTTAAAAAAATTATATATAAATAATATATATATATATATATATATATATATATTACTATTTTGTAACATATATTAATTATGGTAATTTGTATATATATGACATGTGTGGGATGGGGTGTGTTAGATATTATAGTGCCTATGTCCGGGTAACTATGCAAGTATATATTTATCTCATACCCAATCCCAATATTACATGTAATTACTCGTTCCACTTGTGAATATTTTTACGGATATTTGGACTATCTTAACACCAAACATTAAATAGTTTTTGGTAAAAAAATATGGTAATTTTGTAATTGTTACTTCAAACATTGTGTTTTTTTAGTTTCATTTTTATGTACTGTTAATATAAAAATCTTGCATTGTTAATCATTAAAAAATCAATTATCAATAAAATCATATTATATTAATATCAAATATCAAATTATATATTATAAAAAATAGAATACGATTTTGGGTGTGTGAAATCTGTTTGAAGGATTTGTGAAGTTTGATTTGTGAAGTTTCTCTATGAGGACTTTAGATTCGCCTTTGAAAAACCACATATGTTTTAAGTTGTTTTGACCCAAAAACTTGAAGCAAATGTCATTTTCAAACTATTTAGATTTTCAAAGGGGAACCAAAGCTCGCAACTTTGTTTTAATGTTCTCTAGTCCTGTTTTGAGATCTCGAGCCTTATACAAAAAAATTGGAAGAACAAACCGTTTTCTAGAAATATGCTTTTTTTTTTTTTTTGCAAACTTGTAATTTATGCCATTTTGAAACCAATGGGAGTTTTCGAGATAAACCAAAACTCATGAGTTTGTTTTTCAATATCATAAACCTGTTTTGGGGTTTTAAAATGAGAAGAACATTGTGTGTGCAATATGGTTGCTTTCCAAATTTGTCTCTTAGAAAGTTTAGCTCAAAGAGAGATTCTTATATGACCAACATGTTCTTAGCTTAGAAACGGATTTACCTACAACTCATATAAGGTATGATAGGTTCAAACTTTTGATGTTGAGTAGAATTGAGTTGTGTCTCAAGGGTAGCCATATGGCTTATGTAGTAGCTTAGGTGGAATTCTACTGAATTCACTCTATGTTAGTGAGTTTCAAACTCGAGGATAGATATTATATATATCTTTATGTTAAGAAGGATGTTAAGTTGGCAGCAAATCATTCTTAAGAGAAATATCTTTCCATAGGACACCTTGATCTATAAATAAAATGGAATTAAGTTGAAAAGTGGTGGGTTGTTATAAGAATAAATAAGTGAGATTGCAATCTTGGTTCACCTTCCACTTAACTTAATTTCAAGGACGAAATTCTTAAAACCATGGAAGTATTGTAACATTTCTATTTTCATACCTTGAAATGATTATAGTAAAAATAGCTAATGTTTAAATGCAAGTTAATATTATAATATTTTAAGTAGTGAAATAATTATTTTTTGTGTGTGTGATGTTCTTAAATGAATAAATGTTTTAGAATTTTAATTATAGCCTTAAAAAGCCTTGGTCAAACATTTGATAAACCAAAGTCAAATCAGTCAAAATAAGAGAATTTTCTCATTAATGATATTTTGATAATTATACCATTTTTAGGTTAAAAATTATTTAGAGCCTTAACAAATTTAGTTTAATTATAATTAGTAATTGTCATGTTTTTAGTTCAAGAAAATATATTATCATTTATTAATAAACACTGCCCTCATTCAAAACCATCGATATATCATTTAACAAGAGTAAAATTATGATAAATTTTCAAACACTTCAGCAAACAATATCTCAAATGATGATTCAGACGATATTGCAAACTTGAGGTTGGAACAAAAAGAGTAGTCTTTCTTAGAGGGAGATGTATTGCATGAATTGAATTTATTTAATAAACAAGGAAGAGATATTGTTTTTTTTGAGAAAAAATATTATAGGAAATGAATAGAAAAATTATTTATTATTTTGATTGAAAGTGAATCTATTGATCTAAATAAGGAAAAAGATACCCATTCTTTTGAAAGAATCATTAATATTAATCTAAATTAGATAAATATAAGTAAAAAATTATTCTTATTGTGTGCAATGTTACACATGTTTTTTTTAGGAAAATGTCACACATGTTAGAAACGCGAAGTTTAAAGTCACAGAGAGTTTGAGAAAAATAAATTTATTTCCTATAATATTTCTCCTCCCAAATAATATATTTCTTATTTATAAATAAATTCAAATCCTATAATATTTCTCCCTCCAAAAAACAATATTAAATATAATCCTTCTATTTCTATTTTACGTACGTTGCTCCCTGTGCTTAGCAATCTACTTTTGAATATTGTAACCTCTTTAAAGTGTCATTAATAATCTTGTAAAGAAGATATAAGTTGAATAATAGTAGATAGAAAAAAAAATATTGTTATTTTTATTTATATTAAAATAATTTATTATCTTTAATACTATTTTTTATTATGTTCCGATAGATTTATATTATTGGGTGCTTGAAGTCAAATATTAATATTTTAGTATGGTATCAATTTTTTTTGGAGATGATTATGGTGTCCATAATCATGATTAATGAGTAATGTGATACTTTATCATTGAAAAAACATATTTATTATTTTAATTTTTTCATAAAGAGGGAAATAGATGAAACATTATTTTTTTAGGGAGAATATTATAAGAAATGAAGATTTTCTTTTGTTATGTGTCAGATAATATAGATGTTTCTTACCTATTAAGTTAAAGACTAAGTTTATTCATGATGTATAATTGTTGTTGATCAAAGAAAATTTTACAAACAAAAGAAATCGAGCATGAATTCTCCCACAAAATAAATCTTTTTCCCACATGTGAATGCAACAGTACCACTAAGTCAATCCTATGAGTTTATAAGAAATGAATTTGATTAAAATATACTAGAGATATTTATTATTTTAATTGAAAGTAAATCTATATATTGATCTAAATAAGAAAAATATAATAATTATTTGAAAATAATTGATACTGATATATTAATACTTGGATACGATCCTTGCATAATATACAATTGGGGAGAGACAAAGAGTTTTAAGTTTGACTAAACTTCAAATCAAGGATTAGTCTCACAATTAATCTAAATAACCAAAAGTTTGTAGAAATACTTCATGATTCCACTAGAAAGTCAAAGACCTTAATTACGGTTGAAAAAAATAAGTAAGATGTTAATCTAATTGAATTAGGTAAACATAAGTCATTAATTACTCTTATTATATACAATGTTGCACAAAACTGTGTAAAAACCAATCCGACAAAAAAAAATCAAACTGAACAGGTTGTTATCTAAAAAATTGATTCGAATTCATGCGAAGAAAGACGAAATATTCTTTTTGGAGGGAGAAATAAAGTAGTGTTATCACATAGATAACGAGGCACGTTAATTAATCTGACATCTTTACTAACATAGATGTATGTTGATGTTTTTTTTTTAAGGAGATGTATGTTGATGTTGGAGTGCACAAACATGGAGAATATCTTAATGTATATAGATTCTCATAGGCCATAGCTTTCCAAATAATTGGTCAGTAAAATGTAGATTTATACTTTATTGGGAAGAGAAACAATATTATTGTTATTTCAGGTGGAATGTTCGCAACTGCTCTTGGGGAGGAATGCCGAATGTCATGATAAAAACCTAGACATTGAAAGAATGTGATAGTTTTTCTTATTAGGTTTAAATTTATATTCTAATGTTGGTGTCTAAACAGTTGATATACAATCTTTATATAATGAGCTAAGCTTTTTGAGTTTTGAAAATACACTTTTCTGCAAATTTGACTTAAAAAAACACGTGATTTTGAATATATACATTTGATTAAAAAATTGTATTGAATTCTATTTTCATGTTCACTAATAATTTAAAAATATTGTATTGTTTTAATAAATTTAATAATTATACATCAATAATATAAAATAATTTTATATTATCATTTAATTATAAATTAATTCATGTATAAGACAATTTGTGTAAATCGATTTATATTATAGGCGTACATTTTTTTTTCACTTTTAATTTGTGTTGTTTTAAAAATATATAGGAAATTTTGTACGGATAAAGAAATGTTTTATTTGTAAATATTTCATTTTTTTCACCAAATATTAATTTTTTATATTAAATAAACATATATATCGTGAAAGTCTTGTTCACTTGTTTGAATAATATATATAAATTATTTATTATTTGTCTTTAATTTCTAGGTATAAGCAAAATTAAACAAACTTGTGTTATTCAAAATTGATGGAGTTTCCCATAATTTGGCTACGTGCCACTAACTATACGCTTATTGGTTCATTTTTAATAGGCTCGAAATAATAATAAACTAGACCATATATAAACCTGTCTAGAACATACGAACAAAAATGGGACCCTACAGAAAGGATGACATCTTTACTAAAATATCCATCCACTCACTCCCAAACATAAGCTTATCTCAATATCCCAAGCATCACACAGGGGGAACACATGAACAATATGAGGTGCCTCCACCTCCAACCTTCACTGCTTCCTTTTCCTTTGCATGCAAAACTCAAACCGCAGTTACATCATATGAGGCACACTACCAAACTATTTTGGCTTACTACTCACCAACCTCCACGTGGCCAGCACTTACCTTCAGCAAATCCACTAAGTACCAAGGCACTTCCACATTTAGTGGTTGTTGCCCCAGCCCAATCCGGTGACTTGTCCACCTTGCTTCCAATAAGGTCCAATCTCTTTCTTTCTCTTTTTCATTGCTTGGAGAAAAGTTATTTGCTAATATTTCGATGTCAAGCACATTATTAGCTAAAGTTCATTAAAAATTTGTATTTTTTTTTAAGTCTGACTTCTTATTCAATAAATTTGGGAGTTAGAAAAGAGGGTATACTAAAAAAAAATGTATTGTTAGCATTCCTCTTATTTATTTGATAGTTCATGATTATTATAATTGAATTTGACACTAGGCTTAGGCTTATAACAACCTTTTACTCCAAAATGGAGTTTAGTGTGATTTTTGAACTCTGGAAGTTAACTAAAAAGATTTCTTTATATATTGCAGTGCTGTGCTTCTATCGGCATACTTCATAGCAAATTTTGTCGTGCCAGGTTTCCTTATCAACTCTTTCGGATATGATAAGTCATCAAACGAAGAGCAGAAGGTTGACGATGTAAATGCAATAGAAGATGAATAGATAGTCAAGGGAGGTCACGAAGGAAGAAACAGGATTACGTAAATGTGAGAACTGAGCTCATGATGGTTGAAGCATTACTGCATGTGTTTTCATATCTTTAGTTCGCATTTAGATTATAATAAAAACATCCAAGTGTGATTTCTGTTGCTCATTAATATTAGGTATTCTAGACTTGGTAGCTATTACAATCTCATGAAACCAAATTATTCCTGCCCTTGATTCAGTGGGGTTACTACTACCCCGAAAAAAAATGTTAGTAAACCTCTTATGAGTATAGTCTTTATTTAACATAAGATTAATATGATTATTGTTTGATATTTAAGAATACAAGTTCTTTGTACTAAAGAAATTTGCCATCAATGATTATGTTTATGTTAATGTTAGTATAGAAATACTTGCAAGTGCATCATGATCATACCATTAACGTAAAGAGTTGTATTATTCATGAAACATTTGTTATGACAATATTTTCCCCCTTATTATCTCTCTTCCCTTCCTAACTTTTCCCAACAATATTCATGTCCAGATACAATTTCTCAAACATAAATTCACTGTGTTATACTGTTATATTAATAGATCAAATTCTGTTAGACAGAGACTAAACTACCCAAAAGCAATACTATATTTTTTTAATAATTACAAGCATTACTATTTTATATCTATTAGGATATATTTTTTAAAGTCTTTTTTTATTATTATTGTAATTATTAGTTTTTACCGAGAACTTAATGTCAACCATGACCAAATTCCTAGAGAGTTGCAAGCTAGAGCTCAAAGGATCTCCAACAGCCGAGCAGATTGCAAGTATTGGCACAGAGTGAACACATAAAATGTTTACTAAAGGCCCGAAAGCTATATTTTCATTTCCCTCGAATAAAAAAGAATGAAGTATTAATTAAAATTTCTACAGAATACAACCACCAAGTATTTGGCAAAAGAATAGAGAAAATTTACAGTTATCTGCAGGGGGAAGGGGAACCCAAAAAACATTGCTTATCCTCAATAAACACAGTGGAAGATGAAATTTGTCTAAACAACTGTCCAACCAGTATCGATAGAAGATTTCTCAGAAGGAGATGGGGATCCAGACTTGGGAGGCTTCTTTCCAAACAAAGATGACTTGCTGTCAAAGAAACTAGAGAATGATTGCCGACCTGACTTTTCTTCGTCGTTTGTCTGATCTTTTGAGACAGACTTCCTCAATTGTTTATCTTTGCCTCCAAAGATAAGGCTAAGCCTCCTAAACGGGCTCCTTGGATCACCGGTAACCTTAGTTGATTCCTCTGTCTGCTTAATCATTTTTAGAGCTTCTTCAGGATTCAATAACATTTTCTCCACTGTTTCATATACCTACACAGGAATACGAACATTAAATTCTCTATTGAATGATGTTATTAACAATGAGTTGCAGATATAAATCAACTACCAAGAGTTTTATTATCAATTTACATTTCCAGGGGAATGATATTTCATCCCCATGCTTAAGAAGTAGGGTTATCTTGCATAACGAGCTTGTATGTTTAACAAAAAAAAGAAAACAACAAACTGAATAGTTCTGGAAGGTAGGCTAGGTAAAAGTTACAAATTTCACGCATAGTGATAGTCTTGGAGTGTTCCTTTTTTTCTTCAGGACTCTGCTTTGTGAGTTTATTTATACAGTGAATGAATGACTGTTCAAATACGAGGATAAAACAATAAATTTCTCCACTGGATTACGTGTCATATTGACCATATATTTCATTAAGGTATTAATGAATAGAGAGGCTTCACAAGGATTCAGGGAGATGCTATATAACTTCATAAGTCACTTAATCTAGGAGTACCCACCTGGACGAGACCATCAACTTTCTCATTCAATTTGTTGTTTTGACAAGCAGTGATTATGTACTCCTTGCAGTCATAGAATAACTTCGAGAAGTCACTGTTACTAGACAGCATAGGTTCGGCAATTGCAAATCCTAAGCCAAGCTATATAATTAAAACCAAAGGTTATGATTAGAAAGGTATAGAAATGGTATAAGCATCAATACACATCAATCAAATCGAGTCAACTTATACGAAGATGAAAGAACAGGCTGAGTTTCTATCAAGACACTTTACAAAATTACAGGATTATGTAATACGATAATTTATCAATTAAACAACATTTTGGAACAAAATACTTTTATGTAATTTAAAAATTCTGAAATAATATAAAGTTAAGAATAATATATTTCTTTTCAATAAAAATTGGTGACATAAAAGAGCAAATGCTTTAATCTTCATAAAAATTAACAGCAATGCTACTGAAGTCTGTATGGAAAGGAGTTTTACTAAATGCCTGTTTTACATTTTTATTAGGAAAAAAGGACAAAGATGTTTAAAAATGTATTTAATTGACAGTTCACTGCCTCCAGTGAAGGCTATCAATTTTCTTGAATGACACAGGATATTACTATTAGTCCTATGTAACAGGAAGAACATCCCCCGTCCTTACAACAACAAAAGCCTTATTCCCCCGTCTTCAACAGAAAAATATTAAAAGTAATACATTTCATCTCCTTTATACAGGCAGATGATAAGTATGTTTGCACAGTTTCCATTTTTTTTTGCTTCCCTTTCTCAAGACCAAAAATTTTGATCTAGGACCCCCATAACCAGACATCACATTGGAGATTTGAATACTCCAGTTTGGGCCAGGTTAAAACACAAAAGTTGAAGAATTTATACTAACAAATGCTTTATTGGTGGTTGGAGCCAGCTCAAAACACACAAATTGAAGTATTTTTAGACTAACAAATGCTTTAGAAGTGTTATAAATATCTTTTAAATAATTAACATTGATACAGATTATGGATAATGAAGGGCATTTTTATCAGTTAAGGGCAGATATTTTGGATAAATTATGCACTTAATGCTATTGGAAATTTCATAAAAAGCATATTATGCGGTTTTAAACTCTTCCTGTTCCTGGTCTACTATCAATGATCATTTCATTTTTAACTGTATACTGATTATGGATTAATGGGAATGCCCTTAACTGATAAAAATGCCCTTCATGATCCATAATGCATAAGGTTATTGTCTACAAATGCCCTTCTCTACCAAACACACACATAAGGTTATTGTCTGCTGATTATGGATTAACGGGAATGTCTGGATTGTCAAACTGCAAGTGTGCATGTGTTAAAGAATAATCCTATGCTACCTAGAGTCCTTTGAAATCCAGCATACGTAACATGTTGCTGCATTAGATATTAGAGCTCTAGGGACATTTTGGGAATGGACATGTGGAGGCGACCAATTGCCTTATATGTTCGTATAAAATTCTTTCAACCACCAGCATAGATAACAAGTTGCCTTATACTAGAGCTCTAGGCAGGTTTTGTTAAGGGACGTGTGGACATGCCCAACTGGCATGCCAATCTAATACTTCTAAACTCGCAAAAAATTCCTAGAGCCTAGATGTCAATACATTTTTCTCCTATGACATGCATTACAGGAATATAGTTTAGTTCTTGATTGGTACCTTCATGATTCAAGTCTATTACTATATATTCTACAATCTTGTTTAGATTCAGTCACCAAACTCCAAAAAATAAGAAAATACAATTTTCAAATAAAAAATTAATTAATATACATCACTTATGAGTTATAATATTAATGCTTCAGAGATCCATTATGTAATGACAAATGACAACTGTCTATATGCAACAAACTTAATCAATGTGATAAAAAAATAAAATAAAGAACTTACTAAAGAAACAAACAGCTGTCCAAAAAGATCAGATGGATGGATGTCTTCAAATGCATTGAGGATGCCCTCCCTATAAATGAATGCAACAAGGGATTCAAGAGATGGCTTTAGGGTTGAAATATATAAATTAATGCAAAAAATCTTCATCACCAACTTACACTGCTAAATCCTCATCAAACAGAGGTGCCTGCTTAACAGCAGGTACTGGTTTGGATGTTTCCCACAATTCACGCCATAAATTACCTACAATTCAGATATGTTTAATAATATGAAATCAGAAGAAAGTAAATGCTCGACAGTTCCCGTATTTCTTGCAGATTTTGTGTGTTATTATAACTTATAATAAAAGTAAGACGGTACTCAACATTTACTTATCTCCATATGCTTTACCATAGATGTGATATGATATCCAATTTAGGTAATATATCTTACATAAATGCTACAAAGATTGAGGAATAGGGTTTCAACACTTTCAATTCCATGGTTTGCCCATGGCAATTAGGAATATGAAATCTGAATATCTATGCTGATATCAATTGACTGACAATGAAATTATTAATTCAACATTCAAAATTATTCAAACTCTACACTTAGACATTCTGGACCTAAAACTGATCAGTTTGCCACAAAAGTTCCTACATTAGACTGCAATAAACAATTCCCATCATACATAGTGTAGTTCCATGCATATCTTGCTCACAACTTACCAAATCACAACCTCTTTGGAAATCAAAGCCATAAAGAACACATAAATGATGGTAAAATTTATAAGCATAGAACAAAAGTTTACTATAATTGATGACAAGAGACAGTGAACAATTGTTTCAAGCAAAATAAATCCACAATTTTATCAGATGTTGATGGTCCATTTACGTTGAAAAAAAAAATACCACAAAATAGCCTTGCAGGAGAATTTAAGTACATCAATCTATGATGGAAAAGACTGAAAGTACACCTTCTTTTTGCATTCGCCGACTTAGCTGACCTCTGGAAGACAATGGCTCACCACTATCAAAAACCTCACTATCCTCTGTACTTGCTTCATTATCTGTCCAATCAGGAGGAGAGTGCCATCTTACAAAATCCTCCAAAATACATCCAGGATTTGCAGCCTAAAATATGATAACAAACAAAACTAACTCAGACAGAACATTAGGCACATTTAACATAGTAAGAAGCATTCACAATATCAGTAAGAAAAGTTCCCTTCAAGGGAGCCCCTTACCTTGAAAGCCTGCATATCTGAGAGCAGTTGAGAGCACCCAGCACCAACACTGACCATAAAAGATAACTTTGTAATAAGAAAATGCCTAACTGATGCTAACTATAAGCTATTACATAATTGATGCACATCTGCAATTAAAGAAAGCTAGCATGTACAAATTATTTACATAAGAAACAGATATATGATCATAAATGTATTACAAAATAGCATTCTGTGAATGTTTGTTGATCAACTAGTTCATCAATGCAAATTCTAGAAATTAGTAAAAAAAAAAAAAAAAAAGACCAAAGACATAGGTCATAGATTCAGAATCCAGACTCACAGACCCTGGTCGTGGGAGTTCATAGTCTAGATGTGAGTCAATAGGTCATAATCATAGGTTTAGATCATGCGAAACAATTAAAAAAGGCATACAGGAAGTCAGGAACACATCTAACAAGTAATGAAGAGCCCAAGAAGCAAGATGACCTTGATTATTTTAATAATATGAAAGAGTCAATTGGGATTCACACGCTATATATAAGGAAAACGGAAAGTGCATTTAGATTTAAGATAACAGATTGCGTCATGGATGAATCTCAGTTAGCATACAGACCTCCCTGTCCGCAGCACAAACTCCTCTGTTTCCCTGATTAGATCTTCTGTAAGCAAAGGTCCTTCCTGCATGAAACGGTCCCAAAGTTCTCAAGTATAAGAGTAATTTTAAGTAGTGATTCAACAACATCAACATCAACAATACCTTTAACCCAAGTTAATTGGGGTCGGTGGTAGATGAACCCAATGATAAATTGAAAATAAGACAAACGAGAGAAAAAAAAAAACCTAAAACCTAAAAACCTAAAAAACCTAAAAAAAACCTTAAGTAGTGATTATATAGAAAAAATATTTATCAAACCTGAGTGATTGGAGAATACACAGGCTCGCCAGTTTCCAACAATGTCATATCTCCAGCAGGATGATCTGCACCAAGTCGAAGAACAAGCTCCCCACTATTCAATCTAGCATATAGAACAGGGTTTGCAGGAGCTCCGGCACTACAATCAGTCGATTCTTTTATGTCTGTATTAGCTTGCATCATCATAGAGTCTAAAGATTCAGTGGCAATAATACGGAACCTTTTCCGAGAGATGCAACAATTAATTACTTGAAATTGTTGATATAGAAGACATGACTTCAGATCAGGAATCTCATTCTGGGGAACTCCTGGTAAGTATTGTTCCTCAAACCAAAGTTTCCTTAGCTGTATCAGTAAAATAACTAATTAAGTTTAAAATATTCTTCTTCAGCTGGTAATTAAGGAAAAGTAGGATTAGTGATTCTAGTTAAGTTCAAGTTACAGATCCTAAACCAGAAGAAGTTTGTATATGATTTTTTTCTTTTTTCTTTTGTAGACAAACAGATTTGAGGAGGAAAAGAAAGGCAAAAAGCTTTACAGTACACGAGGGATTCTGTTGTTTTGGTTTGAAAGCCTTCAAAGTTTCCAATAACACAGCATATGAATAATTTGCTTCCTTTTCCAAAAAATTTATTTATTTGCAAAGGGGAAGGGAAGGATAAAATTGGATGCAAACTTTAATAGACCAGAATTTAAAAACAAAAAGAAAAAAGAAGCAGCATAAAGCAAGGAAAAAAAATTCGCTACCCAACAGCTCAAACAAAATGAGGTTCTCAAACCTTTAAAATAACTATTAAAAATCAAAACAAGTAGGAAACAAAATTTGACATTTATTAACATGGCATCATCAAGTGATCTTGCATATTTATCTGGCCAAATCACGTGATCTAAGATGAAGATATCAATGATGATGATGCATTCTATTACTAAGATCATAATCACTTAAACTGACAGTTACTTCAGATAATAGTTTATATATAATGGAAAAATTGATCAATAATGTAAATTATATCTAGAGTTCTGGGTAAGTAATAAGGTGTATTATTATGATATCAGAACTATAAGTTCTTTTCAAGTTAAACATACTTCAGCAACAACCCCGCACCAGAAAAGAGCCATTTTTCGAAGAGTCTTGTAGTTTCCAAGGATTTCAGCTAGCTTAACAACAAGGCTTTCGGGGGGCGCACCATGAATATCTCTTGGCAAAGATGTCATAGCACTTTCCTCTAGATTAGAGTCGATCTTTCTTCTAAGGAAATCCCCTTCTGCGAATATCTTGCAAATATTACAACGAAAGTGAAAGATCATAACAGATAATGGGTTAAGGAAAATGAGGACAAGCAGTAAAATGTTCTTTAACATAATTACATTATCAGCAAGCCACCTACAATTCACATACCTGGATCAAATAGAGAATTAATTAACTGCACAACTTTCTTGTTGCTAGTGAACTCAGATGTAAGTTTGTCCTCCTTTTCACGTAGCACTAAAGCCTTAACTGCCAAGAAACTTAAGCCTGTCCTCTCTCTAGCAGGTGAAGAACCTCCTGATGAAGCTATAAAATCTTTCATTGACTTTGCTTTACTTCCAGCCCTAGTCAAGAGGTACAAGAAATTTAAGGAAGAGGCTAGATATATTGTTGAGCAGAAATCTTTCTGAATGATAGAACAAGACTCTTATGTTGTTGAACTATAAAAACTTGCATTTGACAAATATGTGCTCTGCCAAATAGAGAAGGGGAACTTTGCAACCAGAGAAATAGAATGCAACAACATTGAATAGAACCTTTCAGTAGTTCACAAAAAGTGGCAGGAAAACGGGACAACAGAATGCAAAAACAATTACAACTTACTCAACAGCTATAGCCAATTGCTTTAGCACAGATGATGGAGGAATGGGATCTTTAGTTGCAGCAGTTAGGCCTTCAACTGAGGGAATTGCTTCTGAAGCCTGAATCAAAGTTTTTACTCATACATCATTAAAGCAACCCATATGTGTAATTGAATTGGCAAATCAATAAGATACTCATTTGTATAATTGATAGGCAAATTACTAAGAAATCTCAATTGTATCTTCAAAGATTTTACTGGAAAGAGGGACACCATGAGATAACTAATAAGCATGCATTACCAATTTATCACAAGCATACCAAGCATTGCTAACTTACTAGACAAAGGATGATGACACAATCTGACAGACTATTTTGAAAACAAAATGCTCATAGTCAGCATACATTATCAGATTTTGCTAACATCCTCCTGACTTAACTTCCTGGTTTAGAGACTTCAATCATACGCACAGAGTTGGAAGATGAATCCTTGAGTTAAAATGTTTCAGATTTTCTTACCTTGGCCTCAAGATCATTCTTTACATTCAGGAGGTACAAATTATCATCATAAAATGGAATTGCCATGCTTGCATCCCCAACTTTATCTGAATCTTCAACTTCTTTTCTCCCTCTCCGGATGTTCTTTATTTTATCTTGCCAATCCTGCTTTATTCCTAAATGTGGAGGCCTCCACTTTATATGCTTCGATTCACTATGAAGCTGCGCCATCCCATTACAAAGACCAATTGTGTAAGTAATTACAGGACAAATGTCACGTAATAAATACCTAGACATAAACGCAAGCAAAAACATATAAACAGTTTTCAATCATCTTTAAGCCAAGACACATTTCGAAATTATAACTATTCACTTTGCAGGACTCCTGCAAATATTTTCACAATTAATTGTGGAATTTTTTTTTTTTTGAGGAAGTCATTGAGGGAACGAATCAAATAAGAAACAGAGTTCATTAGATTCACCAAACAATGAATTTCAACACCCTGATCTAAATTTCCCTTCCCCTATTAACCTCAAATTAGAAACTCACGAAACAAATATACTTTTGTTTGATAATCAAATACAGCTCCCGGAAGTGCATATACGTTGGGAATAAAAACAAAAACGTAACAAAACAAAACAACAACGAATCGAACCTTGGTAGGATTGAAATAGTTAAGTTCAATGTTTCCTCTTCCAAATCAATAATTGCCATTACCTTGGAGTCGTTTTCATCGGTGTGAGGAGATTCAGCTTCTGGTTGTTGGCCAGTGAAGGTGTTGGGCGACGACTGCTTATCGTGATCTTCTTCACGGTCAACAGATTGAGTCAATGCTAATTCCGAAAACAATAATAATAATAATAATTATTTTTATTTTATTTTTTTAATTTATTTTTGTATGAATCTCCCAAAAAGAGAAAGGGAGAAGAAAATTAAAAAAAATGCACATCCGTTCGGAATATAAGGAGAAAAGGGAAAACTAAAAATAGAGAGATAGTGATTGATGTGGCGCGAGGAGAACCTCGATCCGATTTGAAATCCAAGAGAACGCGCTCCGCTTTGGCCGCGGCGGAATGAAAGGCGGTTCTCGCTTTGGACACAAAAGTGTGCTGCTCCTCCTCCATTTCCTGCGCACGTTAAGCCACAACACGCGAATATGAGGTCAGGGTGAAACGCTGAGAGTCATACCATGCCAAGACTAGATGGAATGGAAGAAGACCAACACGGTTTCATAATTGATATCAACTAGTATTAGTAGTAGTGGAACATCACAAATTCAGTGTCCTCTGCACTAAAATAACCCAAACCAAAACGGGGATTAAAGTAATAATATTGGTCCGTTCCGTTATATACTACGAGTCCGTGGCAATTGCCAATTGCATTAAATCAGTTTGGCCGGTCTTTTAAGGGTGGATTTAGTAGAGAAAATGAAAAAAATAAATTAAAAATTAGTATGAATTTTTGACCTTTATTACTTTATTTTTTTTCCTTTCCCGTCTACTAAACCCATCCTAAATCCGATTTCTCGAAATGCATGCCGGTCTGTCCTTTCCTGCAGTCCAAACTTGTGCTACCATACATGATAAAGAAAAAACAAAACAAGCATTCACGGTTGAGTTGACTATAATAAATTATTTGGATAAATATTAATAAAATTGATTTTGAAATTATATATTTTGTTATTTTTATTATAAGATGAAGTTATGAGTAAAACTTAGTATTAAATCTTTGGATTTAATACAAAAGCTATTTAATGTGTGTTTGAATTGATTTTGAATTAAATAATTTAACATAATTGAATATTATAGAATTGATTTTAGTAGAAGTATAATCTACTCTTACTTACTTCAATTCTACCATAATTTTGGAGGCCCTTCTTTAGGATGTCTGGACGTGAAACCAACAAAGGTTTATAGGTACATGTTTTGAAATAAGATTCCCAAGATTTATTATTGTCGTCCTCGGATATGGAGGAACAACTTTTTGAATTAGGTTGTCACTGCCTATTTTAATATGGTGTTCAGGCAGAACCAATGTAGTAAAAAATGAAAATTTTCTTTCGTTTTTTATTATTAAATAAAATTAAACTTATAAGTTTATTATACCAGATCCTTTCCTTCTTCTTCCACTTGGAAGTAAACTCGGAGAAATGAGAAGGCAAGGAAGAGAATAATTGCCTAGGAAAAAAAAAGTTTGGATTGAAATTATTGTAGTTCCATCACTTTTATTATATAGATGTGGATTCTCTCACCAAATAACAATAAAGATTTAAAAAAATTCTTATTCTTAATCTGTGGTCTAATTCAAAATCAATTTATTTTACCTCAAACATAGTAATTGTTATTAGAACTGGATTTGGAATATTTTTTAGATATAAGTATAATAAATAAAGATTAAAATAATACTACTATTTTAGCATTTAAAATTAAGGGTAATATAAAATTAAAAAGTATTTATTTTATTATATTCCATTTTTATGTTATCTTAATGCATTTCATCTCATTTCTTGGCAAAAGAACCCAAATGATATATTTTTAATAAAAAATTATGAATTTGGTGCTGTTTTAAAACATATTACCAATCTGGTGTTTGGGTCACGCCCAAAATTAGGTAGAACCAGTCACGCCCAAATGTAGGCGGAACCGGTCACGCCCAAATGTAGGCGTGTTCCACCAGATGGCGACACGTGGCATGCACAGATGGAGCGAAAACTTCGGACGGTCATAACTTTTGACTGGAATGTCCGATTGAGGCGTATGATATGTCAAAACGATCGTAATTCAGAGGAGAAGCCCTAGGCATTCCCAAAGAGGATTTGCTCAAAAATATTTTCCAAAAGAGGTCTCTAAGTGTCTCAAAATTGCGATTTAATCTTTGAACCTCTAAAAAATTTCTTATTTTCTAATTTTTTATTTATTCAATTAGTGAATTGCATGCTATTTTTTATTTTTTTAGTTATTTCTCTTAATTTCGAGCGTTTTGACATAAAATATGTCTCCATCGGATATTTCTATCAAAATTTATGACTGTTCAAAGTTATATATATCATCAAATTTAAAGTCTAATAATTGCTAAATGCATCCTAGTTTTTGATAAGTTTATCCATAAAATTGAAAATGGCTAATTACACCCCATTTTTTATTAAGTATAGTTC